>CM054128.1:26702540-27302540 GCA_028751855.1 Ambrosia trifida | reverse complement strand
TATTGTTTATGAATGAGAATCACGTCCTTTCTTGTATTTACATACTAGCACTATCATATACAGACTGTTAGATTGGTGTTTCTTCATTGGCGCCATCCGTCTTTTGAGTATTCAAGAACAGCAAACTTAAACACTTTTATCTTTCTAAAAACCAGCTATGAGTTCTTTACCGGCGACACCAAACTTCATTGGAGGTACATCAGGCACTGGTATTGCTCAGGCAAACACCAGCCAGCCTGATAATACCACAGATGAACAATTTCATGGCACGAACGCGGGTCATACTCCATCCTCCGGGACCAGACAGACCCCGTCCTTCCATTTCGCCACAGATAATCTTCAAGCTTCACCTGTTGGTCATACAACGCCGATGGTTAGTCCGGAGGTGTGGTACGGCCAACAAAAGGAAGCCTTGAAACACGCATTCATACAGAAGCTAAAAGAACAACAGCTAAGAGAAGCATCCCGCGCACTGTCCTTTAGCGAAGGAAGGCCTGTCACCATATCGGAAGGGCCATCCAAAGCCGCGGGACACGGCGGCGGGAGCAATCAGGTCACTGACCCAACTTGGAAGGAAGACTCTGATGAGTCTTAAAGCCGTTTTAACCGTGACACAAGCCAGTTCTTGACCAACACTGTTGATCGAGCACACTTGATGTCCGGTGAGGACGATCTCACACAATCATACTATCCTCCCTCATTTAGTGAAAAGTCAAAATTCACACCGTGCATCGCGCTCGCCACATTACCCGTAAGAACAAAAATACCAAGCACTTTGGGAAATTTTGATGGCACAGTTGACCCTGACGACCATTTGAGAAGCTTTGAAATCACAGGAAAATGTGCAAGGTGGAGCCTGCCCGCGTGGTGTCACATGTTCGCGCAAACGCTCACGGGCGCTGCGCGAGTATGGTTCGACAGCCTGCCAAATGGCAAGATAGATAACTTAAAAGAACTGACCGACAAGTTTTCGGACCACTTCAGCCAAAACAAAAGAATAGAACGCGACTCCACTGACATCCTGCAAGTCAAGAGGCGTGAAAATAAATCCATCGAGGATTACATCACCAGGTTCAATCGTGAAGCCCTGCAAATCGGGCCAATTGGTTTCGAACTCATGAAGGCGGCGTTCACGCAAGAAGTGAGATGTGACTCACTGATCCGCATATTGGCTGGATGCACAGGTATGCCAAACACCTGGGAAGAAATCATGCGCGACGCAAAGAATTACGCAAAAACCGAAAGAGAGCTATCTGTCTAGAGCAGAATCCAAGCACCACAATACACAGATACACAAGCATAAGCCGCGCGCAATAGAAACAACAGGCATGAAAGAAAAGGCAAAGGCAACGTCTGGACCAGGCTCCAGGGAGCCACCCCGACAGTAACAAAACCCGCTGAGGTTCAAGAATACCAACACAATGCATCATTCGTTCACAAGTCAGGAAGAAGGAGCCACAACAACTGGACCCCCTTGATGAAAACGCCAGCGCAAGTCCTGGCTACAGAAAATATTGATTTCCCAGAACCAAAGGTCATAAAGAGGAGGGAAGGATTAGATCACAACAAGTTCTGTGCCTATCATCAAGACATAGGCCATGATACTGATAAATGCTACCAGTTGAGGCAAGCCATTGAGGACGCATTAAAATCCGGCAAGCTCGGACATCTGCTACAAAACGTGGAGCGCAAGCAAACGGCGGGACCACCGCCAAAAAAGATAAAGAACGTGAGCATGATGATTCATGGCGGCGGCGCCGGCTCCAGAAGCGGAAACCAGAAACAACCGCAGAGTGGAAAGAGCAACAAGTATGCTTCCTAGTGGTCAAAGGCGGGCCGTTCGCCACGCGGGCGATCATTGTCACATCCATCTTTGACCATTACCGAACCAACAGGGCATTCATGGACACCGGAAGCAACTCCGATATCATGTACGGGCAGTGCTTCGACCTGCTAGATGATGAGGATAAACAACGACTGCGCCCCATCAATTCCCCAATTATGGGATTTTCAAATGAAGTCGTGACCCCACTCGGGGAGATATCTTTTCCTCTCACTCTGGGAGCACACGGGCGCTCGCGAACCGAAGAAGTCACATTCCTTGTCATCCCAACAAAATCCAAGTACGATATCATCCTAGGGCGGGACTCCATGGCCTCGTACAACATGGTCACCTCCACAGTCCACGGCGCAATTGGTTTCCCCATCCCGAACGGCATGGCGATCGTATGGGCTAACAGAGAATGTGCCATGGCTACAGAATCCCACCCAGCGAAAATGTTAAAACCATGCTCGCGCACGGAACCAGAGAAATGGATCCTGAACCCAAAGTTCCCTGATCAGCCCATCACATTGGGACCAGCAATCTCAGAAAACAGCCGAGATCACTTGAAACAGCTCCTCCACAAAAACATGGATGTCTTCGCATGGCAACCATCAGATATGATTGGGGTCCCACGCGAACTCGCCCAACACAAGCTCAACACATATCGCTCAGTCGAACCCATCGCACAAAAGCAACGAAGCATGGGTGCTGAAAAAACACAAGCGATGAATGAACAAGTAGGGGAACTGTTAAAAGCTAGAATCCTGAGAAAAACAAGATACCAAACCTGGGTTGCCAACCCAGTAATGGTCAAGAAAAGCAATGGCGGCTGGAGGATGTGTGTAGATTACACAGACCTCAACAAAGCATGTCCCAAAGACTGCTACCCGCTGCCAGAAATCGATCTGAAGATTGACTCACTAGCGCCTTTCCGATTCAAATGCTTCCTGGATGCCTACAAAGGGTACCATCAAATCCAGATGGCACTAGAGGATGAAGACAAAACAGCTTTCCGCACCAACAAGGGAGTCTACTGTTACACCAAGATGCCATTTGGCCTAAAAAATGCGGGAGCTACATACCAACGGTTAATGGACCGCGCATTCGCCAAACAGATAGGGAAAAACTTGGAAGTCTATGTGGATGACTTGGTCATCAAGAGTAAGGAAGAGGATCAAATGCTGAAGGATATCGAAGAAACCTTCAAACATTTAAAAGAAATTTGTATGAAGCTAAACCCAAGCAAGTGTGCGTTTGGGATGGAAGAAGGAAAGTTCCTTGGCCTTGTGGTCACTAAAGATGGTTTCCGACCAAACCCTGAAAAGATACAAGCCATTGCGTAAATGCCTTCCCCATCCACGCTAAAGGAGGTTCAAACATTGAATGGACGTCTGGTCGCAATCAACCGTTTCCTGTCACACCACGCAAGCAAATCAATTCCATTCATCGAAACATTAAAGAATTGCCTAAAAAAGAATCATTTCAAGTGGACCGCCAAGGCGGAGAAGGCATTCCAAGAGATGAAAGAATGTCTGAAGGACTTACCAACACTCACCGCCCCACTCCCAAGGGAGCCACTGACAATGTACCTCTGCGCAACAGAGCAAGCGGTGAGCGCGGTACTGATGGTTGACAGAAAACTGGTACAGACGCCCATCTATTACATCAGCAGGGTCCTGACAGATGCAGAAACCAGGCACACCACCATGGAAAAGCTGGTGTTGGCCCTTGTTCACGCGTCACGAAGATTGCGCAGATACTTCCAGGGCCATCCCATCAATGTGCTGAGCGACTACAAGCTGAACAATGTCCTGTCCAAGCCAGAAGTCTCTGGGAGACTGGCAAAGTGGGCCATCGAACTGGGCGAGCACACCATTTTTTACAAGACACGCCTAGCGATTAAAGGACAGGTACTAGCAGATTTCATAGCGGAAGTACCTCAAGAAAAAAATCAAGGAATGCAAAGCAGAGCAAGACCCGCAACCACCATGTGAGGAAAAGGCTATCTGGAATCTTTACACAGATGGAGCCTCAAGCAAAGATGGCGTAGGCGCAGGAATTCGCCTAGTTAGTCCGGACGGCACGGAGTTCACTTACGCAATTAGACTCGAATTCAAGGCCACCAACAACGAGGCCGAATACGAAGCTTTCCTCGCCGGACTACGTATCGCGCAAAAACTAGGCGCTAAACACATCTTTGCGCATGTCGATTCAATGCTGGTGGCGTGTCATATTACAGGAAAATATGAAGCGAAAGAACCCTCAATGATCATGTATCTCCAACGCGCTTAAGAGCTCATGGCTAACTTTCCTATCTGCACCATCGACCACATTAAACGCAGTCAAAACAAGCCGGCGGACGCTCTAAGCAAAATGGCTTCTACAAGCTTTAGCCATTTAGCAAAAGAGGTCCGAATTGAAACCCTGAGTGAACCGTCTGTTCCACCCAATCCAAACGGGTGTTGACAGTTGGATGACCCCGATAGTTTCTTACCTCACCACAGGCACGCTGCCTGAGCAACGCGCCGAGGCCAGAAAGATACAACACAAAGCCCTACAATACCAAATACAAGAGGGGTTGCTCTATCGGAAGTCATACCTAGGGTCACTACCGCGATGTGTGGATGCAGTCGATGCAGACTACCTAGTGTGAGAGATACACGAAGGGATATGTGGAATATATGCTGGGCCACGCATGGTGATCGCCAAAATTATGAATGCAGGATACTACTGGCCGGGCATGCATCTAGATGCGCTAAAGATCATCCGCAAGTGTGATTCTTGCCAACGCCATGCTCCCAACACCTTGCGGCCCAAAAATGACCTTATCCTAGTAACCTCAGCGTGGCCATTCCGGAAGTGGGCTATCGATATTGTGGGACCATTCCCAATGACGACGGGGAAGAGACGATATCTGATAGTTGCAATTGATTACTTCACGAAATGGGTCGAAGCTAAACCACTCGCTGAGATCACGGCCAATCATGTTAAAAAGTTCGTTTGGGAATTCATCATTTGTCGTTTTGGGTTACCCATGACAATCGTTACAGACAACGGGACCCAATTTGCAGACAAAGGATTGCTGAAATCGTACGCGGACCTGCACATCCAACCCACATTCACCTCGGTCGCACACCCGCAAGGCAATGGCCAAGTGGAACGCGCGAACCGAAGTATAGTGGAAGGCATCAAATCAAGACTGGGCACTAAAGGGAAGGCCTGGGCGGAAGAACTGCCGAGCGTGCTATGGGCTAATCGCACATTAACAAAAACGAGCACCGGTGAGACTCCGTTTAGCCTAACATATGGCTCTGAGGCTATGATACCCGCAGAGATTGGATGCTCGTCCGCAAGAGTCCTCTCAGCAACCCAAATGAACAATGATGAAGAACTACGCATCAACTTGGATTTGGCAGAAGCACGCCGTGAAAGAGCAGCGGCAAGAGAAGCAAATTACAAACAACAATTGGAAAAGTACTACAATGCAAAAGTCAAACCTCACGCCTTTCGCATGGGGGACTTCGTCTTCAGAAACAATGAAGCCAGCGGCGCAATACCCAAAGGAAAACTGGTCCCCACTTGGGAGGGACCATACCGCGTCACAGAAGTCCTTGGCAAAGGAGCCTACAAGCTATCAACCTTAGACAACAAGCCCGTTCCCCGAACATGGAACGCCGCTCAATTAAGAAAATGCTACATGTAATAGTATTCCAACTTGTAATGAAGGCCGTTGCGCCATTTAATAGAATGAGATCTGGAAATTTCTTTGCTTTACACGCACTTCGTCCTATAAACACTCATTCAAGATATCACATGACAAATAAAGCGAACGCCGCATACTTAAAAAGCGGCAATCTCAAATGTCTAAACTAAAATTGCATCGATAATCTGCAATTTCCTAAACTGCGCGTTGTATGGCTAAGATACAACGCGCAACCCAAACAATGTATGGTTAAGATACAATGTCTAAACTAAAATTGCATCGATAATCTGCAATTTCCTAAACTGCGCGTTGTATGGCTAAGATACAATGCGCAACCCAAACATTGTATGGTTAAGATACAATGTCTAAACTAAAATTGCATTGATAATCTGCAATTTCCTAAACTGCGCGTCGTATGGTTAAGATACAACGCGCAACACAAACATTGTATGGTTAAGATACAATGTCTAAGCTAAAATTGCATTGATAATCTGCAATTTCCTAAACTGCGCGTTGTATGGCTAAGATACAACGCGCAACCCAAACATTGTATGGTTAAGATACAATGTCTAAACTAAAATTGCATTGATAATCTGCAATTTCCTAAACTACGCGTCGTATGGTTAAGATACAACACGCAACACAAACATTGTATGGTTAAGATACAATGTCTAAACTAAAATTGCATCGATAATCTGCAATTTCCTAAACTGTGCGTTGTATGGCTAATATACAACGCGCAACCCAAACATTGTATGGTTAAGATACAATGTCTAAACTTGTGACATCCGTCACTTTTTATTTTATTTTTTTATATAATAATAATAATAATAATAATAATAATAATAATAATAATAAAATCAGATTTTTTTATTTTGTGGACTAAAATAAACTACACATAACCCAAACCAAGCCAAACCCACCTTTTCTTTCCTTGTTTGCAGCCCATCAGCGAGCCCAAGAAGCTAGCCCATCACCCAGGCCCAAACTACCCTTCCCTCCTACCTGTTAAACAAAAAAAAAAAAAAAAATATGGCTCCTGCCGGGATTCGAACCCGGGCAGGGAGCCGGGTCACACACATACCACACACCACGTAACCAGCTGAGCCACAGCTCAATTCGTGAATTATTCCAGATCAGATTATATAAAAGCCATCCAAACCTACAATCTCTTCCCCCTTGCTCTGCTGATTACGAACAGCAACAACACACCCAAAACATTTAGTCAACCTCCCTAATGCCCTTAATTTTTGCCTTTGACCGTGACCATAGAAGCATAAATGGAAACCAATCAAGTAGTTGACATGATTCGAGCCTGATGAAGTTCCATACACGTTTACCGGCTCTAAATCAGACCCTAATTTACCGGGTTTTGACCAACCCGTTGTCAAGAATCGAGACCCTATATATACATGATATTAACTCAATCAAACTTGCACACACACACACACACACACACACATCTATATGCGATTAAGAGAACCTCACCTTCAAATTCTGTTTACAAACTCGTTCCTGATCATAATTGTCACGAGTTTGACTTCACCATTGACCAACGATTGGTGCTCATTTCTGATTCAAAGGTAACAATTGATTATAGGGTTCTGTTAATCGGCCATTGTTGAATATTAACCCCATGATTAATCAAGCTAAAACAGCTTTGATGTTACGATTGGTAAACTAGGGCTCATTCATTTTATTTTGGGGATAAACAACCTGCAGACATGATTATAAAATTTAAACAAACAGGGATCTAACACCAACTGATCCATAGATGAGTTGGTACCCACCTCGTTGTCCAAAGTCTGAACCGGCCGAAGGCCAGGTTCGATTCCCAGCAGCGGGTATATTTTCTTTACATACTTTTAACCTTATATTCATCCTAATTAACTTTTAAAAATACATTTAAAATACCAAATGAGATTTATAAACTCTATAAAAAAAATATCTTATGTTGTCCAAATGTTAAACTTTATTAGAAAATTTTTAGATTTTCAAAAATCATTTATTTTATATACATTATAAATATTACAAGTTTATTCAATTATACTTATAAAATTCAATAAAAATATCTAAACGATTTTATAAAATTCCACAAAAATTATCCTAAACTTTTATAACAATATACATTTCAGAAATAACTTTTATTTCGGAAAAACCGTTTGTTTAATATTTTTAATCAATTTTTGTTAGTTTTAATCATAAATAAATCATAATAAATTCATTTTTCAGTATTTTTGCACCAAAATTTTATATAACTTATTTCTAACTATCTAGAACTGAAATACAATTTTTAATTCAGAAATTCTTTAACTTTAATATTTTTAGATATTAAAGTCGTATTTTGACAATTTGAAATAATTAGATTAAATATTCTATTTTCAAGAAAATAATTTTATAAAAAATTATTTTCATACTCAAAACCTTATGTTGTGACTATATTCAATTTAAAATTTTACAAAGAGACTTTTATTTATTTAATTATTAAATTTCTTATATTTAATAAACAATTTGTTTATTAATCAAATAAACGTTTATCCCCAATTCGAAGCCCTAGAAAATACTTATAGACCAAATAGACTTAGACTTATTTGTTACATTATACATAGGGTGATACTTGGCAACGTTGGATTATACATATTCAATTACACAAGACTTACCACCTTGCTAAGGTGAGTATTACTTATCCCCTTTTCGCTTTTACAACTTTTGGGGTGATTCATGCACAAGTATACAAAACTTTCGTATTCATTTACACATACATTTTATTCATTTACAATTCATATACGTGTCTTGTTTATCTTTGTGCTTATGCTTGAACATGAACGTAGCTTACATACAAAATCATACATTTAGACATAACTTATGTTATGGTGCTCTTTACACTCAGACGTAACTTATGTTACGGTGCTCATTTAGACGTAACTTATGTTACGGTGCTCATTTAGACATAACTTTGTGTTATGGTGCTCTTTTAGACTCACACGTGTTGAGGTGCTCATTATCAATTTCATTGTACAACTTTACATGTGATCTTTGTCTTGTTTGGTTACTTGCGTGTTTACATAATGCCTTGGTGACGCTAGACACATGAATTGTACTACTTTTCAAAACTTATACTATACATACAAAACTAAGTAGTACTCACCAACATCATATGTTGACAAAATTATTTTCGTGCATGTTTCAGGATAAGCTGCTTGACGCTTCACATAGGACTTTGGACTTAGATTAAATAAATCAGTTATCTTTATTTATGTTGTCTTGTATTCAATTTCACATGTTGTAAAACAATATTCAATAGTCAAATATTTACATTTTAGTACCATGAGCTTTTGAACAATCGTCACTACGTGGCACCTCGATGATTCCGCCATCGGTTGGGGTGTTACAAAACTAAAATTGCATTGATAATCTGCAATTTCCTAAACTGCGTGTTGTATGGTTAAGATACAACGCGCAACCCAAACATTGTATGGTTAAGATACAATGTCTAAACTAAAATTGCATCGATAATCTGCAATTTCCTAAACTGCGCGTTGTATGGTTAAGATACAACGCGCAACCCAAACATTGTATGGTTAAGATACAATGTCTAAACAAAAGCTACACCGATAATTTGCAATTTCCTGACTGCACGTTTGTATGGTTAAGGTACAACGCGCAAAACAAGCTAGTCGTGTGCATATAATATGAACCTATGCTAGGCCATATACTCAAAACTGGCGCGAAACAATAAACTTGAGCAAGAAATATTAAACAAACACATTTTGACCAAAAGAAGGGTTTCAATTACACACATAAGACATTAAAGATGTTCGAATCATTTACAGATAAAAAGTAAAATCGAGCAACAACAGGCTTCAATCTTTAAACTCAGAGGATGCGTCGCTATATTCATCATCTTCTTCGGACCCAGACAAGTCCAACTTTTCACTAGCCTCGGGCGGTCTCGGTGGCCAACAATGAAATCAACCAGCTCATACTTCAATTCATCAAAGTCGACAGCCTTCTTCGCAAAAACAACATCAAGATCCTGCCCATGTAACGTGAACTGCTCCAGGGCTTTGCCGTCCTTAGCATGCTGGTAACCCTCCAGAAACCCGGCTTTACGCACCACAAGCTTCGTGGCAGCGTTCACTGCCGCCACAGCCTGGCGCGTCTGGTCGCAGTTCTTCACATAATAAGGCACCTACACACACATCAGGAAGAAACATTCAGTACAAATATCAAGGGCCGTCAAACGAGAAGGCACAAAGGTAAGAGATGAAAACAGACCTCAGGGACACAGCTGGTGAGCAACCACTCACGATCACTCTCCGCCAAGCACACTTCTTCGCGGGTATCCAACAGCTCCCCTTCGAGGTCGACGTTCTGCTGCTGCAACGCCAGATTCTCTTTATCCGTCTCCTCCTTAGCCGCCTTCAACTGGGCAATCTCCTCATCCTTCTCCCTCAACAAATCACGAGACTCAAGCAACTTGTTGTAATGTTGCTTCGCAAGCCCCTCCATACGAGCCAACTCTTTAGAGGTCTCTTCATTCTGTGCGTCAGCCTCACTGATTCGCTTGGCAGACGCCTCCATCTTTGCATTTGTCTTGGCACAAGCAATCTTCCACTGTTGCTCCCTCTCAGAAAACTGCCCCTGAAGCTTATCCCGCTCCTCGCGGAAGGTAACTGCATCCCACTTCGCACTCTTCAACTCGTTGTGCATCTGGTCGCGCTCATCAGTCACGCACTTCAAATCCTGGTGGAATCTGTTACGGTCATGAGCCATAGACCCCCACTCGTGCACAATCTCAGTGGAGGTGGACAACATGTTTGCCATACTTATAATATGGTCATCCATGAGCTCACCCCACGGACGAGTGGCCTGGTGCTCACGTTCCCTGGGAGGGACAAGATTAGCCAAAAACTGGCGGCAATCCTCCACATCAAGAAATCGAGTGGCTGGCGTCAACGTCCAGTTTGGCACAAAAATACCAGCGGATGACTCACCACCTCCATGGGGAGGGGCATTCGAAAAGCTACCCCCAGGCTCGGTAGTCACCCTCTTCTCATTCTCATCGTCATCATCCATAGTCATGTCAATATCTCGCCCATAACTCACGCTCACGTCAGTGGGCGACACCCGCCCAGAGCCAGCCTCTAACATATCCCGAGGAGGGGTAGGCAGACGCGCGGGTGTCGGCTACTGCGGAGGAGTCGGCTGGCGCGGAGGTGTCGGCTGGCGCGAAGGCGTCGGCTGACGAGTAGGTGATGATTGATGCGCCGGAGACGATAGTACCAAAACGTCATCCTGAACCTCAGTGCGAACAGGCTCATGAATCTCCCGGCTTGGAGATTTCTGCTCCGAAGAACCAAGGTTAAACCCTTCAGCAAATGGGGCCACTGATACATTTAGCAAATCTGCTGCAAAAATAGAATGACGAGCAGTAAATACCCACAATCATAACATACAAAGATAGAAAAAGAAATACAGGCACTTACCCAACAAGCTATCTTCTGCGGAATGCACAAGGTCATCCAATTTCACCCTCTTTTCAACAGGGGGTGTCAACTCTCCCGCAATCTTCTTGCCTTTAGATCCAGCACGCCTGGACCGCTTTTTCTGGCGGGGCACATCGGCAGTAACAGGCCCAGTCTCCGCCGCGTCAGTTGAAACAGGCTTCGTCACCATCACGTCCTGCACCTCCTCGGTTAACTTCACCACCGACTCTCCTTGAATGAACGCATCTGAAAGTTCAACGTAGCTTCGTTCAAAAGGTTGGTAATTTTCAAAATATCTATTAACCACTTCGTGGTTCAGAACGAAATAACAATCTTCACCTCCGACTGCCCCTGACTGCGGCTTGGCGATACGATGGATAAGAAAGTCATCGTCCTCAGTATCCTCATCACTATCATCCACGGCATGCGCAGGAGGCGACTGAGGTTCATGAGTGCCTGCGGACGATGGACGCGGAGAGAAGGATCCCGATGAGTCAGAAGACTAATCACTGGATATAACAATTAAAGGAAAGCTCATCCACATGAACATGTTGACGGGTGAAGGATTATCAAAAAATGGCGAGGACTCACCTGCTTTAGTTTTTAACAGCTGCAGCGAGGCCTGCTCCTGCACCGCCACATCCAGTTGGGGACGAATCAACGTGTCGCACGCCCTCTCCAAGATATATAATTCATCCTCAGCCAGCTCCCTAAATGCAAAGCCCATGTTGTCACCGCCCAACAACATGTCATATAAATTCTCGACATCTGAAAGCAAAACATACCAAAGGGCGAATTAACGACAATAAATAAATGGTGCGCAAAGAGCGAAAACAAAAAGAACACCAACTAACCTTTCCCATCCTGAGTGAGATGCGGATTACGGCCTTTCACCTCATACTTAATGCTCATCCCAGCCATCACCAACCCAGTCTCCGGGATCTCACAAAGGTCCACAGGATGACTGGTCAGAGTTTTGAACCACTCCTGCTCCTTGTAATCAATCAACACAACCTTCCCTATCCCCTCAGCCGGGTCCAACCGACCCATCTCTATGGGGATAACCCCTTGGTTGATCCAGAAAAACTTGGGCTTCCACTCCCGAAAGCTCTTCATACCTGCCCCAGCACATGCAGGCACCCCAGCGCGTGGCCTGCAAGAGAGTCAGCTCTCCACAAAACTCAAACTATAATATACATAAAACATGTCCACCAAGGGTTCAATCTTGTGGGCATGGAAACAAAACTCAAAGAACATGAGCCTAGACATCAAACCAGGGTGGATCTGGTTAATATGAACCCCCACCGCCCGCACAAAGGTGCCAAGAAACCGGGATATAGGGACCCTAAAGTTGCAGTCCCGAAAATATGCAGCATACAACCCAACTTTCCCAGCAGGGGGTTCAAGGATCGTCTTATCAGGAGCGGGTACCTCCACGCCATACGAGGAGGGGAACCCATACTCCCTTCGGAACTTCCTAAACTCATCCCTCCCCCAAACTGCCGTGACCTCGTTGGCATGAGGCGACCCCTTCTTTGATCCATCATCCCCTCTCCTAGAGCCTCTACGTTTCTTCTTCGGGATATTCGTAATATGTTCCATCTGTAAGCGTGAAATCACCCTTCGGATGCTAATAAACAGTAAAAAGATGAAAAAACCGATGAACAATGGAGGGAAAATTAGAGAGAGTACTTGACAAGAAAGTAAGAAGAAACAGATGAAAAAGGGGGGTTAAATAGGGGGATTACACGTGGTCTGATGGTTTTTTGAATATGGAAGGCCCAACCAACCAGAAAATTACACGTCACAGGAAGAAAGAGAAAACGCATTTGAAACGACTGGGCGGGTGACGGGTGGTTCAAGGAACAACCCTTTATAATGTTAAGATGTTTCTATTAACCACATTTGATCATGATATTGCTTGGAATTGGGTGACTACGAGTACTTTGGTTGCAGGAGCATTAAGGAGCTTAAAATGAAGAAATACGAGCTTTGGAACGGGCCGGAATGGATCGGAGCGAGGAAGATATGAAAGAAGAAAAATTAGTTTTTGAAGGCCTCCACCGTAAGCTACGGTAGCCACCGTAGCTTACGGTGGCCTCTGTGTGCAAATTTTCCACCGTTCTACAGTGGTGAACTGCCGTTAGGTTTTACTCCCCACCGTACCTTACGGTGCTACCGTAAGGTACGGTAGCCCCTGCACAAACTTGTAACTCCCACCATTTAAGACGAAGTTATGGTGTCTTTTGGGCATCTTCTACACTTTTGAACGTTTCTAAGCAACTCTTGGGCGATTTTTGGGCTAGAGAATCATTGGAGAACATTTCTAATCATTGGGTTTATGTTTGTAATTCTTATGAACAATTATTTGAAGATTATGATGATTCACCAAGCTATGCTAGGCTAAACATTTGGTGATCATTCTTGGCGAAGGTTTTTCTAAAACTCTTATGTGTGTTTTTCTTACATTTCTAGAATAATAATTTGGTACTTTGCTTGATTATTATGGTGTATGAACAATTGCTTGTAGTGTGTTGATTAATTTACTAATTCTTAGTCTTTATCGTACGTTCTTGGTGTTGCTAACAATCGAGATATCACGGGAAGGATTGGGGGTTGGTTATTGATTAATTGGTCATTGGGAAACAACCTCGCGTTAATTGAATCCGAGTACTTTGTTCCCTTTTATCACAACAATTGTTTGTACATGAGTTATGTCTATGTAACTCTTTCTAGTTGAAATTCACACATGTGTTTAGAGAAACCGGATCCTTGAATGGTCATTATCTCATAATTTAAAGAAACGCTCTTAAGTTTGAATCGATAATTAGTCATTATTTTAGTTCAACTCAAAACAACCAAAAAGCTTAATCATTTACTTGTTTGTTAAGTAGTTTAATTTTAGTTAATTAACAAAGCTAGAAATTACACATTTTCCACAGACTCCCTGTGTTCGATACCCTCTTGCCACTATTCAATAGTTGTATTTGGGAAATTTTACGTGTACCACGACAATCACGTCAAATTTTGGCGCCGTTTCCGGGGAGTAGTGCGCAACGTGTGTTAATCTTTTAGTTTTGTTTTGTTATTTTCGGGTTTACACTGGTTGTGTTTAGTGTGCAGGTACTTCAAGTGTATGCATACTAGAGGCTCTCACGAGTCATCACCACTTTTGTTTGATCGGGAGATTGAAAGGACATTGAGAAAGAACCGAGTTTTGATAAGAAGAAACAGAGTCATTGATTCACCTACTTCATCGTTTACACCAAGAAACATAATGCAAGACTCTCACTTACCAACAACGGGTCAAACGACCTCATCATTCATGCCTACTTCTTCACAACATTCACCCAACACCGCAATGCCTAACCTTTCAACCAGTCCCGAAACACCAATCCATACAACCCAACCAAGTTTCACTCAAAGTGATCCAAACCTTACCTTTAATCCATCAAACACCATACCACCATTTTCCCATTTTTCCCAACTACGGGTCAATCATCTTCTACTATCCCACAACCACAAGGACAAGGTTCCACAATTGTCCACACCACATCTACTTACCAACCACCTAACCAATCGGGTTTTTACTATTCATCTTTTCAAGGTGGCCAAAATTCTCGATTTCAAAGAGATGTGTATGATGATGGGTATGATGATGAAGAGTTTAGTGGGTATAATGAAGAGGGGTATTATTATGGAGGTGAAGGTGCATTTGTGGGATCTCAAGCTCAAACGGGTCAAGTAAGTCAACCACTTTTACCATTTCAAGACCCGGGAAGATTACCGGTTGGTGTGCAACATGTTAGACCGCAAGGATTGCACTTGCAACGTCCCACACCACTTAATCAAATGCAGCCTACAAACATGCAAGCTCAACATCAAAGGCCGAGTCACCAACAACAACCACCTATGCATCAAAATCAGCATCAACAACAATTTGCACCACAAGGTGCAATGCAAGGACAAATGGGTCAACCAAGAGCGCCATTGGGAGCACCTAGAAGACTCCACCGTGATGTTTTACGAGGAATTGAGGCGCATTTTCGGCCAATTATCACTAATAATCCATCACCAATAGTGATCCCTCAAAATGCAAATGGAAGAACTTTTGAAGTTAGAACAACCGCACTCCAAAGTCTACCAAAATTCAAGGGGCTAGCAACGGAAGAGCCTTATTTTCATTTGGAGACATATGATTCGATTTGCAACACTATTGGGGGACAAGGTTTTTCTGCAGATGATGTGAAGTTGGTTCTCTTCCAATTTTCATTGGAAGACAAGGCAAAAAGATGGTTTCACACTTTACCATCCGCATCTATTTTTACATGGGCCGATATGCAACAAATATTTTTGGATGAATTTTATAGTTCTCAAAAGACTAATGATGCAAGAAGAGGGTTGAGAAGCTTTCAACAACAACCGGTAGAGATGTTTCATGAAGCGTTCGAGAGGTTCAATATGATGTTAAGAAATTGTCCTCATCATGGGATTCAACTTTGGGAATTATTGAATGCTTTTCATGAAGGTTTGAGTTCGGAGGATGCTCGTGATTTAATGTCTATTACAAATGGTACTTTTGGTACAAATTATGAGCAAGATGATTGGGCATTTTTAGAGCAAATGGCGGTGACTTCCAAAAGAAAAGCTCAATCATCAAGACGAGCAAGACATGTAATTCAAAGACCTCAAGTGCATGGGGTAGAAAGTGGTAATACTCAAAATTCAAATCAATTGTAAAATGTTTGTAACAATTGTCAAGAAATAGGCCACACGGCGGAGGTTTGTCAAGTGGTGGTAAATGAAGGACAAACGGAGGAAGTGAATGCAATTCAAGGGGGTGGTAGAAATTATGACATGAATTCTAACACTTATCACCCCGGGTTACGAAACCATCCAAACTTTCGGTATGGAAATGCATCAAATCAATCCAACCCGAATTTTCAAGCTGCTCAAGGTAATTATGTGCCTCGTCAACAATACAATCAAGGAAATTATAGAGGTGGATACAACAGTGGCTACCAAGGGCAAGCTCAAACTGGTCAAAGAAATTCGGGTCAAGACTCATCAAGTGGGAATGAAGTCATGGAGATGCTTCGAGCGATGCAACAAGACATGCAAAAGAGAAACCAACTTGATGAAGCTCGGATACAAAAGGATGAAGTTCGTGATAAAAGCATTCAAGCATTGACAACTCAAATGGGCCAACTAGCAACTGACGTGGCTGAATTGAAGAAAGGTAAAGGAAAGCTTCCTAGCGATACTCAGGTAAATCCGTCACATGGCTCGTCAAGAGGTAATAATGTTAATGTTAATCAAGTGAGTGTTTTAAGGAGCGGTAAAGAATTTAAAGCTGATTTGTCATCGGGTTTTGTCGAGGGGGTAGTTGAGGATGTTACGGGTGATGAAAGTGAAAATGATGAAGTTACACCGGTTTTACAAAAAGAATTAAATGTTAAAAAACCGGAAGAGAGTGAAAATGAGAAAAATAAAAAAGTTGAAAATGAGCCGAATCAAGTTCCATTTCCATCGGCTCTACTTGACCCGGGTAAGAAAAATTTTATTGCATCAAGAGGTCCCCAAAAAGAAGAAATGTGGGACATGTTTAAACAAGTAAAAATAAATCTTACTGTACTTGATGCAATAAAACAAGTACCCGCATATGCTAAATTTTTGAAAGAATTGTGCACGCAAAAGAGGCAACAAAAGAAAAAAATGCCTAAGCGGGTAAATGTTATCGGTCAAGTGAGTGCAGTTTTAAATGGGGAGCTTCCTCCTAAGCTCCAAGATCCAGGCACGCCATTAATAAATATTCAAGTTGGTAACTTTCAAATGGCAAAGGCATTGCTAGATCTTGGAGCCGGGGTGAGTATTTTACCGGGTGGGTTGTATGATCAATATGACTTTGGTCCATTAGCTAGGGTGGAGACAATGGTTGTTTTAGCCAATTTGTCTCATAAGTTACCCCGGGGGATGGTTCAAAATGTCATTGTTAAAATTGATGAATTCTATTACCCGGTTGACTTTTTGGTATTGGATTACTCATCCGCAGACTCAAAACAGCAACAAAATGTTATATTGGGTCAGCCATTTTTGAACACCGCACATGCGGTAATTGATTGTAGATTTGGCACGGTCGATATGACATTTGGAAACCGGAAAATGCGTTTAAATGTTTTTACTAACACTACTAATGATTCCGGTGTTGAAGAATGTTTTATGGTAGATATCATTGAGGGATGCAATCCATATGAGTATGAGAAAGATGGAATGGAATTGTGTGCTTGTAATTTTTCTGAACAGGTACATGCTTTTGATTTGGAGATTGAAGAAGAAAAGCAAGATGTGCTGGCGTTGAAGGAGGGTCGACCACCATGGTCTCACCAGTTTGACAGTTTGCCGGTGGAAATTGATTCGGGCACCAAACCCTCGTTAGAAGTGGCACCAAAGTTGGAACTCAAAGATTTGCCAAGCCACTTGAAATATGTTTTCTTAGGGGATAATGACACATTACCGGTCATTATTGCCTCTAATTTGGAGATGGCACAAGAGCTAGCGTTGATGGAAGTCTTGATGGAAATAAAGAAGCTATTGGGTGGACGATTGCCGATCTTAAAGGAATTAATCCATCAATTGTCATGCACAAGATTATTACCACCGAGGATGCAAAACCCACGAGAGAAGCGCAAAGAAGGTTGAACCCGAACCTTAGGGAAGTGGTAAAGAAAGAGGTAATTAAGTGGTTGGATGCGGGAATTATCTATCCCATTTCGGATAGTGCTTGGGTAAGTCCTACTCAAGTGGTCCCTAAGAAGTCTGGTATTCAAGTAATTAAAGATGAAAATGGTGAACAAATTGCAACCCGACCCGTTACCGGGTGGCGGGTGTGCATTGATTACCGGAAGTTGAATGCCGCCACTTCTAAGGACCACTTCCCACTTCCATTTATTGACCAAATTATTGAAAAACTTTCGGGTCAAAAATATTATTGCTTTCTAGATGGGGTATTCGGGGTATAATCAAATAGCAATACACCCAGATGACCAACACAAGACTACCTTCTGTCACACCCTCAAAATCCACTTGCGGAGTTTTACCGCGAGGCGCATGACAAACCAGGATCCAAACCAACGATCACAACAAACAAGTCTAAATGAATAAAAATGCAATTTCAAAACATAGTTTAAAATCCCGTTTACAGCGGAAGCTTATTCAAAACAATTATTCAATAATAAACCAATGTTCAATGTTTGTAAATCATGCAACTCTAGCTAGACGCCGTGCAGACGCGTGCGCCCTAGTTCCATTCGTGCTACCTTAGCGACCTGAGAAAACATGTAAAAGTTTACGTCAGCACAAAAATGCTGGTGAGTTTACAGGTTTTGTATCCAAGTACCAAGTCCACCTGTCCATACTATAATAATCGAAAACCAGTATACGCTAGCTAGGCGTACGTTTTGTTACTACCACGATTGGAAAACCATTACTAACGCGAATACCAAAAGTATGCCCGATGTAGTTCCTGTTGTTCCTGTTGTTCCTGTTTGAGACAATATGCACCCGCCGACCCTCCAAGTCGACGAGCGGGGTTGGTCACTCCCAATAGCGCTATTCACATTTCCCCGTTGTGCAAACCCGCACATTCATGGTTCCCCCCGGGACTTCCAAAGATCGTGTAGTACACAATAGAAACCCATAGTATGACAGTAGTTACCAAATAATCGTTTTAACACATGTTTTCTCCCCCGAAAGTATAAAACCAGTTTAAAAGAGGGGCCGTAAACTCACCTTAAGTTGCGTTACTCCTTAACCCGAGTAAACCCAGCTGCTATGCTAGTCCCGTAAGCGGCGACCTAACATATGACAGTTACAAGTACTTAGACTAATAACCCACAGGTTAATTAGTCCCTAGATGTCCAGACCATAACCAAGTTCGTTTGAAAACACCGTGACTGTTTAACTGACCCAAAGTACAAGACTCGACATCCCATTGGTGACCCGAGACTCCCCGTGTTATGTTTACGCTCCAAAACATACAATAACGCAAGTACACTTAACATACGTTAACGCACAACAAGTTATAGCACATAGTTCATGTATCACCGAAATACATCCAAATATATGTTACCAAGTTATTAGACATGTTACGGGGTTCCTAGCATGTTACTACATGTCAAATCAGGTCTCGGAATGCTAATATACACTTACAGCAGCAGTACACGCGATTAGGGAGGCTAATCGCATGAATGGTCACACGATCAGGGCTAATCGCCCCTGATGTCACGCGATCAGGGCTAATCGCCCCTGATGTCACGCGAGTGGGGCTACTCGCCCCTGATGTCATGCGAGTGGGGCTACTCGCCCCTAACACAGGCGATTAGCAAGGCTACTCGCCTGTAACCTTGCTGTTCCGGTTTTTCGCGCGTTTAACGCTCCAAATCAGATCCAGAACGTGTGTAACTACCCAATATCATCCCAATAACTATTCTAAACATGTTTAAACCAAAATCCTTCGTTTAACCTCGTATAATCAGTCCTGCATGAAATCAAGTAATCCAAACATATACACATAGCATGCAATCATCATACTAACATGCATAACAATAACCCTAATAATCAATTACTGAGAGTCCTATCATCATAATATCAATATCAACACTGATCTATCATAATATCATATCAAATCATCATCATGAATCATAAAAACCCTAGCTTCCTAATCATACACACTCATAATGCATGCATATTAGTTATAATCCGATTAACAACCCTTATTGACGATTTTCAGAAAGCTTTTTCGTTTAACAACAGGTCTGGACCCTTAGGGATTGATTAAAAACGTTTACAAAGAGTTATGGATGAGAATCAAACCTTAGGATTATGAAAGAATGATGATTAAAGCTTGAAACCTTGTGTTTTGATCAAAAATCGCCTTCCAGAGGTTGTTTATGTGTTTGGGCGGGTTATGGGACGACTAGGGTTTGTCTAATGAAGTTTAGGAGGTTAAGTATGGTATTTATAGTCGTTTTTAGTCGTCCAGCCCGTTCCATGCGATTGTGCAGCAGTTATACGCGATTAGGGCTGCTAATCGCATGAATGTGCATGTGATTGGGCCTAATCGCCTAAACTTATACACGATTAGGACCCTAATCGCCTTTAAGGTTCCCTACTCGCCTCCCCTATGGGCGATTAGGCTTCCTAATCGCCTGTAGGGGTTCATTTTGTGTGTTTTGCGCGTTAAACCCCGTTTTAACATATGTTAACACATATTAATGTACCGACAAGTCACATAATGATTATAAACACATAACACAAGTAAATACACATATTCACACTCGTTCACCAATTCCCGGGACTCGAGACTCGTATGTTCCGTATGCCCTGACGATCCCACCGATCGTCACCGTTTGTACACTTGGTTAAGGACTGACATCTAACGAACCTCTAGACCAACATCCAATGATCTTCTAGGCTAACCAATAGTTCCCGAACCATAACCCGACTTAACTAACCCAGTTAAGTACAATATACGCGTGACTCGCTAAGGTAGACTTTCATCTAGACAACGTTGTTAACCAGAATTTGCCGGGTGTCACATCATCCCCACGTTAAAAGAATTTTCGTCCCGAAAATTGCACAAGTACCAAAAGGACAAAAGAAATAACGAAGGAAACAAACAAAAAGATAGAAACCAAAAGAGAGATTTACCCGAGTTGTCACATCATCCCCACGTTAAAAGGAATCTCGACCCGAGATTCATTCAGCTGCTGAAGAGACATGTCTCGACTCGAACGCTTCCTTAGGAAAAAGATGAGGATACTTAGACTTCATCTGATCCTCCCGTTCCCACGTATATTCCGGTCCCCGGTTCGAGTTCCACCGAACCTTAACGATACGAATCTTGCTGTGACGCAGGCTACGAATCTTGTAATCAAGGATCTCCACAGGTTCTTCCACAATCCGAAGACGATCATCAACCTTGATCTCTTCTAGTGGAACGATGAGAGACTCGTCAGCCAGACACTTCTTCAAGTTTGACACGTGAAAGACGTTATGTACGTTACCGAGCTCCGTCGGTAGATCAAGTCGATATGCCACCGGCCCAATCCGTTCCAGGATCGTGAATGGGCCGACATATCGCGGATTGAGTTTGCCACGCTTCCCAAAGCGTATGACGCCCTTCCACGGTGAGACTTTTAGAAGTACCTTGTCATTGACTTGGAATTCCAGTGGTTTGCGACGCTGATCAGCATAACTCTTTTGCCGGTCCCGTGCCGCCGCCAACCGATTTCGAATCTGTACGATCTTTTCCGAAGTTTCGTACACTAGTTCAGGCCCAGTGAGTTGACTCTCACCCACTTCAGCCCAACAAAGAGGAGAACGGCATTTCCGTCCGTACAATGCTTCGAACGGAGCAGCCTTGATGCTCGTGTGATAACTGTTATTATATGAGAATTCTACTAACGGCAGATGAGCTTCCCAACCCTTTCCAAAATCGATCACACATGCCCGCAGCATGTCTTCTAAAGTTTGAATCGTGCGCTCACTCTGACCGTCAGTCTGTGGATGATAAGCCGTACTCATGTCTAGTTGGGTACCCAAAGCCTTGTGCAAAGACTTCCAGAAGTGAGAAGTAAAATGGGAGTCACGATCCGAGATAATAGAAACTGGTACCCCGTGCTTAGAAACAACTTCTTTCAAGTAAAGGCGAGCCAAACGATCCATGGTGTCGGTCTCCTTAATAGCAAGAAAATGAGCTGATTTCGTCAACCGATCGACAATCACCCATATCTTGTCGTTCCCGCTTGGTGATTTAGGAAGTTGTGTGACAAAATCCATAGTAATCCGTTCCCATTTCCATTCCGGAATTTCAGGTTGTTGCAAGAGACCCGACGGTTTCAGGTATTCCACCTTAACCTTAGCACAGGTCAAGCATTTGCTTACGTATGAGGCTATGTCCGACCTCATGTTTGGCCACCAGTAAAGCACCTTCAGATCTTGGTACATCTTATCCGAACCAGGATGGATAGAATACCGGGACTTATGAGCCTCATCAAGGACAAGCTCCCGTAGTCCCCCGAATAAAGGAACCCATATGCGTTCTGCGAAATAGTGCAGGCCATCAGGCCTTCGCTCTAGGTGCTTGTCGGCACCGTGCATAGTTTCAGCTTTAAGGTTTTCCTCCTTCAAAGCTTCCAACTGGGCAGAACGGAGTTGATCAGGTAACGACGAATGGATGGTGAGCTGCAACGCCCGAACGCGACGAGGTTTAGTTGATTCCTTCCTGCTCAAGGCGTCTGCTACAACATTCGCCTTGCCAGGATGGTACTTGATAGTACAATCATAGTCGTTCAAAAGTTCAATCCAGCGACGCTGCCGTATGTTCAAGTGTTGTTGGTCGAAAATGTGTTGGAGACTCTTGTGATCGGTGTAGATGGTGCATTTGGTACCGTACAAGTAATGTCTCCAAATTTTCAACGCGAATACCACGGCACCCAACTCCAAGTCGTGAGTTGTGTAGTTCTTCTCGTGCACTTTGAGTTGACGAGAAGCATACGCAATCACTTTCTCGCGTTGCATCAACACGCAACCGAGTCCATGAATGGAAGCATCACAGTAAACAACAAAATCATCAGGACCTTCAGGTAAAGACAAAATAGGAGCAGAACACAGTTTAGACTTCAGTTCTTCAAACGCGGACTCTTGTGGTTCACCCCAGTCGAACTTCCTATCCTTCTGAGTGAGAATGGTGAGGGGTTGAGCAATCTTCGAGAACCCCTGAATGAAACGACGATAATAGCCCGCAAGGCCTAGGAATTGCCGCACCTCAGTTGGCGTCTTTGGTGCTCCCCAGTCCTTGATCGCTTCGATCTTAGCTGGATCGACATGAATCCCTAGTTCATTAACCACATGTCCTAGGAATTGAACTTCGCGTAACCAAAAGTCACACTTTGAGAACTTGGCATAAAGTTGTTCCCGTCGCAAGAGTTCCAAAACTAAGCGCAGATGTTCCCCGTGCTCGGTCTCGTTCTTGGAGTAGATCAGAATGTCATCAATAAACACAATGACGAACTTATCCAGATATGGTTTACAGACGCGGTTCATCAAGTCCATGAAAACCGCCGGTGCGTTCGTAAGACCGAAAGGCATGACCAAGAATTCGAAATGGCCATAACGTGTTCGAAAAGCAGTCTTTGCAACGTCAGCCTCCCTGACGCGCAGCTGATGATAACCGGACCTCAAATCGATCTTGGAATAATAACTAGAACCCTGAAGCTGGTCGAATAGATCATCAATACGTGGAAGAGGATAACGGTTCTTGACGGTCAATTTGTTCAGCTCTCTGTAGTCCACACACAATCGGAAACTCCCATCCTTCTTCTTAACAAATAAAATCGGGGCTCCCCAAGGGGAAGAACTTGGTCGGATGAAACCCTTGTCCAAGAGTTCCTGTAACTGACTAGACAACTCCTGCATCTCGGGAGGTGCAAGACGGTAGGGGGCCCGAGCAATAGGAGCAGCCCCTGGTACAAGATCAATACCGAACTCGACTTGACGATGAGGAGGAAGACCAGATAAATCATCGGGAAAAACATCAGGAAACTCGCGTACCACCGGAATATCGTCGATCCTCTTTTCATCACCAGAGGAAACAGATAAAAGCGCCAAAACAGCTGGATAACCCTTTCGAAGACACTTAAGGGCTTTCATGCTAGAGATGATGTTTAGCGGAACACCACCCTTGATACCGTACACAGAAAGGAATTCTCCATCAGGGAGAGGAATCCGAATAACTTTATCGTAACAGACAATCTCCGCGCGATACAAAGATAACCAATCCATTCCTACCACAACGTCAAAACTACCCAAAGGTACCGGCATAAGGTCGATGGGGAACGATAAACCCGACAACTCTAATTGACACTCCCGAAGGACACTAGTAGCTTCAATCGTTTTACCGTCAGCCAACTCAATAATATACTTGGTCTCTAATGGTACGGGTACTACATCTATCAGTCGACTAACATCCATGGATACAAAACTCTTGTCGGCACCAGAATCAAATAACACGCTAACAGAACGATTATTGAGAAGAAACGTACCGGTGACTGTGTCAGGGTCCTGTCTAGCCTCAGCGGCTCCAATGACGAAGGCACGTGCATTTCTGCCGCCGCCCCCATTGTTCCCATTCCCGTTGTTCCCACCCTGCTTCAGTTTTGGGCAATCCTTCTTGTAATGCCCAATGTCACCACAGTTGTAGCATCCTTGTTTCCCTGTAGTCCCCTGAGTAGTCGGAGCTGAACTGTTAGTCGGAGCCTGAGTCGATGGAAGTGTAGCCCGACAATCCTTAGCATAATGCCCTGTTCGCTGGCAGCGGTGACAACGGTTACTGTCGCAGTTCCCTTGGTGATGGCGTCCACACTTGTTGCATTTGGGCAGTTTTCCCGCATAACCACCCTGCTTGTTACCCGAAGAAGATGAACCCCCATTATCAAACCTTTTACCCTGCTGTGCAGACCCAGATCCTTTCCCGTCATTTTCCCACTTGCGCTTGTTGCTCTCTGGGGCCTTAACAGTCGAACCCTTCGCAGGCAAAATCCCCTCATTCACTTTTAAGTTGGTCATCCTATGGGCCGATCGAACTACCTCTGCATACGTAGGATGATTTCCCGCAGCCACTAACCCCGCAATTTCCGGTACTAACCCTGAGACATAGTGTTCAATCCTACGATACTCTGGCACGTGCAGATCGGGACACAGCACTGCCAACTCATTCCTCCTCACAGTATACTTCTCAATTTCCGACCCAGTCATCTTGAGGTTCCACACCTCATGCTCCAGCTTCTGTACCTCTTCCCTCGGACAATACTCACGCTTCAGCAACTGCACAAAGTTCTCCCATGGCATAGCATATGCCTCCCCAATACCCATGTTCTGGGTGATGCCATTCCACCAAGTCAATGCCACGTCCTGAAACAACGCAGCAGAATACTTTACCCGATCTTCTGGGAGACAGTTACACATCAGAAATACCGACTCCACTTTCTCCAACCACCTAAGCAAGCTCACCGCACCCTCAGTGCCAGAGAATTCCTGGGGTTTACAGTCCCGGAACATCTTGTAGGTGCACATGGGTGGGGGTGGGTCAACAGGACCACCTGAAATGAAACGTATGAGAAACCACGAATAACGTAAACAAGGTTCACCAATGAGGCAAAGAAATCGGATAAATCAACTTACCACCACCGTTGTGCCCTAACTGAAAGGCAGCTTGGAGCAAGTTGTTCAGATCAGCCTGTGATAGGTTAATACCTCCACCACGACCACCAGCACCACCGCGACCACCACCACGTCCACCATTGCGACCACCTCCACGTCCTCCACGCACTCCAGACATGATTCTGGCAGAAAGAACGAGAAAATTTAGTTTCGCAGTTAAAGATAACCACTAATGTTCACAAGATCAAAGCTAGATCCAATCCAGGACTATCCCCTCAAACCCAGAGCTCACTAGTGCTTCCATGCATTTCGGTTTATGATTTTGTGTGCACCCAAAATGATAAACCGCTCTACATGGTCCTCCCAGTGTTCTCCTAGTTCAAAGTTCAAATCACCGAACATAGACTCTTAGCTACACACCGTAATACTACGGTAGTTCATGACAAGTGTTTCTATTGGAGTGCGAAAGGGAGATGTCCGAGCCTTGGACAAATCTCAAGAGCACACGAGTTACCCCAATAGACTACACTGCCTAGAAAAACAAGTAACCCAGCCTAGGATAGAACGGATGATGTAACGTAGAAAGACCAATGATTTAGAGACACCCCGACAAGACCATACGTAAACCACTATAACGTTTAGTACCATGTGATCGTCTAGTGTGTGCGACTCGGCTATAGACTAGACTCTACATGCAGTCCTAGTTCACTATAACCTGGCTCTGATACCAATCTGTCACACCCTCAAAATCCACTTGCGGAGTTTTACCGCGAGGCGCATGACAAACCAGGATCCAAACCAACGATCACAACAAACAAGTCTAAATGAATAAAAATGCAATTTCAAAACATAGTTTAAAATCCCGTTTACAGCGGAAGCTTATTCAAAACAATTATTCAATAATAAACCAATGTTCAATGTTTGTAAATCATGCAACTCTAGCTAGACGCCGTGCAGACGCGTGCGCCCTAGTTCCATTCGTGCTACCTTAGCGACCTGAGAAAACATGTAAAAGTTTACGTCAGCACAAAAATGCTGGTGAGTTTACAGGTTTTGTATCCAAGTACCAAGTCCACCTGTCCATACTATAATAATCGAAAACCAGTATACGCTAGCTAGGCGTACGTTTTGTTACTACCACGATTGGAAAACCATTACTAACGCGAATACCAAAAGTATGCCCGATGTAGTTCCTGTTGTTCCTGTTGTTCCTGTTTGAGACAATATGCACCCGCCGACCCTCCAAGTCGACGAGCGGGGTTGGTCACTCCCAATAGCGCTATTCACATTTCCCCGTTGTGCAAACCCGCACATTCATGGTTCCCCCCGGGACTTCCAAAGATCGTGTAGTACACAATAGAAACCCATAGTATGACAGTAGTTACCAAATAATCGTTTTAACACATGTTTTCTCCCCCGAAAGTATAAAACCAGTTTAAAAGAGGGGCCGTAAACTCACCTTAAGTTGCGTTACTCCTTAACCCGAGTAAACCCAGCTGCTATGCTAGTCCCGTAAGCGGCGACCTAACATATGACAGTTACAAGTACTTAGACTAATAACCCGCAGGTTAATTAGTCCCTAGATGTCCAGACCATAACCAAGTTCGTTTGAAAACACCGTGACTGTTTAACTGACCCAAAGTACAAGACTCGACATCCCATTGGTGACCCGAGACTCCCCGTGTTATGTTTACGCTCCAAAACATACAATAACGCAAGTACACTTAACATACGTTAACGCACAACAAGTTATAGCACATAGTTCATGTATCACCGAAATACATCCAAATATATGTTACCAAGTTATTAGACATGTTACGGGGTTCCTAGCATGTTACTACATGTCAAATCAGGTCTCGGAATGCTAATATACACTTACAGCAGCAGTACACGCGATTAGGGAGGCTAATCGCATGAATGGTCACACGATCAGGGCTAATCGCCCCTGATGTCACGCGATCAGGGCTAATCGCCCCTGATGTCACGCGAGTGGGGCTACTCGCCCCTGATGTCATGCGAGTGGGGCTACTCGCTCCTGATGTCATGCGAGTGGGGCTACTCGCCCCTAACACAGGCGATTAGCAAGGCTACTCGCCTGTAACCTTGCTGTTCCGGTTTTTCACGCGTTTAACGCTCCAAATCAGATCCAGAACGTGTGTAACTACCCAATATCATCCCAATAACTATTCTAAACATGTTTAAACCAAAATCCTTCGTTTAACCTCGTATAATCAGTCCTGCATGAAATCAAGTAATCCAAACATATACACATAGCATGCAATCATCATACTAACATGCATAACAATAACCCTAATAATCAATTACTGAGAGTCCTATCATCATAATATCAATATCAACACTGATCTATCATAATATCATATCAAATCATCATCATGAATCATAAAAACCCTAGCTTCCTAATCATACACACTCATAATGCATGCATATTAGTTATAATCCGATTAACAACCCTTATTGACGATTTTCAGAAAGCTTTTTCGTTTAACAACAGGTCTGGACCCTTAGGGATTGATTAAAAACGTTTACAAAGAGTTATGGATGAGAATCAAACCTTAGGATTATGAAAGAATGATGATTAAAGCTTGAAACCTTGTGTTTTGATCAAAAATCGCCTTCCAGAGGTTGTTTATGTGTTTGGGCGGGTTATGGGACGACTAGGGTTTGTCTAATGAAGTTTAGGAGGTTAAGTATGGTATTTATAGTCGTTTTTAGTCGTCCAGCCCGTTTCATGCGATTGTGCAGCAGTTATACGCGATTAGGGCTGCTAATCGCATGAATGTGCATGTGATTGGGCCTAATCGCCTAAACTTATACACGATTAGGACCCTAATCGCCTTTAAGGTTCCCTACTCGCCTCCCCTATGGGCGATTAGGCTTCCTAATCGCCTGTAGGGGTTCATTTTGTGTGTTTTGCGCGTTAAACCCCGTTTTAACATATGTTAACACATATTAATGTACCGACAAGTCACATAATGATTATAAACACATAACACAAGTAAATACACATATTCACACTCGTTCACCAATTCCCGGGACTCGAGACTCGTATGTTCCGTATGCCCTGACGATCCCACCGATCGTCACCGTTTGTACACTTGGTTAAGGACTGACATCTAACGAACCTCTAGACCAACATCCAATGATCTTCTAGGCTAACCAATAGTTCCCGAACCATAACCCGACTTAACTAACCCAGTTAAGTACAATATACGCGTGACTCGCTAAGGTAGACTTTCATCTAGACAACGTTGTTAACCAGAATTTGCCGGGTGTCACACCTTCACCTGTCCATATGGTACTTTTGCCTTTAGGCGGATGCCATTTGGATTGTGTAATGCTCCGGCGACTTTTCAACGATGTATGATGAGTATTTTCTCGGACATGGTTGGAGAGTCGTTGGAAGTGTTTACGGACGATTTCTCAATATTTGGCACTAGTTTTGAATCTTGTCTCAACGAATTGCAAAAAGTTTTAAAAAGATGTGTTGAGAAAAATTTAGTGCTTAGTTGGGAGAAAAGCCATTTCATGGTGCAAGAGGGAATTGTGTTGGGTCATGTGATTTCTGAGCGGGGTATGGAGGTGGACAAGGCAAAAATTTGGGTAATATCATCATTGCCACCACCGAAAAATGTGAAGGAGGTACGATCATTCTTGGGACATGCCGGGTTCTATAGACGTTTTATTAAAGGTTTTAGTGTCATTACCAAGCCTTTATGTAATTTGTTATTGAAAGATGTTCCTTTTGAAACGACTGGGCGGGCCCACCACGTCTCTGACACTGTATAACCGTCAGGGACGTTCCGGCTACCAACCTGTCGTTTCATACGCGCGGCTTGACAATATTGGTGTGAGCATTAATTACAGATGTCCGCAACCTCACCACTTGCAAGACACCGTGCATGAATACCAGAAGTCAGGAAAAAGCACAAAAACCACCCGCGTTGACACTTCTACCTTACTAAGTCCAGCATCTCGCATGCTACGCATACAACACACTAGACTAGGGGGACTTGAAGAGATATGTACCCGCGCGTGCGCACAACCTTACACTCACACACATGTCAACACAACAATGTGACATGGAGTTCTAGAAGACGGCGCACGCTACTTAAATAGAGGACATGTGTCACCAGACAAGAGCAGGGACATGTGGCCAATCAGAGGCGTTTATTCCCTGCTCCATGATCTCCTGCAGGTATGAGGTACAGAAAAGGACAGAAAGGACAACAGCAGGACACGTGGACCAACCACAGAGCGACAACGCGAAGAATGACAACGGTCGTAATAGTACAAGACAGCTGTCATTCTCCTCACAACCAATCACATACCACCTCAGGGGCCTATAAATACCCCCCTTCGTCATCAGAAGAAGGGATCAGATCGGCGAGTGAGAATTCATATTATATAGCTGTGAAAGATAAATTATAGTCGAAACTCTGTAATAGTCTAGATTAGTGTCCTGTATTCACCTTATTGTTTATGAATGAGAATCACGTCCTTTCTTGTATTTACATACTAGCACTATCATATACAGACTGTTAGATTGGTGTTTCTTCATTTGACTAACAAACTCAAGCCGACAATAACTCTAGCGACTCTACGTGTTCGCTCATTTAACCAGCCATCTCTGCTGCAACTCGCAAATGCGTTATAGCTTGTTTCATATATATATAGTAATAACACACAAATAACCATGTACGTTCGATTGTTTGATACAAGTACTTACACACTTAATTAGGAACAAAATAATTCCCAGTGTCACAACTCACACACTTGAAGCATATATAAATAAGAATTCAGCCTTTGAACTGAATCAAACATATTGCTTGAGGTAATCCTCCACTTTAGTGTATTTGATATCAGGGTAGAGATCACAAGCCTCTTCAGCATCATCACCGATCTCGAAATTCGCCAAACATCCTTCGTAAAAGAAATGGTAAAAATGAGTCATTGCAGCCTGCTCAACATACTCCTTCTCTGCAAGTCCCCACAACACATGATAAAAAATCTCAGTCTAGCTAGTTTGTTTACATATTGCATATTTTCACGTTACATAAGGCTCGAGTTCGATACCTTTTACGCTATCGAGAAATTGTTTTTCGGATAGAGATGATTTCCGGAGGGATTTGCCGATGTGCTTCTCCCAGATTTCCACAACTTGTCTTTGTGAAAGAATGTTTGCAGGAGGCCTGATGTAGAGCGTTTTGTTAAGAGTGCGGGGATCGTCTATGGTTTTGATGGTATATGTTGCTATGTCATCTTCATCCACAAATATTGCTACAAATCAAAACATCATGTCGTGTTAAATATATGCAATTGGTATCAGTTCGGTATGTGACAACACTTAAACGGTATCGGTACCTGCTATAGCTCACTATACAAAAACACATTTCTATATTGAATACCAATTCATAAAATTTATACCGAGAAGTTCTTTTAAAAGTCGCATATTCATTTTTTTTAAAGCTAACGAATAAAAGTTATTAGAGAAAAATCAAACTAAATAAAATTTAAGTTGGTTATAGAAATATGTTACTTATAATAGAAAACTTAAATTTTTTTTACTGTTGACAGCGACCATTATATTTAAACTAGTAGGTAATTCGCGCGTTGCAGCGGAGTCGACAATACGCAATAGAAACATGATATGCATCAGACACAACTATTTTGCATGCATTTTAACTGAGTCTCTTTTCGCCTTTCGAGGAGATAGCATGTCCTTCTTCACTCGCAATATTTCTAATGCAAAAAGAAGATCACCAAAGTGTATATACTTCAAATGCATTGTTAAAGGAGTTAGATTATATGATTGTAAACAAACACATAATATTGCCATGAATAATATTTCGTTTTGGAGTATTAAAAATATACATTTGGGTAAAAATATGTATACGTTATAAGGAATTTGAGCAAGTTATTCCCTTTTGAACCCATTTGAGTAAAACCGTAAAATACTACTTGTAAATGTAACCTCTAAATATAACAGTGTCAATAAATCAAATTAAAAAACTATACAACATTCAAAACTCAAAACTCAAAGCATGTAGGTAGGTTTCACTGTTTTAGCTCTACACTATCATAAGGATAAAAAAATTATGTTGCTTTCTGTTTAACTATCTAAAAATTGAGAGACCTTATATATGATGAGAGAATCAAAAGCATCAACATGGCTAACATTTTGTTTGCTTTGTTTGCCATCATTTGAAGTCATGTTTCAAGTGCTAGAACAAACAACTCATACTAACATATTTAAATCATAGGGTCGTGAGTAAAAGCAAGTTTATTGTAGTGAAAGAAGATGTGAACCCAACTGGACTTTTGTATAGTAACCTAAAAATTCCATGTGTTTCTCATTAATTAATTTACATATAATTGATCCTAAGACATGTACATACAAATGTACAATAATTATTAACTAAGCATTTTTCAAGGGGTTGGGAGTATAAACAAGGGTGTATCACAAAGGTAGATACAAAAATAAAGAAGGATAATTTGATTGTGATTTTTTTGATAATTTAATGAAATAAAGTTACCCCATATGAAGATGTAATAATTCAATGTAGATACAAAAATAATGAAACATAACTTGATTGTGAATTTTTAATAATTTAATAAAATAAAGTTACCCCATGGGCATTTAGGGAAGAAAAGTGGTAAAATTTAGGAAATTGTAAAGAAACCCTTGGTATACCATCTTGACTTTGAACAATTTGGATATATTTGCCCATGCCTCCTTTATAATGTAGTATAGAAGTATAGATATCTAGTAATTAATTAAAACCAAATAATGTCATAGAAAATTTCAATGAATACAAATAATAGCAATAATTTAAATATATAAGAAAACATATATTTTAAAACCAACAAAGTATGTAAGTAAATGCATTGTTTATGTGAAAGATGTTAATATTTTTTCATACACCATATATGGTAATTCCACTTTAAAAACATTTTTCTTAAAACATGATGTGAAATCGTGGTGGATATCATCGCGGAGGTGAAATCGTGTAGTTTTTTGTGGTACAAACATAGACATAAGGATATTATAGATATAGATTAATAGTAATTGAAGGTTATGATAAAAGAATATGTACAAGTTGGTTTTGCTTGAAGGGTAGAAAGGAAAAAAATTACATGACATTTGGGTTTTAAGCATGAGACTTTTCCTATGGCATCTTAAAATTTATGTAAAATAATATGTGAAGAGTGAAGGCAATGAATATACAAGTAACAATGCATCAAGGGGTAATATGAGAAAGATTTATATAACATTATAGATTTAAAGCATGTGTTTTTTCAAATGTCATCTTAACTTTGACAATTTATACATATTTGTCAATGCCTCCCATTTTATAACGTAGTATAGAAATAAGAATTATATTAGATTATAAAATGGTCAAAACCACAAGTGAGACATGTTTCGTTTCCTTCTCTATCCATAGACAAAATAGACACCTTTACTTGAACTGGTGTATTATAAAGTTTAGTTATAGCAAATCGATTTTGGTATGATGGTACTAAGATGTTGGATAAGAATTTTTCTTTTAAAAGTGACGAGGCCGGATCAATCCTTATTATGGAAAAAAATGTGTAGTTTTAGTAGTAGAATTAGAGTTTTTATTGTTCTTATACAAAATAACAAATTAAGGTTAATTATTTCCATGCATCAATGCAGCATAAATGTGTAGTTAGGAGTAATAGTGGAACAGACTACAAAGTGACATTCTCCGTCAAAAAATGCACAAATATCGTAGCTAGAATTGTTATGACTTACTAAAAGCATAACGTAAATCGCGTTCATGATTTACCGCAAATCATCTGTTTGATTATGTACACTTATTGTTTACACAAATCTTCTATTTGATTATGTACACTTATTGTATTTAATGTGTAATATCTAGTTTTCTAATATAGGTTATTTGTATGTCTATATATTATAATTCTCTTGATGAATAATATTAAGCGATTGAGTTTTACACTTACATTTCTGATTGCCGTCTCCGAACAAGACTACGGAATCTCTTGAAGGAAGGATAGTGCCAAACTGGCACAACCCTCCAACAAAGTAGCCAGCAAAGCAATTCGCTGACACGTAGGTGAACTGGATCCCTGCATCTTCGATGGCTTTTCGAACCACCATTTTGTCATCAAACGTCACTCGTCCGGGTTCCATTGCATCCGCCATTCGTGATGGATCCGTACCAAACTCCGAAGGCAAAAACCGCTATTAGACCAGTATTAGATTACGTTAGATTATTTGCATTTGAAAAACAAGCTATTGAGCTGTTAAAAATGAAAAGTTTTAGAAAGAAAAAAAAAGGTTATGTCTATTCGACACTATTAGAAAAGTGGCATTTTGCTACAAAATTTTCTTACGGAAAAAATGCGTCACAAATTTTAACAAAGTTGCTACTCATTTGTGACGAAAAAAGTCTATAATTTTTTTTAGCAAATTTGCGACACAATATATCTACAAATTCTTAGGAAATTGCGTAGGAAATGCGTCACAAATTTCGTACACCATGTTTTTTTGGGAAATGCGTTGAAAATTGTGTTACAAATGTGTAGTAATTGGTTTGCGATGAGGGTTTGTCTAACACCAAGGTTTTGTTGAAAATGCGTCACCATGGTGTAGGAAATTTGTGACGCATTTCCTAAGAATTTGTAGATATGTTGTGTCGCAAATTTGCTAAAAAAATTATAGATTTTTTTCGTCACAAATGAGTAGCAACTTTGTTAAAATTTGTGACGCATTTTTTTTCTGTAAGAAAATTTTGTAGCAAAATGCCACTTTTCTAGTAGTGCGAGTTATACGATATCACAAGTACACCTTAACGTTTCCTGCCTCTTTAATGGCAGCCACAAGTTTCAGCTGAAGTAGTATTGGATGGCTACTGATGTGAAAATCACCAGACATAGCACATATCACAACATCTACTTGCTTCACGGCAGCTACAAGACTCTGGTGATCATGAAACGACCCAGTGACAAGATGAGCTCCATGTTTCTTGAATGAAAGTAGCATCTGCACTTTTTCAATGTTCACACCGATATCGGGTCGCTGGAGAACGTATGTCTCATGGCCTTGTTCTAAACTGGCTTTCACTAGCCTCTTCCCCAAGTGTCCGGTCCCTCCGATGATCAACACTTTGCTCTTCGTCTCCATTTTGATTTGTTTGTGTGGATCAAGTGTTAGAAATTGATGTGTACATGAGCCTTTTGTATATATAGTCGATCAAGTGTGGAAGGTTTCAACTATAAAGTCATTATTGGTAGTTAGTCTTAGTCCAATATTTGTACAAAGTTATCCTGATGTAATATATATGGTTAGGAAGTGATCATATTGTACCACCTTAAATTCTTATTGTTGGACCGGTTTAAAAATAAATAACGTCATAGAGTATTTAAAACTGACATTTGTAATTAGTTTAAAACAAAGTATGAAAGTATGTTTTCTTTTGGTGTGGATTCACAATATTAACAAAATACATGAAATAAATAAACTATGAAGTATATGGAATCATAGTGAGTCTGATACTTTGGAAAGTATAACAAAAAGTTGAAAGTTGGTCCAGCCAACACAGGCCGGCTCAATCTTAACGGAGGCCTAAAACAAATACTAAAATGGAGGCCCTTTTGCAAGACTAAAAAACAATATAAAACATGAATATGAAAATAATTGTAGAATTAGAACAATTTGCTTGATAAATACAATAAATAAGACTTATAGACCATAGAAGTATTAAGTTAACATGTTGATTACAAAGAAAAAAAAAACAGATATTCAAAGTTTATTTTAAAATTTGAGGGCCTTATTAGATTGGGGGCCTAAAGCCCTAGCTTCGAAATACTCCCCCTTAAGCCGACCTTGAGCCAACATGGTTTAGTAGCCACTTCGATCGGTCCAACCGGTTTGATGGACTAAACCAGACCGGTTATGTAGATGTTTTAAACAGATGTGCCAGCCAGTTAAGTTGGTTGTGAAAAATAAAAAAATATTGATTTTAACATAAGCTAATTGTAATCATTTTTTGTTATTTTTTTTTGTAAAAATAAAAGCTTTTTTGCTTTGATTGAAAGAAAAAACTTGTAAATAGCAAGAAAACAAATTATGCTTTCAAAATAAGTTATAGCTTACTAGAAAAGCAATTTAGTTCTTTTTTTTTTTTCTTAATACATACTATTATATAGTATTGAGTAAACTGTTATTTTCGTTCCTAAGGTTTGGAATTAATAGGGTGTTTTAAATAGGGTTGGAATTAAAAACATACGAATTGACATAAATGCCCTTCACTTAAAAACGAAATGACAAAATTGCCCTTATTTAACTGACTTCAACTAACGGTGTTAACGAGTTGGATGAAACGAGCAACTATTTGAAAACCTTTGGATCCATTTGGGAAAAAATAAACTTTTAGATGAAACTGGCAAAAAGTGTCAAACCTCAGGGACGAAAATGATAGTTTACTCTATAGTATTAAACATGAAACGGTAACGTCGACGCCACCGTCACCTCTTGCCAACTCATTAGGGTTTCGTTTAAACCCTTCGGCCGATATCAAAAACCCAGTTTAGGGTTGTCACTGATGCTGTGTTGCACGATTTACGAGGCCAGAAGTTTGTGTTTTTGGTGTTTGTTTGAAAAAGATGGTTGTTTGTTGCATCACGATTGGGTGTACAAGTTTGTGGTATAAAGAAAAAGAAAGGGACAAAAAGAATTAATTGTATTTAACTTTTGTGGTTGTGATCTCTACGTAGACATAACAAAAGGAAAAGGACATTGTTTTTTTTGAAAGACAAAGGCATTATAATAGTTGTAGTGTAAATTTATCTTTTGGTCAGTTTTCTTTATTCAGTACAAGATCATGTCTGAAGAAGGAAAGATCAAAATAGAAAAAATTTGATGAGAAGAATTTTGGTTGGTGGAAGATGCAAATCAAGGATTTGCTTATACAGAAGGAGTTAGATGCTGCACTACACCCCCCCCCCCCCTGCGACCACCTTTTAAGTTTCACCCTAATTTTTGCGCATTATCACGCTTAACGGGCGTGCATGGTTTACTGTTTTTACGTCTATATTTCACTCATTTCTATTCTTTTTCGTCTTTTATATATTTTTATGAGTTTTTCGGTGTTGTTGGTCGATGGAGATAATGTAACATTAATGCTACTTGGTATGGTTTTATGTATGCCCTTCACAGTAATGCGTGGCTTAATACTAGTTATATAATAATTACAAATGAGTTATGCAATATTGCGTTGTAAATAATGCTTTATGGATTTTTTTATGCTTATTAAGTTTGTATATAAGTTTTTGTAGTTGTACATAATGTTTCCATAGGTTTCTACAAGTTTCTTCCAAAAATTTACACCTGCATCTTTTTCCTTCTATCATCTCCAATCATCAAGCTAATTCCGTTTCTATAAACGTACTTACACCTATCATCGTTCGTCTGAGGCCTAGCAAAGGTAATATTTTTGTTACTTTTTCTTACAAAACCACAATTTGAATCTGACTTTTCGAAACACGGTTAGGATCGTTGCTTTATCATATAAAAGAACAAACAAAATCTGAGGACAGAGGATTGGTAAACTTTGTGGTGTGTGTCAATGGGCTACAATTGGTCTACGTCACGGGCGTGCATGGTTGAACATTTTTGCTTCTACTTTTTGTTTGGTTTAACATCTTAGCGAGTATTATTAGCATATAGTATTATTATTATTATTATTATTATTATTATTATTATTATTATTATTATTATTATTATTATTATTATCTTATTTTAGGAATGTATTGTCTAGGGTTTTGATGGGCTCCTTAATCTCATAGCCCAATTATAATTCATCTCCCTATATAAAGGGATGTAATCTCTTGTTATGATTCATTCACAATAATAATACAATAAGCACTTTTATGGTATCAGAGCTACGGCTCCATTAAAAACCCTAATCGGCCGATCATCTTTTTCTTTTCTGTTTCGATTACTTCTTTCCGGCTATGACTAAAACTGGTGAAGAATCATCGGCTACAGCTACGGCCGATAAACCCAACCCGTTTCACCCTGCGTATTCTGTTACAAACATTAATAGCAAAATACGCACCCTTGATGGCAAAACTGTCACATACTCAGCCTGGGTTAAGATGTTCCGCCTTCATGCCATCGCCTACAAAGTCCTCAACCACATCGACAGCACTGTGACACCCGGCAAATTCTGGTTAACAACGTTGTCTAGATGAAAGTCTATCTTAGCGAGTCACGCGTATAGTGTACTTAACTGGGTTAGTTAAGTCGTGTTATGGTTCGGGAACTATCAGTTTAGTATAGAGGATCATCGGATGTTAGTCTAGAGGTTCATTAGATGTCAGTCCTTAACCAAGTGTACAAATGGTGACGATTCGTAGAATCGTCAGGTCATACGGAACATACAAGCCTCGAGTCCCGGGAATTGGTGAACGAGTGTGAGTATGTTTGTTTGCAAGTGTTATGTGTTTACAATCATTATGTGACTTGTCGGTATGTGAAAATGTGTTAACATATGTTAAAACGGGGTTTAACGCGCAAAATACATGGAACCAACCCCTATAGGCGATTAGGGGAGCCCAATCGCCTATAGGGAATGCGATTGGGCATCATCAGGGGCGAGTAGCATGCCAAATGCATGCCTTAAGGGGCGATTAGCCCTAAATGCATGTACAGTCATGCGATTAGCAATGCTAATCGCGTCTAAATGCTGCACAATCGCGTGTTACGTGCTGGACGACTAAAAACGACTATAAATACAATGCTTGACCTCCTAAACTTCATAATAACAACCCTAGTCGTCCCGTAAACCGCCCCAACACACACACAACCTCTGGAACGTGATTTTGGATCAAAACACAAGGTTTCAAGCTTATTTCATCAAACTATCACAATCTAAGGTGTGATTTCCATCCATGAAATCTTTATAAACGTTTTTATTAGATCCCTAACGGTCCAGACCTGTTTTAAAACGTATGAGTCTTCTGAAAATCGTTAATAATCATTGTTAATTGGATTCTAAGTAGCATGCATGATGTATGTGGGTTTTCAATCAAAAGCTAGGGTTTTTATGATTCAAGATGGATGATTACATGTTATTAGGTTAGTTTCAGATTAATAATGATGGCATGATGATAGGATCTGAGTAATTGTTCATTAGGGTTATAGTTATGCATGTTAATGTGATGTTTCATGCTATGTGTATTGTGTTTGGATTACATGGTTGCATGCAGGGCTGATAATACAAGGTTAAACGGAGGATTTTGGTTTAAACATGTTTGGTATAGTTGTTGGATTGATATTGGATGATTACACGCGTTCTGGATCTGATTTGGAGTGTTAAACGCGCGAAGAACCGGAACAGCTGGGTTACTGGCGATTAGCAACCCTAATCGCCTATGTTATAGGCGATTAGGAGGCCAATCGCCTATAAAGATGCCCTAATCGCCTATATACCATGCAATTGGGGGCTAAATGCCTCTATTACATGCAATTGTGATCCTAAATGCTAGTTAAGTCCTGAAATACATGTCTTATAGCCCTAATCGCCTATAAACTCAAGATTTACATGTCTTATGACCCTAAATGCCTATATTACATGCAATTAGCCTTCCTAAATGCCAGTTGACCAACCTAAATGCTAGTTGACTTTTCCTAATCGTGTGTACTGCTGCTGTAAGTGTAAATTAGCATTCCGAGACCCGATTTGACATCTAGGAACATGCTAGGAACCCCGTAACATATCTAATAACTTGGTAACATATGTTTAGATGTAATTCTGTGATACGTGAACTACGTGCTATAACTTGTTGGTCGTTAACGTATGTTAAGTATGATTGCATGATTGTATGTTGAGAGCGTAAACATAACACGGGGAGTCTCGGGTCACCAATGGGATGTCGAGTCTTGTACATTGGGTCAGTTAAACAGTCACGGTGTTTTCAAACGAACATGGTTATGGTCTGGACATCTAGGGACTAACTAACCTGCGGGTTATTAGTCTAAGTACTTGTAACTATCATATGTTAGGTCGCCGCTTTACGGGACTAGCATAGCTTCTGAGTTTATTCGTATTACTACGTAACGCAACTTAAGGTGAGTTTACGGCCCCTCTTTTAACTGGTTTCACTTTTTGGGGGAGAAAACATGTGTTAAACTTATGTTTTGGTAACAACTGTCATACTATGGGTTTCTATGGTTTACTATACGATCTTTGGAAGTCCCGGGTGAAACCATGAATGTGCGGGTTAGCACAACGGGGAAATGTGAATAGATCTATTGGGGATGACCAGCCCCGCTCGTCGACTTGGAGGGTCGGCGGGTGCATATTGTCTCAAACAGGAACAACAGGTTTACTACATCGGGCACAACATCTGGTTTGCGAGTTAGTAATGGTTTTCCAATCGTGATAGTAATAAAACATACGCCTAGCTAGCGTACTTTGGTTTTCGATTTGTTATAGTATGGACAGGTTGGACTTGGTACTTGGATTACAAAACCTGTAAACTCACCAGCATTTTTGTGCTGACGTAAACTTTTACATGTTTTCTCAGGTCGCTAAGGTAGCACTACTGGACTAGGGCGCATGCGTCTGCACGGCGTCTAGTTAGGGTTGCATGGTTTTTCAAACGTTGAACACTTGGTTTATTTTGGATTATGTTTTGAATAAGCTTCCGCTGTAATTGGGATTTTAAACTATGTTTTCTTAAATTGCATATGTTCATTTAGACTTGTTTATTGTGATCGTTGGTTTGGATCCTGCTTTGTCATGCGCCTCGTGGTAAAACTCTGCAAGTGGATTTTGAGGGTGTGACAGATTGGTATCAGAGCCAATGGTTATAGTGAACTAGGACTGCATGTAGAGTCTAGTCTATAGCCGAGTCGCACACACTAGACGATCACATAGTACTAAACGTTATGGTGGTTTACGTATGGTCTTGTCGGGGTGTCTCTAAATCATTTGATCTTCCTATGTTACATCATCCGTTCTATCTTAGGTCGGGTCACTTACTTTCTAGGCAGTGTAGTATATTGGAGTAAATCGTGTACTCTTGAGATTTGTCCAAGGCTCAGACATCTCCTTTTCATACTCCAATAGAAACACTTGCCATAAACTACCGTAGCATTACGGTGTATAGCTAAGAGTCTATGTTCGGTGATTTGAACTTTGAACTAGGAGAACACTTGGAGGACCATGTAGAGCGGTTTATCATTTTGGGTGCACACAAAATCATAAACCGAAATGCATGAAAGCCCTGGTGAGCTCTGGGTTTGAATGGATAGTCCTGAGTTGGATCTAGCTTTGATCTTGTAAACGTTAGTGGTTATCATTAGCTGCGAAACTAAATTTTCTCGTTCTTTCTACCAGAATCATGTCGGGAGTACGAGGAGGACGTGGAGGTGGTTACAATGGTGGACGCGGTGGTGGTCGCGGTGGTGCTGGTGGTCGTGGAGGTGTTAACCTATCACAGGAAGATCTGAACAACTTGCTACAAGCTGCCTTTCAGTTAGGGCACAATGGTGGTGGTAAGTTGATTTATCCATTTTTGCCTCATTAGTGAACCTTGTTTACATTCGTCGTGTTTCCTCACGCGTTTCATTTCAGGTGGTCCTGTTAACCCACCCCCACCTATGTGTACCTACAAGATGTTTCGGGACTGTAAGCCCCAGGAATTCTCCGGCACCGAGGGTGCGGTGAGCCTACTCAGATGGTTGGAAAAGGTGGAGTCAGTATTTCTGATGTGTAACTGTCTTCCAGAGGATCGGGTCAAGTATGCTGCTGCGTTATTCCAGGATGTTGCTTTGACCTGGTGGAACAATATCACCCAGAACATGGGTATTGGGGAGGCTTATGCTATGCCTTGGGAGAATTTTGTGCAACTGCTGAAGCGTGAGTACTGTCCAAGGGAAGAGGTGCAGAAGTTAGAGCACGAAGTGTGGAACCTCAAGATGTCTGGGTCCGAAATTGAGAAGTATACGGTGAGGCGTAATGAGTTGGCAGTGTTGTGTCCTGATCTGCATGTGCCAGAATATAGGAGGATCGAACACTATATATCAGGGTTAGTACCAGAAATCGCAGGGTTGGTGGCTGCGGGAAATCATCCTACATACTCAGAGGTGGTCCGATCGGCTCATAGGATGACCAACTTGAAGGTGAATGAGGGTATTTTGCCTGCTAAGGGTTCGACTGTCAAGGCCCCGGAGAATAACAAGCGTAAGTGGGAAAACGAGGGGAAAGGATCTGGGCCAGCACAGCAGGGTAAGAGGTTCGATAATGGGGGTTCTTCTTCTACTGGTAACAAACAGGGTGGTTACGCGGGAAAGTTACCTAAATGCAACAAGTGTGGACGTCATCATCAAGGGAACTGCGACAGTAATCGTTGCCATCGCTGCCAGCGATTTGGGCATTTTGCTAAAGATTGTCGGGCTACACTTCCATCGACCCAGGCCCCAAGCAATACCCCGGCTCCTGCTGCTCAAGGAACTGCGGGAAGACAAGGATGTTACAACTGCGGGGAGACTGGGCATTACAAGAAGGATTGCCCGAAACTGAAGCAGGGCGGGAACAACGGTAACGGGAACAACGGGGGCGGTGGCAGGAATGCACGTGCCTTCGTCATTGGAGCCACTGAGGCTAGACAGGATCCTGACACAGTTACCGGTACGTTCCTTCTCAATAATCGCTCTGTTAGTGTTTTATTTGATTCTGGTGCCGACAAGAGTTTTATATCTATGGAAGTTAGTCGACTGCTAGATGTAGTACCCGTACCATTAGAGGCTAAGTATATTATTGAGTTGGCTGACGGTAAAAAGATTGAAGCTACTTGTATCCTTCGGGAGTGTCAACTAGAGTTGTCGGGATTGTCGTTCCCCATCAACCTTATGCCGGTACCTTTGGGTAGTTTTGACGTTGTGGTAGGCATGGATTGGTTGTCTTTGTATCGCGCGGAGATTGTCTGTTACGACAAGATTATTCGGATTCCTCTCCCTGATGGAGAATTCCTTTCTGTGTACGGTATCAAGGGCGGTGTTCCGCTAAATATCATCTCTGGCATGAAAGCCCTTAAGTGTCTTCGAAAGGGTTATTCGGCCGTTTTGGCACTTTTATCTGTTTCCTCTAGCGATGAGAAGAAGATCGACGATATTCCAGTTGTACGCGAGTTTCCTGATGTTTTTCCCGATGATTTATCTGGTCTTCCTCCCCATCGTCAGGTTGAGTTCGGTATTGATCTTGTACCAGGGGCTGCTCCTATTGCTCGGGCCCCCTACCGTCTTGCACCTCCCGAGATGCAGGATTTGTCTAGTCAGTTACAGGAACTCTTGGACAAGGGTTTCATCAGACCAAGTTCTTCCCCTTGGGGAGCCCCGATTCTATTCGTCAAGAAGAAGGATGGAAGTTTCCGATTGTGTGTGGATTACAGAGAACTGAACAAATTGACCGTCAAGAACCGTTATCCTCTTTCCACGTATTGATGATCTATTCGACCAACTCCAGGGTTCTAGCTATTACTCAAAAATTGATTTGAGGTCCGGTTATCACCAGTTGCGCGTAAGGGAAGCTGATGTTGCAAAGACTGCCTTTCGTACACGTTATGGCCATTTCGAATTCTTGGTCATGCCTTTCGGTCTCACGAACGCACCGGCGGTTTTCATGGATTTGATGAACCGCGTTTGCAAACCATATCTTGACAAGTTCGTCATTGTGTTTATTGATGATATTCTGATTTATTCCAACAAGACCGAACACGAGGAACACCTGCGTTTAGTTTTGGAACTGTTGCGACGGGAACAACTTTACGCTAAATTCTCAAAGTGTGACTTTTGGTTACGCGAAGTCCAATTCCTAGGACATGTGGTTAATGAACTGGGAATTCATGTCGATCCAGCTAAGATCGAAGCGATTAAGGACTGGGAAGCACCAAAGACGCCAACTGAGGTGCGGCAATTCCTAGGCCTTGCGGGCTATTATCGTCGTTTCATTCAGGGGTTCTCGAAGATCGCTCAACCCCTCACCACTCTCACACAGAAGGATAGGAAATTCGCCTGGGGTGAACCACAAGAGTCGGCATTTCAAGAGCTGAAGTCTAAACTTTGTTCTGCTCCTATTTTGTCCTTACCTGAAGGCCCTGATGATTTCGTTGTTTACTGTGATGCCTCTATTCATGGTCTCGGTTGCGTGTTGATGCAACGCGAGAAAGTGATTGCGTATGCTTCTCGTCAACTCAAGGTGCACGAGAAGAACTACACCACCCATGACTTGGAGTTGGGTGCAGTGGTATTCGCGTTGAAAATCTGGAGACATTACTTGTACGGTACCAAATGCACCATCTACACCGATCACAAAAGTCTTCAACATATTTTCGACCAACAACATTTGAACATACGACAGCGTCGTTGGATTGAACTTCTGAATGACTATGATTGCGCCATTAAGTACCATCCTGGCAAGGCGAATGTGGTAGCATACGCCTTGAGCAGGAAGGAATCGATTAAACCTCGTCGCGTTCGGGCGTTGCAACTCACCATTCATTCGTCTCTACCTGACCAACTCCGTTCTGCTCAGTTAGAAGCTTTGAAGGAGGAAAACCTTAAAGCTGAGACTATGCACGGTGCCGACAAGCACCTCGAGCGAAGGCCTGATGGCCTGCATTACTTCGCAGAACGCATATGGGTTCCTTTATTCGGGGGACTTCGGGAGCTTGTCTTAGATGAGGCTCATAAGTCCCGGTATTCTATTCATCCTGGTTCGGATAAGATGTACCAAGATCTGAAGGTGCTTTACTGGTGGCCAAACATGAGGTCGGATATAGCCTCATACGTGAGCAAATGCTTGACCTGTGCTAAGGCAAGGTGGAATACCAGAAACCGTCGGGTCTCTTGCAACAACCTGAAATTCCGGAGTGGAAATGGGAACGGATTACCATGGATTTTGTCACACAACTGCCTAAGTCACCGAGCGGGAATGATAAGATATGGGTGATTGTTGATCGGTTGACGAAATCAGCCCATTTTCTCGCTATTAAAGAGACCGACACCATGGATCGTTTGGCTCGTCTTTATCTGAAGGAAGTTGTTTCTAAGCACGGGGTGCCGGTTTCTATTATTTCGGATCGTGATTCCCATTTTACTTCTCACTTCTGGAAGTCTTTACACAAAGCTTTGGGTACCCAGCTAGACATGAGTACAGCTTATCACCCACAGACTGACGGTCAGAGTGAGCGCACGATTCAAACTTTGGAAGACATGCTACGGGCATGTGTGATCGATTTTGGCATTGACCGTGGTGTATTGTTATACGCAGGCAAAGACTGAGGTTTGGCCAACCTTTGCTCGAACTCCGATAATAATCCGGCAAGTATCCGGATCTGTTCCAGTTCATATTTATGAAGTTATATGTGAGGGATTGGATATTATTAACAAACTGAGTCAGCTCCGGGTTATACCCGATGTACTTCCGGCAAGTGCTCCGGTTACCAAACCCATTAGATTATCCTTAATCAAAGGGCCGATTACCTTTGGTTATGTTTCGATAAGAACTCGGTTAGTATCCGGTTATAATTCTTATAAGCATAGTTCTATTGATTTATTGGTTATACAATCTAATAATCGGTTATTAATATAATGGTTATAATTGTGCGAGGTACCGATAATCAAGTTGGTGAATATTAGTACGATACCGAGTCGACTCAGTGACTCGGTCAACACCCGGAATAGAACCCGGTCCAATAACTTGACGAGGAATATTATTAGAATTATACGAATATATATATAATACGAATAACGTACGGACTTGATAATAATAATAAGAGAATAATAAACATATATAAAATATATATGTTTATATATATAAGATTCGATATATAAAACGATATACTAGACTCGGGTAAGTTATGTCTAGAGTTCTTTTAGGTTCGCGTGCCAAGCTGTAAAGGCCAGCTTTGTTTCTTTTCGCCTAGAATGCCCAAACCCCGAGTTTAGGACTATCTAATATATACTGAGTTCTATATATATAAATTGTATATATGATATATATCCTAAGTATTACAATCTAACAAGTCCCACGCGTAAAACGTATCAATATATATATGAAATATAATTGTAATAAGAAGATTAGCTAGAGATTAACGCAAACCGGTGAGTATCGTGAACTCCCCACTTTTACTGTTTTATTAAGTGTTTTCGGGGAAATACATGTCACTTATAAGAAAACATAATGCTTTACACAAAAGAATCATTAATAATAGAAGTTATATAAAGGGGGTAATAGAAACACAAGGACAGTACTGGACGGTATCGCCATTTCCTTTCTTGTCCAACTAGAGGACAAGAACCAGTTTTACCCGAGTAGAGGGTAGAAATAATCATATATTATCACAAGCAGAGTGATACCATAGATAGGAATGGCAACTCATAGAATATAATCGGAATAATAGACATATAATCGAATTAATAGAATATATATTCCCCTCCAGAAATAGAATTGTAAAGCATATTTATAAAAGATTGTTATAAAAGAATTATCAATAAACGAACTGGCCATTCACTTTATAAAATACACGACCTCACCAACTTTATGTTGACAGAAACTATTTTTGACATGTGTTCAGGTAACCCAACAGACATGATGACGTGGATCCTGGAAGACTAAAAGACTGTTATTACCCTGGATTCCGCTGTGTAGCTCCGATAACCCGACCCGACGACCCGGCCACATCAGCCAGGGTTGTTACAGTTGGTATCAGAGCGGCACTAATAACAGTTTTGAAGTCTTTAGTCATCCGGGATCTACCAGAATATTTTTCTAAAAAGAAATGTTGCTTAGAAAAATAAATTAGAAATATTTAGGATGTCAGGATTAGTAAAGAAAATATCAGGCGATTAAATTTTTGGGTACCTAAATGTCAAACCATTATAAAGTTGGTGAGAACCATAACCGTATACTAGAAACTAAAACGATTCCACTACAGGATATTACTAGAATGATTATGTGGGATAAATTGACAATTCTGTACACAGTTGTGAATTTATATGCACATCTAATTTCTGGGAAATCTTACAGGATATAAAGGCCACAATAAATGAGAAATACTATACAGAAAAGAAACCAGATATATTAAAAGAAATCAGAAAATAAATTCCGATATAAATAAGAAATGACAGAAATTTTAGAAGTATATATATAAATAGATATAACAAATTACAAAAAGTACTCTTCGATAATCCAATCGACTTGTACGAGAATTTGAAATCGTATTTCATTCTCTAGAAAAACTCGTTGATTATAATCATTCGTCACATCTCTCCGAAAATTCAGTCTCAATAATTATTCGAATCGTTAACCTTATGATTATTCCAGTAAATATAAACAAGAATACGAATATTACGCTCCAACTTGAACATTCCTATGCTCGAGTTTCCAGAAATATTATTTTCACATCGTAATTTCTGAATTTTTATAAAATCTGATATGATAGAAACATATAAATATTGTGTTTCTAAAGAATTTATTTCAATTATTTAATTAAAGGTTAAATATATTCCGCGATTATTTAAAATGGTTTAAATCTTTTCAGTAAATTTATGAAATTTATTAATTTTATACTTAGTTATTATTATTTTACTAAACCAGTATTTCGATTTTTGTAAAAATATATATCCCGATTTTCAAATAACGATTTATTCAAAAGGATTGAGAAAATCCGTTAATATTTTTAGCAAATTAAGTATAGATAATTTTTGAAAAACCCCAGAATCTATCTCAGGTTTTATCCAAATTTATCCGTTTAACCTTAATATTTTGATCTCAATATTTTGAGAAATCTATGTTAATTTTATCAATCCATAATAAGAACTTATTTATAAAAATTTTAAAGAATTCCGACACTAGGAAAAACTTCTACCGTGACTCTTTTTAAATAGTTATTATTTTCAAAAATAAATGTCATTACGAAACTCGAACCAGTATCATTATTATAAATCCTCCCTAAAAGTTTCTATACAAAAGAACCACGACCGTATTATTTTTACCAAAACATATTTCATATTGCATTTTATGATATTTTCATGAAGATTATTGATCAGATTCGTATTCATATATATAAATATTAAGAACCTTTTTCCGTATAATTTTATATTTATGTTCGATCATATAATTCCTTGATATTATTCCAAAATAAACGATAATAAATAATATACATATTCCGTTCTATAATCTAAACCCATCTCTGTAATTATATAAAAATATCGGTTAGAGGTCCTCCTCGATCCCTTCCAGAATTAAATAATATTTGGACAAAAATATTATTCTCGAAATTCGGTAATCAACATACGCTGGAATCTGTCGGACGAAACCGAATTCTTACTCGCTCGATTATACGAAAATATAACTACCATCTTAATCCTATGACTCGACAAGTCAAGGGATATTAAGAAGATTGGATTGTTATATTGAATATCTTCTGACACGAACAAATTCTTGAACGATTGATAGTCTATTTCGTTAGACTTAGATCAACAAGTTTTATCCCAAATAATATAATTTCAAACTCAAGAGAAAATAAAGAATAGAATATCGAAATAATATGTAAGGGACACATACCTATTGTGATTAAAGTAAACGAATACTGGAATGTTAGGTGAGGTGGAATAGTAATTATGGTTGCAAACATAATTACGAATGCCACAGGCACAGGAACATTCGAGTAGGAGTTTATCAAGATCACAGTATGTCCGAGTCACGAACATATTAAGAGAAATAATAAGAAAATAAATAATAAGAAGGAATATAAATCCGAATTATCAGCGTAACGTATGTGGAGAATACGACCACAAAACTGGCAATATAGTTGAAATTCCTTCGTGAATACAACTAAGAATATATTCGCAGAATAGAAACCACCGATTGGTTAAATTCTACGAATCAAAGAAATCAGTTTATTGATTTTGATTGCCAACCAAAGATAGTTATATGTCCTATGTGCAATCCTGGTGGCAAAGGAAATCCGGACCCTTACAGAAGGTATATCCGGACATTTGCCACTAAGTCACAGGATTCTTTATGAGGATATATATTACTATGAACAAATCTTCGCAGTCACTTCGTATAAAAACTCACGTGAGTTACAGTACAATCAAATTGGTAAAACGGTCAAGTGTTACCAAGTTGAAATTTAAGAAGTGATAAGAGAATTGCTAAATTCTTAGGAATATAACAGATAAAAATTTATATGGATTCAGAAATCGAAATAATAGAATCCAATAAATTATTAAAAGAAGTAAATTATAACGAATATATCGAAATACGATTGATACCAAGCGGAATCGTGTAGAGATTCGCAAGGTATAATCAAAGTGAAAACGAAAAATGAATAGAATTATGCTCATTTTTCCAGTGAAACTTTCTGGCCAAAGAATGACGGAATTCCTGTTCCGAGTTAAAGGCTGTGAGAGTTATTATAAGAAATCACTGTTCTGGCAAAAACTATCTATACGAATATCTCAACGAAATAGGCCTCGCTTATAATAAGTTGGATTAAGAATTTATGATAGATTGCCTATATATAAGTCTATCGGAATGTGTTTCAGACACCAATAGTATAGACTTCGATCGAATACATAAATATAAAGGAATTATTCCAAGCAAACATATATTATAGAAATACTGAATTTATAGTGTGTGCTATAGATATTATCAGTATTTGCTTGGATATAAAAGAATATGAATAGATAAATAAAAGAATATAAATCGAAAAATAAGAACTATAAATTAAAAAGACATCCGATATGTCTGAAAAATAGAAAGGCATCCGATATGCCAAGAAATATAATTATCAGAATAAGAATATAACATTAATAGAAATTATCAAATAAGAATATAAGTCCTACGAAAACGACTAGAAATTTTATAAGAAATATTTTACCGAGAGTGTATCGAATCCCGAATTAGAATTAAGAAAGAATTTTACAGAAATAGTTAATGCGATAAGTATAGTAATCCGGAATGATAATCATGATTTTGAGAAAGACTGAGCGATGCATTGTTCTTAGAATTTTAAAGTCAAAAGAATCGTAACGACGACTGTTACCAGTAGATTCTGAGACTATAAAGATAAATTTACATATATTGACTGTAGAATTGCGAAAGACCACGTTCACGATAATACACTGAGAAAAGTCAAATAATATATATAAGACACAATGCAGTCAATCATCAATGAAATAGTCAGTAAGATTATTATAGATGATTTAAGAGAAATCTCAATTATTAATGAATTAGTCTTTTCCGGTACGTTTAAGAATTCAGATAAGGTACGTCTGAGAAACCTCCTAAGTATATCCACAAATAGAAATAACCTAGAGATCAACCACATTACATCAATATAGATGGAATTCGAAGGATAGAATTCATAAGAAATAATCCGATAGTCACCAAAGGATTATTCCTACTCTTTGAGAATCGAAATTACAATGATGGTAAATTCTAAAGTTCAAATAAAAGAGGTAGTAGCTCGGATCCCATTCAAATCGTGATAATGAAGGGACTTCCGTATCTATCTCCTAAGAACTATCTAGAATCCATCATTGTAAATGAATCCGATTATCAAACTATGAAATCATAGTATCAATACGAGAACCTTTAATAGTCATATGGAAATCATACAGATAATCCATGTATCTGAAATAATATGACTATAGCAAGAAAGGTTAAAACGTAATTAGAAATATGATCAAGATGTAGTCGTACAGATTGACATTTCTAATATTGGATTGATACAAGATCGATTTCCTCGCAAACCATAAGAACCCATCATGTCTCGATGACAAGTATTCCGTTCTAATTGTAACGTCCTTATAGATTAAGAATATAAAGGACAAGATCATTCAAATTTCGGGGACGAAATTTCCTAAGGGGGGGAGATTGTAACACCTCGAAGTCTTGAAGTGTTACGTCACCTTACGTGTCTCTTAAACGGGTCGAGTCGGACCTGACCACCCGATTACTAAATTAAATATTCAAGTTCGAATCTCGCGATCAACCGTTTCAACCGAATATATAAATAATAATTATTGAATTATTATTATCGCGGTTAAACGCTCCTTATTTGCTAATAACCCGTTGTCCAACGTCTTTTGTTCGATCGTTATAATTATTACCAAGCACCCGAGTTCTAGTAATTATCCCCGTAGCCAAACACCCTCTATTATTATTCTTCTATATAAACCACCCCTCTCTCTTATCTCTCGTTCTCTCTCTCTCTGCATATCACAAACCAGACAACACACTTGTGTGTGTGAGATGCCGGAACCAGGAAGCCTCCGCCGGAGAACATGGCCGGCTTACGCCGCCTCCTCTCCGACCATCGCTGCTTAGTCTCCGGTCACCACCATCTCCGGCAGCCGCCCTTTCAAAGTATCCGGTAAGCATCATCAACCTCCTCTCCTCTATACTCGAGAATTCCCCAACCCGATAACCTGTCCTTTCGTCTCTCTGTTTCAGCTAAAGAACCGGTACCTTGTTTGGCTCTCTGTTCCGGAGTAACTAACCGGACAGTCACCGATATGGTGACTGTCACCGCTGATAACCCCGAGTCCTCTATCCTTCTGTTTCTGACCGGTATTCTTCTCTGTCCGATGATCCCGAACCCCGTGACCTTCCTTCTGTTACAGTCAATAAACCGGACAGTCACCGAGCCGGTGACTGTTATCAGATGTCTCGCTGTGTTTCAGCAGCTAACCACGCAACCAATCCCTTGTTTTACTGATACCCGATAAACCATCACCCGAATCCTTCTTTTATTCTTAATCAATTGTTCGATTATTGGTATTGACCGTGGTGTATTGTTATACGCAGGCAAAGACTGAGGTTTGGCCAACCTTTGCTCGAACTCCGATAATAATCCGGCAAGTATCCGGATCTGTTCCAGTTCATATATATGAAGTTATATGTGAGGGATTGGATATTATTAACAAACTGAGTCAGCTCCGGGTTATACCCGATGTACTTCCGGCAAGTGCTCCGGTTACCAAACCCATTAGATTATCCTTAATCAAAGGGCCGATTACCTTTGGTTATGTTTCGATAAGAACTCGGTGAGTATCCGGTTATAATTCTTATAAGCATAGTTCTATTGATTTATTGGTTATACAATCTAATAATCGGTTATTAATATAATGGTTATGATTGTGCGAGGTACCGATAATCAAGTTGGTGAACATTAGTACGATACCGAGTCGACTCAGTGACTCGGTCAACACCCGGAATAGAACCCGGTCCAATAACTTGACGAGGAATATTATTAGAATTATACGAATATATATATAATACGAATAACGTACGGACTTGATAATAATAATAAGAGAATAATAAACATATATAAAATATATATGTTTATATATATAAGATTCGATATATAAAACGATATACTAGACTCGGGTAAGTTATGTCTAGAGTTCTTTTAGGTTCGCGTGCCAAGCTGTAAAGGCCAGCTTTGTTTCTTTTCGCCTAGAATGCCCAAACCCCGAGTTTAGGACTATCTAATATATACTGAGTTCTATATATATAAATTGTATATATGATATATATCCTAAGTATTACAATCTAACAAGTCCCACGCGTAAAACGTATCAATATATATATGAAATATAATTGTAATAAGAAGATTAGCTAGAGATTAACGCAAACCGGTGAGTATCGTGAACTCCCCACTTTTACTGTTTTATTAAGTGTTTTCGGGGAAATACATGTCACTTATAAGAAAACATAATGCTTTACACAAAAGAATCATTAATAATAGAAGTTATATAAAGGGGGTAATAGAAACACAAGGACAGTACTGGACGGTATCGCCATTTCCTTTCTTGTCCAACTAGAGGACAAGAACCAGTTTTACCCGAGTAGAGGGTAGAAATAATCATATATTATCACAAGCAGAGTGATACCATAGATAGGAATGGCAACTCATAGAATATAATCGGAATAATAGACATATAATCGAATTAATAGAATATATATTCCCCTCCAGAAATAGAATTGTAAAGCATATTTATAAAAGATTGTTATAAAAGAATTATCAATAAACGAACTGGCCATTCACTTTATAAAATACACGACCTCACCAACTTTATGTTGACAGAAACTATTTTTGACATGTGTTCAGGTAACCCAACAGACATGATGACGTGGATCCTGGAAGACTAAAAGACTGTTATTACCCTGGATTCCGCTGTGTAGCTCCGATAACCCGACCCGACGACCCGGCCACATCAGCCAGGGTTGTTACAGCCTAACTGTGGAGTTCTCCTCTCATCCACTAACATTAAGCCCCAAAACACGTTGTTGATTTAAGAGGCAAAACATTACTTATGAACCAATGATCTCTCCTGGCCACGACCGATGTGGGATTTTCCTGGGGTGTCACATTCACCCCCTGTTTGAGTCTCATCGTCCCTGATGAGGTGTGTACCCACCATCCCGAATGGCACAGGAGTAGATGCATGACCATGTCCGTTCTTTTGTCCCTTTTGTGGCGTGCATGACCATGAGACGTCTGCATGTCGCTGTCATGTGTACTCTTGGTCTTCTCAGTACAGGAAGATACGTTAGGAACTTTTTGCTGGCGAACGCTGATTGGTTGGACGTGTGCCTCCTTCTTTGCCATACGTCCCTTGCCTCTGATTGGTTTGTACAAAATTGTCCTTGTGTACTGTTTGTCTCCCTGGGCTTGCACATGGATAAAGATGTGCATCCTTACTTCGGAGTTCACTAATGCGCAGGGAAGCATCCATGGTGCGCATGATGCTAGGCGTGTGCAGTTGTGTACTCGTTGGTTGTTTCTTAAGGTTTTTGGGATATGGGTTAGTCTTATCCGCGCAATGATTTAGGACCATATCCCTTAACAGATTGTTTTACATGAATACATAAACGCCAATAAGACGATAAGACAATAAGACAATAATACCTGAACATAATTTGTGTACTTATGGGGTTTCACAAACATAAAGCAGTTAACATAAAACTTGATTATATATTTATTTATATGTATAATTTTTACTCAATTTTTAAATTAAAAAAAATAAGAAAAACACAAGTACTTCGTTAAATCACTTTTTAAATTTTAACATAAATACCTTTTTACAAAAGTTATAAAAATAACGGGTCAATCCACGAACACTCTAGGTTAACCCGTGACCAATCATTTAGCTAAACATGATTGTGAGCATAAATCAAGACTGACTTAACCACTTAGAAACTGTGTTGCATAAGCCTACTTACATGATAACCTTATATTACAAAACCACTTAGAAACTGTGTTGCATAAGCAAGCGATCTCTGATCTTATGATCACATAAAGTCAGTTTGCTTTATAAAAGTGTGTTTGAAAATTTGTTAAAACACAAATTTGTCAAATAAATGGTTTTGAATGGATCGATGAAAAACGACTTGAATCGGCCATCTTTGAAAATTTTGCCCCAAATTTGAAATGACTGGCAAGAGGAAGAAATGAACGTTTGGTATTTGAAAATAAGGAGATCCAAGACTAGAAACCTTGTTGTTTAAAAAGTAGTCAATGGACACATGGATGAAGAATACGGTAAAGTGTATGAAAATGTAACCTGTAAGCCCTGTCTATTTCAACCCCCCACTTCTATTTTCACTCCCCTTTCTTTACTTTTTAACTACCTCGGTACGAGGTCAGAAAAAGCTGATTTTTGACTCCAAGCGCCTCGCTTAGGTGTAAGCGAGGCGCTTCGGATCAAATTTTTTTTTTTTTTTTTTGGTCTTTTGAGTTTTTTTTTTTTTTTTTTTTTTTTTTTTTTTTTTTTTTTTTTTTTGCAGTCAGACGTTTTTCAAAAGAACATTTTTTATGTCAATGGGAGGGTAAACAAAATCGTCAATTCGACTGTTGATTTCTTTCTGCAACAAGGAACAAAATGTCAGCTTTTTCCTGCCACCTTTCAATCTCACTGTCCAACAACTGAATTTTACTTGCTTGTATGAAAAGTTTATTTTAATTGTCCGTTTGACAAACGCCTGGCTAACCTGTCCAGTTATCAATCTCACTGTCCAACAACTGAATTTTACTTGCTTGCATGAAAAGTTTATTTTAATTGTTCGTTTGACAAACGTCTGGCTAACCTTTCCAGTTTATCAATCTCACTGTCCATCAACTGAATTTTACTGTAATGATCAGGAACATTCCAAATAACTGTTCAATTTCAGCTTTTGTTTAACTATTTTAGCAACTTCCATAGAGAAGTTATCAATCTCACTTCTCACTGTCCATGTTTACCTTCAACGTCCAACGGTAATGAGTAACCTACTAACCTCTATAATAGACTTCATTTATTCTTCTTCATCTTTTTCTACTTGAAGTGCAGAGTAGTAACCCTTCATCTTCTCTTGTCGGAGAGATATTCGTCAACGATGAAAGAGGTATATGTACAATGATGTGATTTGTTTTAGATAAGGACGTATATGTACAATGAACTTTTTACGCTAAATAAAACTTACACACAACTTTTTGCTCTAGTGGTGTGGTCTACCTTTTTGCAAAAAGACTTTTAGTCTTGGTGGACTTCTATTGTTTCGGGTTCCCTTTCATCATTGACAGATATCTCTCTGAGATGATAAAGGTAGATCATGGAAAGTTCAACTCAAGAAAACAAAGATGAAACCGATTAATGTTCTTTATATATGAATAGTGACCCTCTGGCAATCATCGTTGGTATTAATGGCAAGATATGTGGCTTTAGTCCTTTACGCAGGTTTGCCAGAGGGTCACTATTCATACACACAACTTTTTGCTCTAGTGGTGTGCTCTACCTTTTTGACAAACACCTGGCTAACCTGTCCAATTATCAATCTCACTGGCAATCATCGTTGGTATTAATGGCAAGATATGTGGCTTTAGTCCTTTACGCAGGTTTGCCAGAGGGTCACTATTCATACACACAACTTTTATGTTCTTTATATATGAATAGTGACCCTCTGGCAAATCTGCGTAAAGAACTATATGTGGCTTTAGTCCTTTACGCAGGTTTGCCAGAGGGTCATTATTCATACATAAAGAACATTAATCGGTTTCATCTTTGTTTCTTGAGTTCAACTTTCCATGATCTACCTTTACATTATTATTATTATTATTTACATTATTATCGTATTTGCAACTTAATTCCTTTCTCTCGAAAAGTAATTAAAAACACTTAAAAATGAATTAAAAACAATTGTTGCGAGTTAGGTTTAGTCGGAGGACCACGTACAATGATTCATCAAAGTTGTACAAAGCTGGATGTTTTTACTGGAAAAAATGAGCAATAAACGAAGCGAAACAGAGAGATATAATTTTCTTGGCTTGGAAACAACTTAAAAGAACCAAAAATGAATTAAAATTAATTTTTGGTGATTAACAGATAATTTTAAGGAATTAAAAGAAATTCAATTTTTTTAAAAAAAGGCCAAAGCGCCTCGCTTTGGTCAAAGCGTGGCACTTGTGGTCTAATCAAACCACTCAAGCGCCTAGCTTTGGCCTTTTTTTTAAAAAAATTGAATTTCTTTTAATTCTTTAAAATTATCTGTTAATCACCAAAAAATAATTTTAATTCATTTTTGGTTCTTTTAAGTTGTTTCCAAGCCAAGAAAATTATATCTCTCCGTTTCGCTTCGTTTATTGCTCGTTTTGGTTTTTCAGTAAAAACATCCAGCTTTGTACAACTTTGATGAATCATTGTACGTGGTCCTTTGACTAAACCTAACTCGCAACAATTGTTTTTAATTCATTTTTAAGTGTTTTTAATTACTTTTCGAGAAATGATAATTTTCAGATATTACAGATCAAGGTGTTACCAAGCATGTCAAGAAATGATAATTTTCAAATATTGCAGATCAAGGTGTTACCAAACATGTCAAGAAATGATAATTTTCAAAATAACTTTTCATGCAAGCAAGTAAAATTCAGTTGTTTTACTAATTTCATAGTCTTGATACTTTTAACAATCGGATCGGCGCTAACGCGCAAACCTTCGTTTTTGTTTTTCGAGAGAAAGGAACTAAGTTGCAAATACGATAATAATCAAACTCATATCTCAAGCCGGTGCAAGTTATGTTGTAGCATCTTTGATCATCTTCTTGTAATTACTTTCAAGTTTCTTTACAATCATTGAAGACAACTTTTCAGTTGTTATCCGAGAGATAGCGGTTAACGATGAAGACAACCTGAAAACAACCGGATGGTTGGTAGCTATAGGTAAGAACATTGTGGATGAGGATTGTTTATCTTCCCATTGATTTCAAGTATGTTGCCTTCAAGGTTGACAGATATCTGGTCTTTAGAGTTTCCAACCCCTAATACATTCATCAAAGGATATTCATGTGAGAATGATTTCGTACAAGATTCCTATGCAAGCAAGTCAAATTCAGGTTGCCTTCATCGTTGACCGATATCTCTCCGATAACAACTGAATTTTACTTGCTTGCCTGAAAAGTTGTACCGGTTATAGAGAGAAATCAACAGTCGGATCGACTGTTGATTGGTATATAGAGAGCAAACCAACGATCATTCAAAATTTAAAGTTACCGCTAACCTCTGTGCCATCATCGACTACAACAAACCGACGATCTTCCTCCAGGGCACTCCTAATGGGCCTCTCTTTATTTCACGGTACGATTTGTGTTTTTGTTGCTTTTTAAATAATAAGTTTTGTGTTTATCAAATTCAAAAGCAGCTTTGTTGCTGCCTCATCAAATTCTCAAAACCAGGCTTTAATCAACAGTAACAAGAAAATGGTTTTGCCTGGTTTTGTTTCTGGCGGTTCCATAGGTGGAGATGTACGAACTCCCTCTACCACCATTGTCGAATGCGGTATCTGGTGGAATTGGAATTTGAGATGACACGCGAAGCTTTAGACTCCAAGCGGATCCCTTGATCATTCACTTATTTAATTATATTTAACGCGCATACCGCATTCGACTATACGGGGTTTTTTATTTTTTTCTAAAAGTAGAAAAAACTATAAAAACATTTAACAACTAACAAAAAATATTGTACAACAAAAGAAGAAAGTGTTCCTGTGACACCCGGCATATTCAGGTCAATACTTTTATACCTTACATACATGCGTTTCGTACTTTACATGCATACGAGTCTATCTCAACGAAAACATTTCAAATAACTACTTAATATCATACTTAACTAGGGTTAATTAAGTCGTATTGATGATTCGGGAATCATCGGGAGTCGTTACAATGGTTTGAGAAACCATTGGGTGTCGGTCCATAACCACGTGTACAAGAATCGGTGATTCGTGGGATCGCCGGGTTTAACGCAACCACGCAAGTCTCGGGTCCCGGGAATTGGTGATCGGGTGGGAACGTGTCATTTATCATGTATTATATGTTTACAATCATTATGTGGCTTGTTGGTATGTGAATATGTGTTAACATATGTTAAAACGGGGTTTCACGCGCAAAACACACAAACTGGGAGGCTGCAGGCGATTAGGCAGGTGGGGAATAGCCTAATCGCCTATATAGGGGCGATTGGGAGGTACATATAGGCGATTAGGGGCTAATCGCATGAAGGTTCATGCGATTAGGCTCCCTACTCGCGTGTAAGTCTGCGTAATCGCGTGTAACGTGCTGGACGACTAGAAACGCCTATAAATACCACCCTTGACCTCCAAAACATCATAATAACAACCCTAGCCGTCCCATAACATAACCCAACACCCAAACACCCTCTGGAACTCGTTTTTGCATCAAAACCACCATTTTCAAGCTTATTCCATCATCACCTCTTTATTACAAGGTGTGTTCTTCAAACCCAAACCTTTAAATGATTATGTTTCACTCCCTAAACGTCCAGACCTGACTTATAAATGTTTTTATCTTTGAAAATCCATTAAAAACCCTTTTTAAACAAACCTACACCTTTGCATGCGTTATATGTGTTATATGTGTTAAAGGTAGGATTTTTAGGATTGAATCATGGTTATTCTTGTGTTGTTTTGATGTTTATTGCTGTTATAAGTTAGTATGATGATGTCCTAGGAGTTTGAATGGTTTTGGTGGTGTATTATTGATACTTGATGTTTTGACCCGTTTGAAGGATTTTGGATGATTAAGGATGATATGAGGTGTGTTGTTGATTGTGTGATGTTAGGGTTTGCTCTAGGATGGTGCTAGAACAGTAGGATGCTATCGGACAACGTGATTATGTGGTTAAATCTGAATATTTGCTATTTAGGGCAAGTTCTTGCATGTTGATGTGATGTTTACATGCTAAGTTGCCATTTTGGGAAAACGCTCGCATTCGGGACTGTTAGAATGATGAAAACTTAGGGGTTTTGCTTAGAATATGTTTGTTAATATGTTAGAATGTTTATTGGGTGTTTTTACATGTTTCGGATCTGATTTGGAGTGTTCGGCGCGCAAATAACCACATCAGCTGCACTATAGGCGATTAGGGATCCTAATCGCCTATGTTATAGGCGATTGGAGGCCTACTCGCCTATATGGCAGCCTAATCGTGTATAAAAGTGGCGATTGGGGGTCCAATTGCCTTTACTTCATGCGATTACGATCCTAATCACTAGTTAAGCCCTGAATTGCATACCTTATGACCCTACTCGCCCCTAAATCACACGAGTAGCCCTATTCGCCCATCATTAGGGGCGATTAGCCTTTGTACTCGCCTGTTAACTAGCCCTAATCACATGTTGACTTTTCCTAATTGCTAGTTTGATTCCTAATCGCGTGTAATGCTGCTATATGTATATTTTAACATCCCGGAACATGATTTGACGCCTAGGAACATGATAGGAACCCCGGGATTCACCCAATGACTTAGTAACACGTATTCGGACCTGGTTATGCGTTAAACGGATATTATGCTAGACTAGGTGAACTGTTGCGCGTATTAAGTGTTTGATTGCATATGTGGCGTGATGTCTTGTATTGTCTAACACATGAGATGTCGGGTCACCAATGGGATGTCGGGCCTTGCCCGGTACGGTCGGTTAAACGTTGGAACATCATTTCATATGTACACGGTTATGGTCTGGACTACTAGGGACTAATCAACCTACGGGTTGTTAGTCTAACACCTTATATGCTCGTCATGATAGGTCACCAGTATTAGGGGCCGTCTATTGAGCAGGTTTACTTATTGTAGTGCGAAGAGCAGCATCAGGTGAGTTTCACGGCCCCGTCTTATGCTTTACATTTTGGGGGAGACACATGCTTATACTTATTACATAAATTATCATGTTATGCTAGTGGTTGATTCATTTACATGCTATACGATACGTAAAGTCCCGGGGAAACCATGAATATGCTGGATAGCATAACGGGGGAAATGTGGATAGATCTATTGGGATTGACAGACCCCACCCGTCGGCTGGGAGCCGGGCGGGTGCATATTGTCTCGGTCGTACGTTAAATCATTTCGGGCAAAAATCATATATCGTTGTCTGTAATGGTTTCCGGTCGTAGTAGTATAACTCATGCGTCTAGCTAACGCTATTACTTTTGATATAGTGATAACATGATGGCTTTCATTACTTTAAACATTTAATTAAAAACCTGTGAACTCACCGGCATTATTTGCTGACGTTTTAAGCATGTTTGTCTCAGGTCGTTGAGGTAGCAGCTTACTATAGGCGCACGGAGTCACACGGCGTCTAGGCTTCATATGCATTATCATATCTTTTTCTGACTTATGCACTTTTACTTTTTGGGTTGTAATAAAAGTTACGCTTCCGCAGCGAATGGATTTATGAAACTTGATGGTTGTTTATTTCATTTTACGTATCATATAGTGTCGTTTATTGTGACCGTTGACTTAGATCCTGGTTTGTCATGCGCCTCGCGGTAAAACCCCGCACGTGGAATTTGAGGGTGTGACAGATTGGTATCAGAGCCAATGGTTATAGTGAACTAGGACTGCATGTTGAGTCAAGTCTATAGCCGAGTCGCACACACACTAGACGGTCACATTCATAAAAGTCATGTCATACGGGAATTTGCCGGGGTGTTCGTATTACATTCGTTATTATTACTTATGCTTACATCATCTATCTATTATTCTTATCTCCTATCTTGTACTTCAACTTCGCGTTGGAAACGAGGATCCTTATTACCCTTGCACAGGCAGTGGCGTACGTTGGAGTGGCTTCGGCATCCTGCGGAGATTCGTCCAAGATTCGGACGTCTCCCATTTCTATACTCCAACGGACACACCTGCTTGCACACATTATCACACACTTGTACTTGCTGTTTATATTTTTGGACATGGGTGCCTAGTGGTTTGAAGGTCAGGCTAGGAGCACGCCTCGGGGACCATGTAGAGCGACTTATCATTTCGGGTGCACACGAAATAATAAGTTGAGATGCATGGAAATCCTGGTGGACTCTGCGTTTGATCTAATGACTATGATGGAACCCAATCCCTTGATCCGCCTTATTTTACGGTTTCTTCATGATTCTTTGTTATCTGTTCTGGAATCTGATGTCTTGTCTTTGATCTTGACAGAAGATGGCAGGACGTCGTGGTGGTCGCGTTGGTGGTCGAGTTGGAGGCCGGAATGGCGGGGGACGTAATGGGGGTCGTGGCAACATCAGCATGACCCAGGCGGAGCTGAATAATCTGATCCAGGAGCACGTGGCAGCTGCTATTGCTGCGCAGCAGGCCGCCCACCAGGGCCATGGTGGTAATTTAATTACTCCTACCCTCATTCCTTATCTTTTATCGTGTGTTGATCGTGTTCTGACCGTGTTGTTTTGTTGATTTTAGGGGATGCTTTTCCTCCTCCACCACCTCCACCTCCTCCAGTCCACTGTACTTATAAGATGTTCCAGGATTGCAAGCCCCATAACTTCAGTGGGACTGAGGGGGCTGTGGGACTTCTCCGTTGGTTGGAGAAGGTTGAGTCTGCTTTCTCCATGTGCAATTGCCCTGTGGAGTTTCGTGTGAAGTATGCTTCGGGGACGTTTGAGGGACGTGCTTTGACTTGGTGGAATTCGACTGTTCAGACTATTGGTTTACTGGAGGCCCATGCGTTGCCATGGACCGAATTTGTGTTTCGTTTGAAGATGGAGTATTGTCCCAGGGATGAGATCAAGAGTTTGGAACATGAGCTGTGGAATCATCAGATGGTGGGATCTGAGATAGAGGAGTATACCACTCGCTACCATGAGCTGGCACTTTTGTGCCCGGATTCTGTGACGCCTGAATATAAGGCTATTGAGTTCTACATCAGTGGGTTGGTGCCTGAGATTCGCGGGTTGGTGACCGCTAATGATGCTGCTACACTTCGGGATACTATTCGATTGGCTCACAGGTTGACTAAACAGAAGGTTCAGGAGGGTCTTTTGCCTCCTAAGGGTACTGTGGTGAAGACCTCTGACAGCAACAAGAGGAAATGGGATAACACGGGTAAGGGTACAGCGCAGCCTCAGCAGCAGCAGCAGCATAAGAAGTTTGAGACTACGGGTTCGTCTTCTGGGCAAAAACAGGGTGGTTATACTGGTAGGCTGCCTAGATGTGATCGTTGTGGGTATCATCATGTGGGAAATTGTAGTTTTTGTACCCGTTGCAAGAAGAACGGGCATCTGGCCCAGACGTGCAGGGTGAATCTTCAGACTCAGCAACAGGTGGTTGCCCCTACTACTACTACCACTGCTGCACCTAGGGGTAACCAGGGATGTTTTAATTGTGGGGAGACGGGGCACTTTAAGAAGGACTGCCCCAAGCTGAAGCAAGGGAATGCTGGGAGAAATGACAGGGGCAATGGGGGTGGCGGCAGGAACGCGCGCGCCTTCGTCATCGGGTCGGGCGAGGCCCGTCAGGATCCGGATACTGTTACTGGTACGTTTCTTCTTTGTGATCGTTATGCCTCCATTTTATTTGATTCGGGTGCCGACAAGAGTTTTATATCTGTTGAGTTTAGCCGACTGTTAGACATTGTACCGACTCCCTTAGAGGTCAAGTATTTTATAGAATTGGCTGATGGTAAGAATATTGAGGCGACTCATATTCTTAAAGGATGCCAGTTGGAACTTTCAGGGTTATCTTTTCCTATCGACCTCATGCCGGTGTCATTGGGTAGTTTCGACGTTGTAGTGGGTATGGATTGGTTGTCCTTATATCGCGCAGAGATCGTTTGCTTCGATAAAATCATTCGCCTCCCTCTCCCGGATGGAGAGACTCTTTTGGTTCATGGCGAGAAAAGTGGAGTTCCCTTGAGCATCATTTCATGTATGAAGGCGTATAAGTATTTACGTAAGGGGTACTCCGCGATCTTAGCTCTTGTTTCGGTTTCATCTAACGATGAGAAGAAGATCGAGAACATTCCTGTCGTTCGTGATTTTCCCGACGTGTTTCCCGATGATTTGCCTGGCCTTCCACCTCACCGTCAGGTCGAATTTAACATTGATCTTGCGCCCGGCGCGGCGCCTATTGCCCGAGCTCCTTACCGCCTTGCACCTCCTGAGATGCAAGAATTATCTAACCAACTGCAGGAGTTGTTAGAAAAGGGGTTCATTAGACCTAGTTCATCCCCGTGGGGAGCTCCTATCCTATTTGTCAAAAAGAAAGATGGGAGCCTTCGTATGTGTATTGACTATCGGGAACTGAACAAGGTAACCATCAAGAATCGTTACCCGCTTCCTCGAATTGATGACTTATTCGATCAACTCCAAGGCTCCAGTTTTTATTCCAAGATAGATCTGAGGTCTGGGTATCATCAACTGCGGGTACAAGAAGCTGACATTCCAAAGACCGCTTTTCGTACACGTTATGGCCACTTTGAGTTTTTGGTCATGCCCTTCGGTCTTACGAATGCACCTGCCGTTTTCATGGACTTGATGAACCGCGTTTGCAAGCCCTATCTCGATAAATTCGTTATCGTGTTTATCGACGACATTTTGGTTTATTCTAAGAACGAGACGGATCACGAGGAGCACTTACGATTGGTTTTGGAACTTTTGAGACGGGAGCAGTTGTACGCTAAGTTCTCAAAGTGTGATTTCTGGTTACGTGAAGTACAATTCCTAGGGCATGTGGTTAATGAACTGGGAATTCATGTCGATCCGGCAAAGATTGAGGCCATTAAGGAATGGGAAGCACCAAAGACGCCATCTGAGGTGCGGCAATTCCTAGGCCTTGCGGGTTACTATCGCCGTTTCATTGAGGGATTTTCGAAGATCGCTCAACCCCTCACCTCTCTTACCCAGAAAGACCGCAAGTTTGACTGGGGTGAACCGCAGGAATCAGCATTTCAGATGCTGAAACTTAAACTTTGCTCTGCGCCCATCTTATCCTTACCTGAGGGCACAGATGATTTTGTTGTGTACTGTGACGCTTCCATTCGTGGTCTCGGTTGTGTGTTAATGCAACGCGGGAAAGTTATTGCCTACGCCTCTCGCCAACTTAAAGTCCATGAAAGGAACTACACCACTCATGATTTAGAGTTGGGTGCGGTGATCTTCGCGTTGAAGATCTGGAGACATTACTTGTACGGTACCAAGTGCGACGTATACACCGATCACAAGAGTCTCCAGCATATCTTCGACCAGAAAGTATTGAACATGAGGCAACGACGTTGGGTCGAACTCCTGAACGACTATGATTGCGCCATCAAGTACCATCCTGGTAAGGCGAATGTTGTGGCAGACGCCTTGAGCAGAAAGGAATCTGTCAAACCCCGTCGTGTTCGAGCCTTACAGCTCACTATTCATTCTTCGTTGCCTGACCAAATTCGTTCGGCACAACTGGAAGCTTTGAAGGAGGAAAACCTTAAAGCTGAAACCATGCACGGTGCTGATAAACACCTCGAGCTTGGGTCTGATGGCCTGCATTACTTTGCCGAGCGCGTTTGGGTTCCTTTATTTGGGGGTTTGCGGGGGCTTGTCTTGGACGAAGCCCACAAGTCCCGGTATTCTATTCATCCGGGTTCCGATAAGATGTATCAGGACTTAAAGATACTCTATTGGTGGCCTAATATGAAGGCTGACATAGCTTCGTATGTCAGCAAGTGTCTGACCTGTGCTAAGGTCAAGGTGGAGTACCAGAAGCCGTCTGGTCTTCTACAGCAACCTGAAATTCCTGAATGGAAATGGGAGCGGATTACTATGGATTTTGTGACCAAACTTCCGAAGTCGCCCAGTGGTTGTGACATGATCTGGGTGATTGTCGACCGGTTAACAAAGTCCGCACATTTCCTCGCTATTAAGGAAACCGACAGTCTGGAGCGGTTGTCTCGTATCTATCTTAAGGAAGTGGTTTCCAGGCACGGGGTGCCCGTTTCTATCATCTCCGACCGTGACCCTCGTTTCGCCTCCCGTTTCTGGAAACAACTACATAAAGCGTTGGGTACTCAACTTGACATGAGCACCGCATATCATCCGCAAACTGACGGTCAGAGTGAGCGGACGATTCAGACGCTTGAAGACATGCTTCGAGCATGCGTCATCGATTTCGGTAAGAGTTGGGAGATTCACTTACCGTTGGTGGAGTTCTCTTACAACAATAGTTACCACTCTAGCATTAAGGCGGCACCGTTCGAGGCTCTGTATGGACGGAAGTGCCGGTCCCCTCTTTGTTGGGCCGAAGTGGGCGAAAGCCAACTCACCGGTCCAGAATTGGTGTACGAAACTTCCGAAAAGATCGTACAAATTCGTAATCGTATGGCGGCAGCTCGTGATCGTCAAAAGAGCTACGCTGATCGTCGTCGCAAACCTTTGGAGTTCCAGGTTGGCGACAGGGTTTTATTGAAGGTATCTCCATGGAAGGGCGTTATACGCTTCGGGAAGCGCGGCAAACTTAACCCTCGTTATGTCGGACCGTTCCCCATCTTGGAACGTATTGGGCCGGTGGCATACAGACTTGACTTACCAGCCGAGCTTAGTGGCGTGCATAACGTCTTCCATGTCTCGAATCTTAAGAAGTGTTTGGCAGACGAATCTCTCGTAGTTCCTCTTGAAGAAATCAAGGTTGATGATCATTTACGTATTGTAGAGGAACCAGTTGAAATCTTAGATTATAAGATTCGTAGCCTCCGTCGGAGTAAAATCCGTATCGTTAAGGTTCGTTGGAATTCTAATCGTGGACCGGAGTTCACGTGGGAACGAGAAGATCAGATGAAGGCTAAGTACCCTCATCTATTTCCTAAGCGTGCGTTTGAATCGAACTATGTGGCCTCCAAAGAGAAATGAATCTCGGGTCGAGATTCCTTTCAACTGGGGGATGATGTAACAACGGGGAAAATTTTTCTTTTCTTTCTTCCTTTCGTCTCTTCATCTACGGACTTCATTTAATTTTCGGGACGAAAATTCTTTCAACTGGGGGATGATGTGACACCCGGCATATTCAGGTCAATACTTTTATACCTTACATACATGCGTTTCGTACTTTACATGCATACGAGTCTATCTCAACGAAAACATTTCAAATAACTACTTAATATCATACTTAACTAGGGTTAATTAAGTCGTATTGATGATTCGGGAATCATCGGGAGTCGTTACAATGGTTTGAGAAACCATTGGGTGTCGGTCCATAACCACGTGTACAAGAATCGGTGATTCGTGGGATCGCCGGGTTTAACGCAACCACGCAAGTCTCGGGTCCCGGGAATTGGTGATCGGGTGGGAACGTGTCATTTATCATGTATTATATGTTTACAATCATTATGTGGCTTGTTGGTATGTGAATATGTGTTAACATATGTTAAAACGGGGTTTCACGCGCAAAACACACAAACTGGGAGGCTGCAGGCGATTAGGCAGGTGGGGAATAGCCTAATCGCCTATATAGGGGCGATTGGGAGGTACATATAGGCGATTAGGGGCTAATCGCATGAAGGTTCATGCGATTAGGCTCCCTACTCGCGTGTAAGTCTGCGTAATCGCGTGTAACGTGCTGGACGACTAGAAACGCCTATAAATACCACCCTTGACCTCCAAAACATCATAATAACAACCCTAGCCGTCCCATAACATAACCCAACACCCAAACACCCTCTGGAACTCGTTTTTGCATCAAAACCACCATTTTCAAGCTTATTCCATCATCACCTCTTTATTACAAGGTGTGTTCTTCAAACCCAAACCTTTAAATGATTATGTTTCACTCCCTAAACGTCCAGACCTGACTTATAAATGTTTTTATCTTTGAAAATCCATTAAAAACCCTTTTTAAACAAACCTACACCTTTGCATGCGTTATATGTGTTATATGTGTTAAAGGTAGGATTTTTAGGATTGAATCATGGTTATTCTTGTGTTGTTTTGATGTTTATTGCTGTTATAAGTTAGTATGATGATGTCCTAGGAGTTTGAATGGTTTTGGTGGTGTATTATTGATACTTGATGTTTTGACCCGTTTGAAGGATTTTGGATGATTAAGGATGATATGAGGTGTGTTGTTGATTGTGTGATGTTAGGGTTTGCTCTAGGATGGTGCTAGAACAGTAGGATGCTATCGGACAACGTGATTATGTGGTTAAATCTGAATATTTGCTATTTAGGGCAAGTTCTTGCATGTTGATGTGATGTTTACATGCTAAGTTGCCATTTTGGGAAAACGCTCGCATTCGGGACTGTTAGAATGATGAAAACTTAGGGGTTTTGCTTAGAATATGTTTGTTAATATGTTAGAATGTTTATTGGGTGTTTTTACATGTTTCGGATCTGATTTGGAGTGTTCGGCGCGCAAATAACCACATCAGCTGCACTATAGGCGATTAGGGATCCTAATCGCCTATGTTATAGGCGATTGGAGGCCTACTCGCCTATATGGCAGCCTAATCGTGTATAAAAGTGGCGATTGGGGGTCCAATTGCCTTTACTTCATGCGATTACGATCCTAATCACTAGTTAAGCCCTGAATTGCATACCTTATGACCCTACTCGCCCCTAAATCACACGAGTAGCCCTATTCGCCCATCATTAGGGGCGATTAGCCTTTGTACTCGCCTGTTAACTAGCCCTAATCACATGTTGACTTTTCCTAATTGCTAGTTTGATTCCTAATCGCGTGTAATGCTGCTATATGTATATTTTAACATCCCGGAACATGATTTGACGCCTAGGAACATGATAGGAACCCCGGGATTCACCCAATGACTTAGTAACACGTATTCGGACCTGGTTATGCGTTAAACGGATATTATGCTAGACTAGGTGAACTGTTGCGCGTATTAAGTGTTTGATTGCATATGTGGCGTGATGTCTTGTATTGTCTAACACATGAGATGTCGGGTCACCAATGGGATGTCGGGCCTTGCCTGGTACGGTCGGTTAAACGTTGGAACATCATTTCATATGTACACGGTTATGGTCTGGACTACTAGGGACTAATCAACCTACGGGTTGTTAGTCTAACACCTTATATGCTCGTCATGATAGGTCACCAGTATTAGGGGCCGTCTATTGAGCAGGTTTACTTATTGTAGTGCGAAGAGCAGCATCAGGTGAGTTTCACGGCCCCGTCTTATGCTTTACATTTTGGGGGAGACACATGCTTATACTTATTACATAAATTATCATGTTATGCTAGTGGTTGATTCATTTACATGCTATACGATACGTAAAGTCCCGGGGAAACCATGAATATGCTGGATAGCATAACGGGGGAAATGTGGATAGATCTATTGGGATTGACAGACCCCACCCGTCGGCTGGGAGCCGGGCGGGTGCATATTGTCTCGGTCGTACGTTAAATCATTTCGGGCAAAAATCATATATCGTTGTCTGTAATGGTTTCCGGTCGTAGTAGTATAACTCATGCGTCTAGCTAACGCTATTACTTTTGATATAGTGATAACATGATGGCTTTCATTACTTTAAACATTTAATTAAAAACCTGTGAACTCACCGGCATTATTTGCTGACGTTTTTAGCATGTTTGTCTCAGGTCGTTGAGGTAGCAGCTTACTATAGGCGCACGGAGTCACACGGCGTCTAGGCTTCATATGCATTATCATATCTTTTTCTGACTTATGCACTTTTACTTTTTGGGTTGTAATAAAAGTTACGCTTCCGCAGCGAATGGATTTATGAAACTTGATGGTTGTTTATTTCATTTTACGTATCATATAGTGTCGTTTATTGTGACCGTTGACTTAGATCCTGGTTTGTCATGCGCCTCGCGGTAAAACCCCGCACGTGGAATTTGAGGGTGTGACAGTTCCTCTCTGTTACCAAGCATGTCAAGAAATGATAATTTTCAAATATTGCAGATCAAGGTCTGTGTTAGTACTTAACTTAATATATTTGTTAAAATCTTTGACTATACGTGGTTGATGATGTCAAGTTTAAGTCGTTGATTCATTTGGAAATCGAAAACGCCTATATAGACGTTTAACGCGCATACCGCATTCGGATTCTGATTGCACCGAATCCAGTCTTCAAGGTGGACTTAAGCACCTGAACGGGAAGTTGAAATTTTGAAGTTGTTTTGTGGTGTGGATCAGACGAGGACTTGCCTGTGTCTTGGAAACACAAGGATGACAGATGACACACGAAGCTTTAGACTCCAACCGGATCCAAGTATTGCCGCATTTAATGAAATTTAACACGCATACCGCATTCATTGACTATACGTGGTTGATGATGTCAAGTTTAAGTCATTGACAATGATTAGGGTTATTACTTTGTTTTTAAAATTTTTTTAACTTTTTATAATTATTAAATTAAAAAAAAAATAAAAAAACCAACTCAAAACATCAAAACAACTACCAAAATAAATTACCCCCTCGAAGCGCCTCGCTTAGGCCTAAGCGAGGCGCTTCGAATTTAAAAATCAGCTTTTTCTGCCCCTCGTACTGACCTCCTCGAATTGAGTTCAAAGCGCCTCGCTTAGGCCTAAGCGAGGCGCTTTGAGGGGTGAAAATAGAAGGTGGGGGTTTAAATATAACCACCCAAATGTAATTAATTATTTTTTATAACAATTTTAAGATTTATTTTCTGAAGATCGAGAGGTTTAACTGATTTTTCAAGGATGGCGGCGATCGAGATTTTCCTACGAATACGCCAATCTTTCAAGGGAGGCGCCAATCCCAAACCACGTATGAGGCTACGCCACTGCACCCTTGCACTATGTATGGTTTCATCTTTCAACTTTTTTTTTGAACGGCCAACGAATCAATTCCGAGCACTCTCGGGCACCCTTTTGGCGAATCAGGTACTCGAGAGTACCCGGGCCACCAATTGCCACCAATTCCTGAGAAAACCCGACCACTCACCCGCCCGAAGACACGACGGTGAAATAGTCGGTAAAACCGGTCTCTTTCAACTTTTTAGATGTAAATTACATCACTTACTACTATGAGGTGTGGTTAAAAACATTTAATTTTATATTTGTCATTAATTATTGTATGTATAGTGGATTTATTACTTACTTTCTGATTTTACAAACACCGTTGAAGCGCATTGGGAGAAGGCGGGGACTGCTGGAGGTCGAGTAGTCGATTCTTGGGCACGGCGCCCTGCAAGGGTGGTTGCCTCACAGTTGTTCGCCGATCAAAAAAAAAAAAAAAACAAACACCGTTGAAACTCACTTTAAAAACCAGTATTTTTTCAAAGTACCCTATTTTTTATAACTTACTACACATATCTTATATTAATTACACGTATGGTCCATGTGGTATACATGAATTGCATAAATACCCTTAATTAACACGTATTGTCCCTGTGGTATATAATTTTGCAATCGGATGGTCCTTACTCCTAACTGGTGTTAGTTTTCTCTGTTAAGTGAGTGTAAAATGTCCATTTTACCCCTCTAAAAGAAAAAAAATAACTAAACCTTTTTTATTTAAACATAAGCACACCGCCCCATCTCACCTACCAGAAACCATCACCACATCCACGTACCTGAAACCACCACCACCAGTGACGGATCTAGAAAATAAACTAGGGGTAACATTTAAAAAATAATTGCCATAGTTTCATATAATGTAAACGAATTTTTTTTACCGTAGTTTCATCTAGATTTTTTTTGCTGTAGTTTCATAGCATCATTTTCGGGGGCTTTTCTTTTGAAAAAATTGCTAATAAGAGCTTATTTTATACTAGAACTTGGTTTAATATATTTTCACAATCACACAAAGCCACAAACCTAATCATAACATAATTAAGTTATTAACATATCTAGAGTATCTCTAAAATCTAAAATGGAATGCCATTATGAAAATCAATAATAATAATTCGTCTTTCAAATATTCAATTAACATAAATACACAACATCATAATTTATATAATTTTTAATACTAAATCAAACAAATGAAAAAAAAATTTGAAACTTATTTGAAATGTTCTATACGATTTTCAAGTTCACACACACAAAAAAAAATTGAATATCGATCACTTCTTTATTTACCACATTGAGTAGTTTTTTTTTTTTTTTTTTTTAGGCCATAAGACCCCCCGTAGTGGGGCGTTTTTTGGGAAAAAAAAAATAATAGCGCCCCTGTACACCATTACAGGGGGGCTCCATCAACAAAAATCAGCAAAGGGCTTTATATATATAGCGCCATCCCCCTTTTGCCCCCAACAATCAGATCAAGCCACATCATCTCTCTCTCTATTTTATTATTATTTTATTTTAAAAGATATAATAAAATATTAATAGGGGCTTTATAAATAAAGCCCCACCACTACACCCCTTTTTCACTTTATCTTTCCATTCTGACTCAGCTGCCACGTGGACCAATCAGAAAAGGGGTTTTATATATAAAGACCCCCACTACGCATGGTCTATGTTGGGCCCAAACAACCTTTTCAATAAATATTAATTAATTTTCTTAATTATGTATTGTGCCACTACAAAATTAAAATCCCAGAAAATATATTTGTTTCTTCTTCCTCTCCAAATCTAATAACTCTGCAACCACCACCGCACATAACCAGAGAAAAAACTATGCTCATGTTACATTCTATCTTCTACTTTTCTTTCATTTAGGGCTTCAATTGAAGGTTTCGCCTTAAGGGGTAACATAAAATTCATTTTAGGTATCATTTTATAAAAACAAACAAAAAAAAAATCCACTTCACTAGTTCACCATGATAATTGAGGGGTAACATATGTCCCTTGCTTCTTAACTAGATCCACCCCTGACCACCACCTTCACAAACTCTGACACCAACAAACACCAACCAGATGAATCATCAAAAAAATAAAACAAGTCTCAAAGTTCCCATCAGTTCTCTATTCCAATTGCGAACATGGTTTTGAAGGATTACAAGAAACCCTGAAATTGATTGTGGTTTTGTTTCCATCAAATCAATTTGCCGATCTGTTACCAAATGGCAAAGCAAACCAGACGTCAGGGAACACCAACCAGTTACGAACCAATCATTCCCATTTCAACTTCCTATCTCCGATTGTGTGAACCTGCAACATATTTTTTCGATGGTGGCCGGCGGATGTCAACGGTTGAATATAGGGTCATCCTTAAATACCGGCTTATGATACATCTGTTCCCTCCCGATGAACCATGTCGTATTTGCAAAACCACTCTATATAAAATAGAGAAGTCACTCGTATAAATTTAGAGCATAAAATATGAATGCTCTTAGACCACCTGTAGTGGAAATGATATTTGGCGTGAAAATGCTCCCAAAACGTCAGAACCACCCCGGGGGCGTTTTTCTTCAAATTTTAACGTCGGATTTAAGCGTGATAACTACTTACTTTTTTTCATCCAATTAACACTATCCATTTAAAGAGGGGCGTTTTTTTAATGCCCACTACGTGTGATCTTATACCATATATACGTAAAATCAACCAACAACGGTCAAACGTAATGACAACAAAATCAAATCATTAAACAATTTTTTTTTAAAAAAAATAATAAGAATAGAAGGGTCAAACGAAATGACACCAACAACGTTCAAACAAAATGACACCAAATTTAAAAAAAAAAATCATTAGGGGGACGGGGAACCTTTTTTTAAAAATTAAACTTCATTAAAAAACCGGCAAACTTGTCTTCAAGCCGGAGATTAAACATGCCCTAAACACCCATTACATTAAGTTGAAATTACACCATGATTCCCAATCACAATAATTCTCCTTATGCTAAGATTAGTGATTAACTACCAACCACTAAACCATTTCTTAGCAGGGGTTGGGTTATTCTACAAAGACTACAAAAAATGAGAAGGGTGAGAAGCCACTAGAAAATGACATGTGTCCAAAGGATTAACAAGTAGGATGGGTAATTTTGTCAAAAACATATGCACATGCAACTCACATGTCATTTCAACTTCATTTTTAAATGCCCGTAACTTTTTTATACGTCATCCGTTTTTTAAAAAAAAATTATACCATAAAATTGAGCGTCTTTTTATCTTTAATATGAGTACCATATTGCTATACTTTTGAAAAAAAAATTTAAAACCCACCTGCGTAAGACACAATGAATTGTAAAACACAATGAACACCAATTAAATATAGGGTATAAAACACAATCAAGAGTCTAGTAAAACACAATGGACGACATACTAAAGACACAATGAATAGAAGACTAAAACACAATGAATACTTTTGAAAAAAAAAATGTTGAAAACCAGTTGCATAAGACACAATGGATGACATACGAAAGACACAATGAACAAAAGACTAAAATACAATGAATACTTTTGAAAAAAAAAGTTAAAAACCCAATTGTGTAAAACACAATTAACGACATAATAAAGACACAATGAACAGAAGATTAAAACACAATGAATACTTTTGGAAAAAAGTTGAAAACCCAGTTGCGTAAGACACAATGGAGATAACGTAAAACACAATGAGTACCAACTAAATAGGCAATGAACAATAGGGTATAAAACACAATGAACAGTCTAATAAAACACAATGGACGACATATAAAAGACACAATGAACAGAAGACTAAAACACAATGAATAATAGACTTAAATACAATGAACAACATAATAAAACACAATGTACACCTAAATACAAAACTCATTTGCGTAAAACACAATTAAAAGCATACTAAAAACACAATGGACAAAGTTAAATCATGTGTAAACTAAAAAAAAACATAAATAACATATTTATAAAGCACACATGCATACTATAACACAATGAACGTGCAGAAGACACAACGGAGAAAAAAACCCATTTAGCACGAATTTTTTTTTTTCAATTTTAATGTAGCAATGTGGTACTCATATTAAAGATAAAAAAACGCTCGTTAATATGGTGAAATTTTTTTGAAAAAAAATGTCGTATGAAAAAGTTATAGACGTTTTAAAATGATGGGGGAATTGACATGTGCATTGCATGTGGAGAGAGAAAGTCAACAAATGTTGTTTTCCTTTTATGCCCTTTCTCTAATTTATTATTTATTTTTTTCAAACAAACTAATCTCAACCCTTAAATATATGATCAATGGATCATAATCCTTCTCACCCTTCCTAGAAAAAGTGTCTTGTGTATTTGATCCTAACCCTTCTTAGCAGATAATAAATTTCCACTGCCACAAAAAAAGGTCGCTATTTCAGTCCCTGGTAAACGCAAAAGTCTTGTCAAAGTTTGATCTTAAGGCCGGATTCTAGCAATTAGGCATCAAACCAGATGACAGGCACAAGACGGCCTTCTGCATTCCTGGCCATCATTACCAATGGAAAGTGATGGCCTTTCGTTTAAAAAATGCGCCATCAGTTTTTCAAAAAGCAATGGTACACATATTTGAACCAATTCTCAACAATGCTTTAATCTACATAAACGATATCCTCCTGTTCTCAGAAGATGAAGCATCACACATAAAACTCCTTGAAATCCGAGCTAAATTACATAACATTCCTCAAGGGTCAAACGAAATGACACCAACAACGTTCAAACGAAATGACACCAAATTTAAAAAATAAATCATTAGGGGGAAGGGGCACCATTTAAAAAAAATAAACTTCATTAAAAAAACCGGCAAACTTGTCTCCAAGGCGGAGAATAAACAGACCCTAAACACACATTACATTAAGTTGAAATTACACCATGATTACCAATCACAATAATTATCCTTATGCCTATGTTTATACAATAAAAAAACCAAACGCCTTTATGTCTGAGATTATCTCCGCCATTTTTGCTTCTTTACCTCCAAATATCAATTCACTCCGGGATTTCCATATACGCCAACAAATAATGATAATAATATATACCTTGAATCGTCTCTTTGTAAACCGGCGCACGTCCACAACTATTGAACGCCTCAACCAAGTATTTAGTGTCAAACACTAAAATATCCGGGATAAACTAGAAATTTTTTCGCTTTACTGATTTCAACCAATCTTGCACTGCCACATTACTTTACGGATTCACTTCACAAACATAGTTTTGGAGGTAGCGCTTCACTGACTCTTTTATTTGTTTTCATTTAAATTCAATAAAAGTAACCATTTTTTAAATGTTAAACGGTAATAAATTTTCAAACGGTAATATTATTGTTTCCTAATGGCTAGTTCTTTTACCCTATAAAACCCATAATTTATAATACCAAAACCAAAATCATCTTTTAAGCATATCGTAAAAATGGCTCCGTGGAATGTAAATGACTAGATCGCTTTAGTGAGGGCGTATAGATGTCCAAAATGCACATCATCCTCTCGGTTTAGGGAGAGCTTCGTTTTGGCGCAACGTGTTGGTGGAATTCAATAGACTAATCAGTACAAATTACCGCACCATGGATTCGCTCGTTAGTAAGTGGGCAGATCTCTTCACCAAGTGTAACCGATGGAACACCATCTTTGAAGCCACGATTGCAGAGCACCCTAATCTTGCCGAGGATATGGCAATCCAACTCACACAAGTCAAGTATGTGGCTACAAACGACATGAATTTCAACCATGTTACGGCAATGACAATTGTTGCGTTAGGTTAAAATAATGTTAGTTTGGTTGTTATAATTTTTATGGTATTAATGTTTAATTTCTATTTTAACTAATTAAAATTTCTATGATATTAATGTTTAATACATTCCTAAAATTTAAATTATTACATTCCTAAAATTTAAGTAATTACATACCTAAACTTAAATTATTACATAGCTAATAAAAGAAAGAATACGCAATTGACTCAGGCGAAGAGCAGTCACAATGATCACTATCACACTTGTCCAACCTCTCGTATCGATATCCCTCACTTTCGGGTGTCGGGCAAGACATTTCCTCATATGAATACATTACGTATTCGGCCCCGGGATCAGTTTCATAACTTTCGTCCAGTGGGGTTTTGCACTGCATGAGTGTTACGCATTGGCATTGTAATAACATCTCCAATACGTATCACTCTTAGCTGTAGTAGAGCCATTGTGTAATAATATACGTAATGCAAGTCTTCCGTCGGCGAATCGCCAGGAAGTTGTGGCTCGTAAATTTCAAATGTTGAAGGGTGAGTAGTCGGTGGGACGGTAGTCGGTGGGTGTGTTACCAGTGGGTTTAAACTAGGAGGGTTTGTCAACGGGTGTGTTACCGGTGGGTTGTTTGTAGCTTGGCGGTTTGTTCGGGATGATCGACGACGATACGTAATCGGAAACAAATTGCCACCACCCATTTTCACTAATGTATGTAGTTGTATAAAATTGTATGTGTATGAAATAAAGTTTATGGTTCTTATATAGTGTGGTAAAAAAAATGGTCAAAAAAATAATAAAACGGTCAAAAAACGGTCAAAAAAATGATTGTTGCATTCAAAATAATTAGTTTCACGCCCGTTAGTTATGTTGGAAAATCAGGCCCCAAACGAAACACAAAGAAAACTTTTATTATTAAGCACACACATTACAATAGCCCTAACCATCTATTTATACTAAACTAAATCCAAACCTAGTATAACTCAAACACCAATTAAATAAATTAATAATACTTATCTAGTCTCAACACTAAATAATAATAGATAAATCAAACTTTATCTTAACCCTTTTCAATTATCTTGAACCAACTTTAACTCCAAATAGGATTAATCCTTCATTCACCCCCTTAATCCTAATTTGGACCCATTCGCTCACATCTGCACCGTTACTCCAAGTTCTTCCTGGATAATCTCAACCTTTGCAGGACCCCCTGACCTCTACCCCGACTACGTCCAAAGTCTTCCCTCAACTCGACTTATTCCAGACATTCTGGGCTCCACCTCGGCCCCGTCCAAAGCCGTATAACACCACCACTACCGACTATTTTTTTCACCACACAGAACCCATTTTGCGCACAACACTTCCGTGAGAGCCTTCTTCTACCGATCAAGAAAACAAAACCACCCGTTTATCGTTTTCTATCACCCGCTAACGAACTAAACCATTGCCACCCGCTTCATTTCTTCTGACCATTTTCCTACAACATGGTTAACCTCTCCTTCTGGTGAAACACACAACTTTCTGTCGGATTTTAACAGCTTAACACAACCACGAGACACCCCCGTGTTCACCCGTCACCCCGTCATCATAACCGGTACTTCACAGTTTGAGCACCCAATACACTTTACTTGATACTAAAACCGGTTGAACCCATCTATGATCGTAGTTTTACCAACTTGTCACACTCCTCCTTGATATGCCCCCGGCTAATATCAACCACCAATAAAGACCTCAACCACTTGTTGATACGTCCCTCGGCCGCCAAACGAATTCCTAAGCCCCTCGCTCTTTCGTTCTTCCCATGACACGCCCGTTGGCAAGAGAGTCACCGACAAAAATAAAACGCGATCAAACCTGGGTTAAAAATTGTTATTGCAATCAGGTTCATCACCTCTGAACCAATCACCGGTCACCACCTGAACAACAAAACCATCTCGTTTTCCCCCTTGTGAGCAACATAAAAGAAAGTAACCCTTATCGGATTTTTTTCACGAAAAACTTCCCTGATTGATCTGCAACCACTGCTATCGACCCCCAACATGACGAGCCACCGCTATTTTGTCTTCTTTGGTTGCTAAATGAACCCCCTTCAGCCCTTGCTAATCTCGTTTCTATTGCACCCAAATACGTTGGTTTGTTACCTGCCTGGGAAAAAAAAGAACACCAATTGTTTTTTTCTTCACGGCTAAGAATCTTTCGAATCCAATCTCGATTAACCTCCTCTATCATGTTACTACTTGCTCAAAAACCTACTGTTGATTGTGTTGTTGATGCGATGGGTCAGCACCCCCTAAACCATCTCACTGTTGATGCCAACATATCTTACTACCACCGCTGGTCCTATGTAATAATATTAACCCATACAACTTTCCCTCTTCAGGCAATGCTTGAGCAAATATCCAAACATCAAAGCCGCAGTTCCTTACCATCACAATTTGGTAATCATTAGCAAACAATGAAGCCTCATGAGTTCTCGATAGTGTTGCCTTAGCCATGCAATAATTCAAGTACTTCATACCTTGACTTGAATCACTCTTCACCAATAAAATATTAAGGAACACTATCCTTTGAAAAACAAAACAAATGTGTTCCACCGTTGGAAAAACAAATCATGAAATCAACAAATATGTTCCACCGACTCATTTATTAGCCGCCATATTGAATCACTTTTGCGTTTCACCACCATGAGCCGTCAAAACCCATTGATAGACATCGCAACACCATTGGATTTTTTTAAGCACCACTCAGCCATGTCGGTTTCACTACCGCTGCAGCCCCGCGAGGGGCGGTTGTTAGAAATCGGTACCAAAGACACACACGAATTAAGCCAAAACTTGTTTCTTATTATTTGATTATGATATGAATTGAATGAATGCTTGACTTACAAAATCATCCATCTATTTATAAGCCTACAATCCTTGGTGATCAAGGAACTAGCCTTGGAGAACAAGGAAACTAGCCTTTATTCCTTGTCCACCAAGGAACTATAATAATCTAGAAACTTCTTTTTACTTAAACTAGGAAATCTATCTCTAAAACCTAGTTTACAAGATTGACAACTAAGTCCTTCTAGTTACCAAACCTTGCATTACAAGATTAATTTATCATTCACCCCCTAATCTTGTAACACCAACGAGTCCTTTCATCTCATTGAACTTCAAACGTGGCAACGCTTTAGTAAGAATATCGACCCTTTGCAAATTCCCACTTATTTGCACCACTTGAATTTGTTCTCGCCCAATACATTCTCTTATGAAGTGGTACCGGGTATGAATATGCCTGCTCTTACCAAAGAACACCGGGTTCTTCATCAATTCTATCGCGGATGAATTATCAACTTTCAGAGTCACCTTTTTCTCCTTTTCACCCGTCACTTCTGATATTAAACCTCTAAGCCATAATGCTTGACAAGTTGCTTCCATTGCTGCCATGAACTCTGCTTCACAAGATGATAATGCAACCGTCCCTTGTTTCTGAGAAACCCAAGTTATCGGCGCATCGTTATAGTAAAACACTACTCCTGTTGTGCTTCTACCATCGTCTATATCCATCGCATAGCTGCTATCGCTGAAACCAAGCAACACTCGGCTTCCACCCTTCCGATACATAATGCCGAGACACGTATCTCAACACTTGTTTTACAGCTTGCGCATGAGTCTTAGTAGGCCTCTGCATAAAGCGGCTCACATATCCTTTTGCTACCAGGCGGGCCTTGTATTTCGAAATCTTTCCTTGCACATCCTTCTTTACCTTGAACACCCACTTTACCCCGATGGGTTTAATCTTCGGTGGCGGCTCTACCAGCTTCCAAGTATTGTTCTTCTCAATTGAACTTATTTCTTCCTCCATAGCTTTCATCCAATGCTTTTCTTTTATCGCTTCTTGAAAAACAATTGGTTCATCGTCAACCGAGGATAGTAACAATTGATCATCTCCATTCAATTGATGCGTTAATCTTGGTATTTCTTCGACCTCAAAGTCTGCAAATTTCTTCGGAATGGTTGAGGTTTGATTCGACCTTCTTAGCTGAGAAACCTCCACAGATTGCGCGTTCAGATTCGCGTCTGATGCGCGAGATCCTCCTTCTTCATTTGCGTGCGCTGACGTTGCGCCCTCGTCAAACATTCTTGTCGCGAAATCACCTGTGTGGGCAAAGTTGTCTCTATGCGCGAAGTCTTCCGCGTGCACGACATCGTTTGTAGGCCGCGCAGACGCTTCAAACTCGTGCACATCTTCTTCTGTGGGCTGCGCTGGCGCTTCGGACTCAATGACAAAGTCTGTCCATGTGCTCTCTTCGGTATTAGTGCGGGACACGTAATCCTTCCAATCATACTCTTCCGTCTCTTTGAACTTTACGTCCCCGTCTCGAACTATGTGTACCCGTCCATTACTCGGGTCAAACATCCGATGCGTATTCTCTCCTGTTTCCTGCTGAGAACCCATGTACACCATTAGCAAGCTTCTATCATCCAACTTCTTCTGTCCAGGTGTTAGGATTTTAACAAACGCTACACACCCGAACACTTTAATATATGAAAGATCTGGTTTCCTTCCCTTGAGCTTTTCATAGGGCGTTAAGTCTTGCAATGCCTTCGTTGGAGAGCGATTCAACAAATAAACTGAGTGCATGATTGCTTCTCCCCAAAAGACTTGTGGTATGGACATGGCCTTTAGGATGCTTCGAGTAGTACCGATTATTGTGCGATTTCGTCTTTCAACTACCCTGTTTTGTTGAGGGGTATAGGGAGCCATGTATTGCCTTGCAATTCCTCTTTCCTTACAGAAATCTCCTAGTACATGCGATGTGAACTCTCCTCCATTATCGGTTCTCAAGGTTTTTAGCCTTGTCCCAAGTTTCCTCTCCACTCATTTGATGAACTCGATTAAAATTCCAGGAACTTGGTCTTTGGTTTTCACCATGTAAGCCCACATAAACCTGCTGTAATCATCTACAATCAGTAGCATGTACCGGTTTCCTGCTTGAGTCATTGGTGAGATGGCTCCGCATAGATCGGCATAGAGTAGCTCAAGCGGCTTTGACACGCGATATTTGACTTCCTTTGGAAAAGCTCCCCTTGTTTGCTTTCCTATCACACATGTGTCACATATTGAGGATGGTCTCTTGATGAATGGTAGCCCAATCGAGATTCTTGATAGCGTCCTCAGCGCATCAAAATTAAGATGACCGAGTCTGGCGTGCCAAACCCAACACTCGTCATGCATGTTAACCTGTAAATAGACTGGTGCAAAAACTTTTAGGTTAATCTTATAAACACGATTGGTTGAACGAGGTACCTTCATTAGAACCGATCCGTTTGGTTCAAACATCCACAATACGCCATGCTCGATCGTTATTTTGTGTCCTGACTCGTCCATTTGCCCGACACTGATTATATTATTCTTCAGCGAAGGTATGTAGTAAACGTCCTTCAAGATCCGCTGCTTACCCGACTTGCCTTCTAGGATAATTATGCCGCGGCCTCTTATCTCCACGCATGAACCATCTCCGAACCGAACCTTACCTTTTATCCGGTTGTCTAAACTCGAAAACCAATCCTTGTTTCCCATCATATGATTGCTCGCCCCGTTATCGAGAAACCAAGTGTTGTTTTCTCGCGGACTCTCATCATACTTCTTCAAGTCAACTCGGTCTTCATTCAAGTACACTCTTTCATGGGTTGCCATATAGAGCACCGGTCCGTCGTCAAGGGTGAGATTATTCTCTTCGGTTTTGTTTCGGGTAGGGCAATCACTTGAAAAGTGGCCCAACTCGTCACATCGGAAACACTTAAGTTTCGAACGATCCTTTGTTGTCTTCTTAGTGGTTTCCTTCTCCCTTACGTGACCCGAACCTCTGTCTCGACCTCTTCCGTTACCCCTTTGTGAAGATGAACCTTCGGCTGACGCTCCTCTTCCACGGCCGAAGCTCTTTCCCTGCTTCTTCTTGGCTTCCCATTCCTCGTACGTAAGAAGAAGATGTTCATGCTTCGTGGTTTGATTATCTTCGGAACCTATCCTCTCTTCGTAGGCCTTAAGACGTCCAACCACATCGTCAAACGTGACTGTTTTAAGATCGATCATCTGCTCAAGTGACGCGACCATGTGAACAAACTTCTTCGGAAATCCGTTTAAGAACCTCTTGACAAGCTTCGATTCTTCTATTCTTTCCCCGAGTGTTGATGCTTTAGAGGCGATACTTGCAATTTTGCATGAGAATTCGTCCACCGTATCGGTCTCTTTCATCTTTAGGTTTTCGAATTCGGACATCAAGGTTTGAAGCCGCGCCTCATTCACCCGCTCGGCTCCTTGGTGTCGGTTTTTAATTGCTTCCCACATCTCCTTGGCCGTAGTCAAGTTTCCGATCTGGAGCACCAAATCTTCAGGTATTCCTTGGAATAGAAGTGCTATTGCAATGTTGTCTTTCTTCGCGTTAGCAGCTGTCCGCGGTTCTATCATCTCCCAAACACTATTAACGTTCAGGATTACCTTCATCTTCATCGCCCAAACCGTATAGTTCACCGGAGTTAACAGTGGGATTTAGAGAGATGTCGTGTTGTGGTCTTTGGCTGTAATGATCTGTCGATTAGCATCATCTCCCATTGTAAACGATTTATGCACGACACGTCTTCTTCTGCCGCAGCCTGCTTCCGATCAGACTAAACCCGTCGCTAAGATCCTTCTGATCGCAAATCACTTTTGTCAATCGGTTCTTGTCTAGCTGGACTTGCTGATCGTTATCGACTGTATTGTTACCCAACCCTGAGCTCTGATACCAATTGTTAGAAATCGGTACCAAAGACTCACACGAATTAAGCCAAAAGTTGTTTCTTATTATTTGATTGTGATATGAATTGAATGAATGCTTGACTTACAAAATCATCAATCTATTTATAAGCCTACAATCCTTGGTGATCAAGGAACTAGCCTTGAAGAACAAGGAAACTATTCTTTATTCCTTGTCCACCAAGGAACTATAATAATCTAGAAACTTCTTTTGATTTAAACTAGGAAATCTATCTCTAAAACCTAATTTACAAGATTGACAACTAAGTCATTCTAGTTACCAAACCTTGCATTACAAGATTAATTTATCAGCGGTGACCCCTTCTTAAAAACGACTCTCAAACGGCTAAGCTACCGAGCTCTGATACCAATTGTTGGAAAATCAGGCCCCAAACGAAACACAAAGAAAACTTTTATTATTAAGCACACACATTACAATAGCCCTAACCATCTATTTATACTAAACTAAATCCAAACCTAGTATAACTCAAACACCAATTAAATAAATTAATAATACTTATCTAGTCCCAACACTAAATAATAATAGATAAATCAAACTTTATCTTAACCCTTTTGAATTATCTTGAACCAACCTTAACTCCAAATAGGATTAATCCTTCAAGTTACAATCAGCATTACAGTTCACGGGACCCCTACCAGCACCACCGACAACGGTGTTCTCGTGCTAGTGGTATGGTATCCGTTGTGGTCTCGTTGTGTCCCGTCCGCTCTTACAGCAAAATCAAATCATTACAGCAACAACGGTCAAACGAAATGACAGCAAAAACAGTACATTAGGTGAAGGTTCACGACTTAATGGTCATTCCAAAACACATTGGAGCCTACATTTTAACTTTTTAATGAGATTTACATGATGTGGTCGTCGGACTACCAAGCTTGAATGACCAACACAAATCTCTCTTTACGTTATGACGATTTCTTCATCACACTTGTCAAACTTAACCTTTTTCCTTTGTCATTACCTAACTATTTTTTTAATTATTTTACATATGTTTTTAAGTCGTATGTTCTCTTATTAATAACTACGCATACCAAGACTTTATTTTTTGGGTTTTGTTTTCGGTTGCAATAACATGATAAACCGAACCGATACCAAACCAAATGTCCGTCACTGAGAGTAGGAGACTTCCACTAGTTAGTAATTATATATATCTTAAACATCATGGTCGGTGGACCATGATGTTTAATTCTTCACCCTCCAACTTTTATAAATAATAAAATTTACCCCTAAAGTTTATAGCTTGATAAAAACTTTTTTTTAACCCTTAAACTTTTGACGTATAACCCATTCTACACACAAACTACTCTATAATTTCAAAATTAACCCTCTAACTTTGCAAATGCCAGTCCCATAGACCCCCTCAAGTTTCAAAAGTTTCGAGTTTACCGTAAAACTAATTTCCACGTTTTTATTTTTATAGATGTGTCTGTATAAAGTCAAGTCGAGTTATTTTTTACCATAAAAGGACAAAAAACAGAAAAGCACAAAACTGATAAAGTACACAAACAATCCTTTAAGTTTAGAAATTGATATTTATGCCCTACACTTTTAAAAAGTTTATAAAATGTCATTTTCACCCCCTTTGAGTTCCAACTTTTCAAATTTACCTACCGTATTTTCATTTTTATATTAATGGGAAAAAAATTCCCATGTGGTTATTATTGTGTATGTGTCGGTATATATTCACATTTCGACGTAATCTATTTTTATTTTCGTTTTCGGTTGGTCTGTGTTTTGTTGTACGTGTTGGTATAAATTCATGTTTCAATGTAAACTATATAAATTCACGTGTCGACATAGGGTTTTTTTTTTCTTTTCTGAAACGAGCATGGTCAAATAAAAACGTTGCATTCTTATTTTTGCGTATGATATGAGTCCGTCGAAGATTATGATGTAAATTTTATTTGGAAACGAGTCGGATCAAATATAAAATGGTTTAATTCGACAATAAAATTCGAGTTATCTACATTTCTGACGTAAACTGTGTTCGGCAACAAACGAGTCGGCTCAAATATAAAATGTTCTCATTCGATGGTATAAAATCGAGTTATTGTCCATTTTTATACGGTTAACGCATCACATAATATGCCGCCACCTATAAACAACTTAGACGTGGCCGCCGCAACGCGCGGCCTATGCTTCCATCTAGTTAGTAACAAAACGACAATATGCATAATTCTTGTACGTAGTTTATCAAATCACTAATATTAAATCCAATTTTACCCAAGCTTAATGTTATGAGTACACCAACCAGCTGGTCGTATATTATGAATAGATTTTATTGTAAATGTTCATTTATACAAATTAGGTACAAGTGTAGTAGGATCAAATTCTTTCTATTGTTTGCGGATTCGATAATTATTTTAAAGTTGAGTAACTAGCTAACCCTGCTATGATAGATATTATTAATGTAGTATACATCTAGCCATCTAGCCAGTGATGTGCCTAAGATTTTCTTTTACTAGTCTTAATTTGAAGATGTTCGACGAAATGTTGTCACTCGAATTAATGTCATACAAGCAAATAACACAATTATTACATAGTATATAGCATGTTACAAAAGATTTCAGATAATCATTTCCTATTTTATACAAGAAAACACAAACTTGAAGCTAAACAATATATTGATAATATGCATGCATGGATATGGTAATCAAAGGTATTGCTTGAGGTAGTCCTCTACTTTGATGTATTTGATATCCGGATAGAGAACAGAAGCCTCTTCGGCATCTTTACCAATCTCGAAATTTGCAAGACATCCATCGTAAAATATATGATAGTAATGAGTCAACCCTACTTGCTCTGCATACCCTTGCTCTGCAAACACATTTGTAAAAATCATATATAGTTATAATGTTATATACCACTATGAATATACGTTACCCATGAGTTACATGTTGAGGTTTTAAAAGCAAAACCCAAACCGAAACCTAAACCTAAACTAAAACTAAAACTGTCCGCTTAATTTATTAGATTTATTTTTACACGTATTTAGTAGACAAAAAATACACTATATTGAAAGTTCTTTGTTTTAATACAGTTATATAGAATGACAAATTTAAAAAAAAAATAAAAAATCTACGTATTTAGATTTTTCAGAACTTAATATTTCAATTTATTAAATAAAAATTAAATTAAATGCTAAACTAATTATTTTATTAGAAAAGAAGAAAAAACAATAATAAAAAAAAACAAAAACCAGTGTTGATCTGCTTCCTCTAATAGCAGATTCATGAAAAATAAAAATAAAAATTCGAGATGACTAAAAACCAAAACAACTTTGAAAATATGTCCTACAAACTAATGCATGTATTATGAGAATTATTCTCATAATACATTAGTTTGCAGGACATACTCTGTTCTTGCTGCTATATTCTCAGAGAATATATATAGCGTCACCTTTGAGGATATTGAGAAATTGTTGTTCGGAGAGACATGATTTATGAAGTTCTTTTCCGATGAGCTTCTCCCATAGTCCCACAACTTCCCTTTGTGAAAGAATGTTCGCGGGTGGCCGAATATAGAGTGTCTTGTTAAGAGTCCGGGGATCGTCTACGGCTTTGATGGTGTAGGCTGCTATGTCATCTTCATCCGCGAATATTGCTGCACATATTTTACCTAACTTTAATTAATTCCCTTTTTTTTCTAACCAAGTTAGGAAAAGAACCCTTAACTACTCAAGAATATTTATTTAAAAATTATGATACAGATAGCTTTCAGTTTATTTATTTAAAATTAATATAAAAAATAGGTAAGTAGGTTACATTTAACATTGCCATCCCCAAGCAATGTGACAGATTCCCGTGAAGGAAGAATATGACCAGGTTGGCACAACCCTCCAATGAAGTAGCCGGCATAGCAATTCGCGGATACGTAGGTGAAAGGGATCCCAGCATCTTCAATGGCTTTTCGAACCGCCATTTTGTCTTCGAAAGTCACTCGTCCTGGTTCCATTGCATCCGACATTCTTGCAGGATCCGTACCAAACTCCGATGGCAAAAACCGCTAGTAGTTAAATGTAATTAGTATATAACAAATTATTAAAGTTTGCATATATAGTTTATTAAGATATTAGTGACTCATTTTAATCCGTTGCAAAATCCGTGTTTTTTTAAGGTTGTCCAAATCACACATCTATAAATCTATAAATATAAATAGCTAAACATTGGCTTTCCAAATGAGATAACAAATTGTCTAGGCAGTGGCGAATCAGAGAGTTATTTGCAGGGGGTTCTTTTCGTAGATTCTCACTGATTTTAACTAATTTTTCAATTTTTTCTCTAAATTTTTCATTTTTTTCCAAACCGAGTGAGTTCTTGGGAACCCAGGAACCCCCTCTAGATCCGCCACTGTGTGAAGGTGAAACTTCAATTATAAAATCATGAATAAAAATTGTCTAAATTTTCATAAATTATGTGGATAAAATAGAATCTCTCAAATCTTCAAAGTTTAAAAGTTTATATTGGAAAATCAGGCCCCAAACGAAACACAAAGAACACTTTTATTATTGAGGACACACAAATTACAATAGCCCTAACCATCTATTTATATTAAACTAAACCTAAACCTAGTATAACTCAAATATACCAATTAAATAAATTAATAATACTTATCTAGTCCCAACACTAAATAATAATAGATAAATCAAATTTTATCTTAACGCTTTTGAATTAACTTGAACCAACTTTAACTCCAAATAGAATTAATCCTTCAGTTTTCACATGTGATATTTAATTGTTTTTCTTCATAATCTCTTAAAAATGTATTAATTTTAAAAGGGTATACCTTAATGTTTCCAGCTTCTTTGATGGCATCAACAAGTTTAAGTTGAAGGAGAATTTGATGCGAGCGGAAATGCACACCCGATATTGCACATACGACAACGTCTACTTGCTTCAAAGCTTCTACTAGACTGCGGTGATCGTTAAACGAACCGAATACCAGATGAGCCCCTAGCTTCTTGAAGGAAAGCAGCATCTGGATTTTTTCAATATCAACACCAATTTCGGGTCGTTGGAGAACGAATGTTTCATGGCCTTGTTCTAAACTGGCTTTCACAAGTCTCTTCCCTAAGTATCCTGTAGCACCAATGATCAAAACTCTGCTCTTTAAACCCATTAATTCAATTCTTTGTTAGTTTTGTGTTTGTATTCGATCTATGACAACAAATATGAAGTACGTGCTTATATATAGCGAATTGTTGGAAGCCTTCAGGTATAATAAATGAAGTTGTTGAAGCTTTTAAAGTCGTCGTTTATTTAAACTTGAAGCATGCTATGGTGGTGGGGTCTCTAGAGATACACTAAGACATGGTAAAGGTTAATGCCTCTTTTTCGCCCGCCCTTTTAAAGAATATGTAATGGTTAACTAGGGGTGTAAACGAGCCGAGCCGAGCCCGAGCCTGACTGGGCTCGGCTCGGGCTCGTTAAGGTTTTGTGAAGCTCGAGCTCGAGCTCGGCTCGGTTCGAGCCTACAATCTTGAGCTCGAGCTCGGCTCGCTAGCAAAATCCAAAGCTCGAGCTCGGCTCGGCTCGGCTCGGCTCGAGGTGATTTGAGAATCTCAAACGAGCTCAAAAGCTCGGCTCGAGCTCGCAAAAGCTCGGCTATAATTTAGGCTCGCGAGCCCAAACGTTAAGGCTATAACTTAGGCTCGGGTGTAACTTAGGCTCGGGCTCGGGTTCGGGCTCTAGCTCGTTAAGGCTCGATTAGGCTCGCGAGCCCAATCGAGCTTTGTATCTAGGGCTCGAGCTCGGGCTCGATAACTAAACGAGCCATTTCAGGCTCGGACTCGGGCTCGAGCTCGTTAAGGCTCGGCTCGTTCGAGCTTTTTACCGAGCCGATCCCGAGCCGATCCCGAGCCGCTACGTGTCATTTACACCCCTATGGTTAACCTATATTAATGTCCTTTTAATCATTATGCTTCCCTTATTTTTCTCCTCTTTGAGCATTATACTAGAAAGGTCTCTTATTCTTTACGCCCCTATAATGCCCAAGGTGACGGTGTTAAGGGCGTTATCAAGCTCATTCATGCCCACATAATGCTCACTACACATGGTCTAAGACCATGTGTAGTGGTGGGTGAAATTTGGAGCCCTTAGTTGGGCATTTTTTGACATGTGGCATGTGGGGTTACTAGGGGCTTGAAATTTATAAGGGGTGTAGTGGTGTGGTGTGAGTGTGTGTATGTAATGATATTAAATTTGAACTAAAAAATAAATAAATAAAAATGAAGTGGAAAAAGATGATTGGCTTAGCAAACATTCGTTAAGGCTCGGCTCGTTCGAGCTTTTTACCGAGCCGATCCCGAGCCGCTACGTGTCATTTACACCCCTATGGTTAACCTATATTAATGTCCTTTTAATCATTATGCTTCCCTTATTTTTCTCCTCTTTGAGCATTATACTAGAAAGGTCCCTTATTCTTCACGCCCCTATAATGCCCAAGGTGACGGTGTTAAGGGCGTTATCAAGCTCATTCATGCCCACATAATGCTCACTACACATGGTCTAAGACCATGTGTAGTGGTGGGTGAACTTTGGAGCCCTTAGTTGGGCATTTTTTGACATGTGGCATGTGGGATTACTAGGGGCTTGAAATTTATAAGGGGTGTAGTGGTGTGGTGTGAGTGTGTGTATGTAATGATATTAAATTTGAATTAAAAAAAATAAATAAAAATGAAGTGGAAAAAGATGATTGGCTTAGCAAACATTCACCCTACGCGAAATATTTCGCTTGGGACACATTCACACCCATTTCACAAGGCTGGGGGCGGTGTTCCCATGTGAATGGGGCGCCAAATGTGGGCATTAACGCTTATTTCACATACCATTACATATGGTCTAATCTATTAGTCAAATATTTACGTAATAAAATCCTATTATTCTAGATTGTTATATTAATGAGTGTTTGTTAGCCTTTTAATGAGTCTATTGAAAGGTTACCTTTGAATCAACGTTAAGCGTGTTGGGTTTACTGACAAGACATATGTTAATCGGTAAGTAAGTCTTTTACCCATTAAGTTTCAACATGACGTTGAAATTAATGTACTATAATGTGAGAAATCAACAATTTTAATTATATGAATAAAAATGATTATGTATATTAAAGAGAAAATGTATATTTGAATGAGGAGCAGAGACAGAAGCAATCATTGCAAGGTGTGATTGAGTGGTCAGCTTGAAGGAGTATTTTTTTTAGAAATGACTGGTTTTGACTTATTCTGCTCTTGATGAAAACACTACTCCAATTTACAGATTAATTTTAGTATTGAAAATTCATTAAAAACTTGTGTATTACACAGATTATAACACTTTATTTTTTTTGTTTATTATTAAGTTAGAAAATTTAATATTAATTAAAGTTGGATCAATAAAATATTAAGGGGTTTTTAACACAAAAAAGAATTAGTTAAAAAAATAAATACTAAATAAATGAGAGATAAACATTGAATAATGATTTAATAATAATATTTTACATGAGAGAAAATTAAGATAAGTAAAAGATTTTTATTTATTATATACTAAAATAATAATAAAGATAAAAATAAATATAATAAAAAATAACAAAGATAAAGATAAAAATTATAAATTAATAAATATTGGGTTAATTAGATTATTTATAATTAACATAAAACTTTTGGCGTGAATTTAAGGGTGGGGATGGACTCACCAAGTGACATGTGTCCCCACCCCAATCTTTTTATTATATATATATATATATATATATATATATAGGGTATGGTTTAAATAGGAACCAACCCTTAAGTAGGAACTATAGAAACCAATCTAAGCCATCCATCTTCAATGGCATGATTGTAAATAAGTAAAACTTTAATTAATTGTTATTTTAATAAAGGGGTATTAATGTCTTTTGTTCAATATCATTTATTAGGTAATTAATAAGAAACTCATGTATATTTGGAAACAGCAAATTAGTGTTTATGGTATACCCAAACGTATTTATTGTATATACTATTAAAATTATATCTTTGTATATATACAACAGTGTACATTGGTGTATATTCGTTTTTTCATTCATCATCATCACCAACACAAGATATACATTGGTGTATATTCGTTTTTTCATTCATCATCATTCAACATCATCAACACAGATATACATTGGTGTATATTGGTTTTTTCATTTATCATCATCAACACAGATATACATTGGTGTATATTCGTTTTTTCATTCATCATCAACACAGTACATTGATGTACACAGATATACATTGGTGTATATTCGTTTTTGAAATGTACATTGGTGTATATCAGTTTTTTTTTTTTTTGTTCATTCATTCATCATCATCAAACACATATATACAACGGTGTACATCAGTTATACATTGATGTATATCATTTTTTTTCTTTTCATTCAACATCATCAACACAGATATACATTATGATAAGAAACTCATAATTTTCATACATTATGATAGCTTCGTCTAACGTTCTAAACTTGGCACCTACAAATGGTTTAACATCATCTGGTACAACAGGCGTCCAATATCTCGTCCCACCGGGAGACTCATATACGTTGCTCGACGAGGAACCTACAATAAAAAATGTAAAATTAAAAATAAATTTTACAATATTTAAAAAATATAGTTAGACATGCTACAACTCATATACGGTACACCTGTGTATATTGAGTAACACACAGGCTGTGTCATACTGCACATTCCATTTTTTATAATGAATATAGACCTGTGTATATTTAACGTCAAACAAAATACTATCAGTTTATTATAACGTCTTTTACCACCTATAATACACTTGTGTATAATAATTAATAGATTTGTTGTTATACACTGGTGTATAACAACTAAGAAACTAAGAACAAATCTTATTGTATCTGTACGACCCCAATAACTATATATGATACACCAGTGTATAACTCTTTACTCATTCCAATTCTGTGCATAAAATATGACTTACAGAATACAAAACAACTATTTTGCAAATCAATAATAAACCACACTAGGCTAATCCAAATAGAAATCACAAAAAAAACGTGATTCTCGCACGAAAAACAATTAAAAAAACAACACATAAATACCTTGATTTTCAACACTATTTAGAAACAAAGCTTGTGATTGTGTTTCATGATCTTCTATCACATGAGATTGTGATTCAATGTTTTCATTATTATCCATAACTTGGAAATCTGAATCGTTGGCCGATTTTAGATTCTTTTAAATCGAAAGTTTTTTCAATTCAATCAATTTAAATCTTCTGAATTCGACTGGAAGTTATTTCGATTCAATCGAATTCAATCGAACGTGTTTTTTTTATTTGGGATTAGAGATGATAATAGGTTGAGAGATTTAAGGAAAGTAAAAAAAATTGCATATTAATTGCAGGAAGATAATTAACTGCCATATATAAAACTTTTAATTAAATTAAAATATAATATTTAATTGTCTAATTACATAACTACCCCCTAGATCAAGATCAAAGATGAATGGCTCAGATTGGTTCCTAAGTTCCTAACTTGGCTCTTGGTTCCTATTTGATCTTTTCCTATAAATATAAATATAAATATAAATATAAATATAAATATAAATATAAATATAAATATAAATATAAATATAAATATAAATATAAATATAAATATAGATTCACCTGTGTTGATAACCCTTAGCCGGCCCATCACGGACTAAATCCTCAACCCATTACAACCTCCTCCACCACAAACTAGTCAGATTGAACCAAGTCGGACCTCTTACTAGTATAAAGTCTCTTACTCAATCAGAGTTCTTAACGGCTCACACTTATTTGCACAAAGGTTGTGTAATAGCCCCTAAATGCCTAAAGTTGTGTAGAATATGTCTATTATCATATGTACATACATACACACACACATATATATATATATATATATACCCCTATTAAGGATATATTCCAAACAATGTCATATGTCTCTCTTCTTTATTTTTTTAATAATACTATTAAATTTTTAATATGTTGGATTAATACACATATATATTATCTAACTAATATTATTAATATATAATCTTTATCTTTTATCTTATTTTTCTCTTGATGATACAGCCCTTCGTAATACAAAAGTTTTTAATCTAATTATAAATAAAAAAGTAAAATATTATAATCCATGTAATACAAAGGTTTCTAACACAAAAATAAATAAAAAATAAAGTAAAATGTTAGAATACATAAACATTACATTATCAAAGTTCATTTTTTTTTCAAAAATCACAATTTCATGTTTATCTCTTAGTTTTTTTAATATTTATATGCTTAACAATTTCTTATGTTTTTTTCCGCTTATAAATAACCATTAAGTATTTTAATGATGCAGTCCATGTGATACAAAACTTTCGCATCTAATAATAAATAAATAACAAGGTAAAATGTTATAACTCGTGTAATTTAATATACATGTTTAATCAATTCATATAATAAAAGGGTGTTTTAAATATGTAACTTTTTTTTATTAGTTAGTCTATAAAATTAAATTTATTCAAGCTTTGTAATATACGGGAATTAACATTGTAAAATAATATTATGTTAGATTAGTCATAATTTAATTTAATAAGTGACATTGAATTTGTTATATATATATATATATATACATATATATAGGGAAGGGATATTATGAAAACTCACTCTTAAAGTGAAAACTATGGAAATTTCTACTTCTCGAGTTTTTTTATGAAATATTAGGGCATATAGATGATTTTAAGCATTTTGAGCCAAAAAAAATCAAAAAAGCGCCGAGCATTTTTTTTAAATAAAAAAGTTTTCGTTTAACACATGTTACATGAAAATAACATGTGTTACACAAAAAACTTATTTGTTTAAAAAAATACCCGGCCGCGTTTTTTTAATTTTTTGGCTCAAAATGCTTAAAATCATTTATATTACATGCCTTAAAATTTTCATAAAAAAATAAGTTCGTTTCATAATATAGGTTTCCAATATAACCTTCCATCATATATTGTAAGGACAAAGAGGATTGACAAAGCCACTTTTGATACCTTAGTCTTAATCAGATTCTGCAATATTTTGCTAAGTATAGGAAACTGCTGAAGAAGAAGATTACAAGTACTGAAGAAACTAAAGACAAGTGCTGAAGACCAATGTTCAGAAATTCTGAAGACAAACCAGACACTTCTCTGAAGAACTACTAAAGACCAAACTTCTGAAGAAACTAAAGACAAGTGCTAAAGAGCAATGTTCAGAAATTCTAAAGACAAACCAGACACTTCTCTGAAGAACTACTGAAGACCAAACTTCTGAAGAATACTCATCAGAAGTTTGTCTCTCATCAGCTGTTCTGTTGGAAGCTTCCCACCACGTTATACTTCAGTAGTTTAATACTTTATTACTTTTGTTAAAGTCTTTGTACAAGTATCAATGTTACAGCATGTTGTAGTATTAGTATTATTATATTGCTTCAATATTTCTCATGTACGTATACTTTAAGTCTATAAATAGATGGGTTCATCCCACTATTTTAGACAGTCCTTGTGTAGTTTATATTTCCAATATATTGAGAATCATTTGAAGCATTAACTGTTATATTCATTAACTGTTTTGATTCTCATTTACTGCTTTTTAGTTCATAGATCAAAGGGGAGTAATAACTCCTGTTAAAAGTGAATCCTTAACTTGAACACTTACATTTATTCCACTGTGCAATTTACTTTGATAGATCTTACACAAGTGTTCATAATAAAAATTGTTAAAACATAGAAACATATATATATATATATATATAGAGTAAAGATCAAATACATATAGTTTTTTTGTAAGAACTGTGAGAATCAAAGGGGGTAAAAAAAATTATTTTTTTTTTAGAATTTTTTTTCCCATGTGCTTAAACATTCTTTCTAGATGAATAATACAAAAAAAAAATTAGAAAAAAAAATTTTTTTTTAGTGTAATTACGTCATTAAGGTAAATACATTAGTTTACACTAGAGTAATTATGTAATTACTCTACACGTAATTACTCTACACCAAGTTTTTTTTTTTTTTTTTTTTTTAGTTTTCAATACTATAATACTTGTTTAACAATATGGGAAAAAAATTTTGAAAAAAAAAATAAAAAAAAATACCCTCCTTTGATTCTCACAGTTCTTACCAAAAAAGCTATTTGTACCGGATCTTTACTCTATATATATATATATATATATATATATATATATATATATATATATATATATATATTGAGAAAGTATTATGTAAAAAGGATTTTAAAATAAAAAAGGATAAGAAAGATTTTTGGCCTTTGATCTAACTTAGGCAATTAGAAGTGGGAAATGGTAAAATATATATAGTCAACAGTTGTTGACTTTTTTCAACTTTCACCCTCACTTTTAAACGTCCATAACTTTTTCATACTACATTATTTAAAAAATAAAAATAAACCATACAAACAAGCATTTTATCCTTTCTTATTTGCATACTCTATTGCTATAGTTTTTTTTTTTTTTAAATTTGTTGTGTTGATAATTTGCGTAATTATATCACGTATAACCTGCGTGATTATCAAGTATAACTTGCGTAATTATTTGATTTTATTAGTGGATAAAAATAACATTTTGGCTAGTGCCACGTGTCGTGCTCTGAGCCCTTCTTATTATTTGTATGTTAAGGTTCTTTGTATATTATACTAGCTGATTACCCCGGGAAGGTCCCGGGGTTGAAAAATCTAAAACCTAATCGACTAAACAATCACTTAATTAATTAAGTTGCAACATTCAAAAACTTATTATCTGATTCATATATCTCTATCATAAGTCATACTTCTTAAGAATGACAGTATAGTTTACTAACATGTCCATCGCGGTAACCGTCTCTTCAAAAGCTTAGTATCTTTTCTTTATTTCAATCAACTCATGTCTATTGATTTTGGGTCTTTGGTTCGTAAGCACCATTGTTGTCCTCTACAATTTATATAAGAAAAAGTCAAAATTAGTTAAAGTATACATTAACTAAGACCAACTTAGAAGTCAAGAAAATTGTCAAATTGCTAGCAGTTGACATTAAAGAACCAATGAACCACACCTCATATTAAAACACATTTTGATTCACATGCTTCATTCTCCCACGGTAACACTTACAAAAAAATTCAGACTCGGGTCTTTGGTTCGTAAGCACCATTGTCGTCCTCTACAATTTATATAAGAAAAAAGTCAAAAATTAGTCTGAAGGTGTGATAATCAGTTTACAGTGTAGGTACAAATCGATTGTGATTTTCAGATTAATTAGGGTCATACTGATTATTGAAACAAATGTAAAAGTCTGCAGAAAAAAAACCATAGAAGCTCTTTTAGAAAACTCCAGTTTCGAGATGACATACCTTTGAAAATAGTGTTTTGACGGGTAGGCGTGTGGTGTTCTTGAACCATATTACCTTGATACTTAGGTTGTGAATTGCCTGAATCTAACATAACAGTTGAACAATTAACCACGGAGTTTTAAAAGAAAATAACAAAAATATCAAACAAACTTCTAAACATTAATATGTGCGAATACCTGTAAGATGCATCCGAATATCAGATGTCCCAAATATATCCCTGTACTCAAAACATTGGACTTAAATCAAAAGTCAAAACTCAACACATGGAAACTTTGATTATGTAATAAACAATTTATATAATAAAACATGCTTTCTGGGAAGACCCTCTTAATGGAATAAAATACAAATATTTAGGATAGAGTGCACCTGGGTCTTGTATGAATATTTGTTAATGTCGTCGGAGATGGAGAACGGTTGCCGGACAACTCTCCAGACTTTTTTGTTAACATGGGCGGTTCGTCGTAATAAATGAAGGAGATAACCTGGGAATTCTGAGTTCGCGAGCAATGAAAACTTTGTTTTGTTCGATTGATGAATCTGGTGGGAGAGGGTAGGGTGTGTGTTGTTTTCGTAGAATAAAAATTACCCTTTTTTTTGTTTTTTTGTTTTCCCTTCTTTCTAGTGGATCCGATCAACAACCGACATAAAGAATTCGTGAGCATCCTGTTGTTCATAACATGCAAGATTTTCTGAAAGCCGCCACCAACTGCAACAAACAAAATAGAAATTCGATTTTTTAGTATATTAACAGATAAGATCAGTATCAAAACATGGATCCAAACATCCTCATAACAGAAGCATAGATCTAAGTAATTCATATGAAAATCAAGATTATCTTCACTTAAACATAGAAACGCAAGCGCAACACGTTGATTTACAGCTTCAGAGATAATTATGCAAATCAAATATCAGACAAAACTTTCATATCCATATTAACTTAAATCTAAAATACTTAGCAAAAACAATATAGTCATATAGTTACGTAATATTAAAAATAAAAAATCATATGAAGCTAATCCATTTGATCTCAAAAGTCAAATCACCTCATGCTGACTTTGTATCAGATCTATCACTTGACATCATCATCATAAAGTGAGTAACCTAAAAGCCACAAACAAATTCAAGATAAAACCTGAAGAAAAGAAAAGAAAAGAAAAGAAAAGAAAAGAATATAATAATAATAATAATAATAATAATAATAATAATAATAATAATAATAATAATAAAACTTTCATGTTGTCTCTCTCAAACAAATTTGGTGGAGGAAGCTGGAAAAGCAAAGAGCATGTAATAGTTGGTATATTGAAGCTCTGCCACGTTAATATTACATTCAACACATTTACAACATATATTTTTATCAAAAGTATGTGAATTTCATATAAGATAATGAGATTTTATCTAAATTAATTAACATGACTATTGTTCGTCTGTGGTTGATCGAATGGCATGTTCTTAGAATTATATATGTAAAAAGTAACTTATACACACATAAGGAAGATAATGAGAAACATGACTATTCTTCGTGTGTGGTTGATCGAATGACATTTTTTTAGAATTATATTACTATACATGTAAAAAGTAATGCATTCATGCATAGGGAAGATGGTCATATTCTAGATGGTATTTAAGATAACAAATTTAAATGAGTAAATATAACATCTTAGTTGATAAAAAAAAGTGTATATGCAATATATTGATTTTATATGTGATATCAAGACAAATTATAGTGGTATATTACAAAATTTTTTTATGAAATTATTATTCCCCTTATAGACAATTACAAAATTTTGCATTTAATGTAAAAGGAACAAACGAATTTCTGTTTATTTACAATGTGAATTCAATCATAATCATTAGGGGAAATACCATTAAAAAACACTAAACTTTATGTTTTTTCTCACTAAAGTTATTTAACAATTTTTTGCATATAAAAAACATTACACTTTCAGTTTTTTCTTACAAAAGTCATTAAATATTTTTTTGTACCTAAAAACACCATACTTTCTGTTTTTTTTTCTCATAAAAGTCACCAAACATTTTTTTTCCACATAAAACCCCTTAAAATGTCAGTTTCGAACAAAATTTTGATGTTTTTGTTTTAAATAACCTAGAACCGAAATTCCTAGTTGTGTTTGCTTACGCGTGTTGCATATGTGGTTTATATATTTTGTATGTTTAAAAAACGTCAAAATGATGAAGTTAAATAAGAAAGTTAAGTACTTCACGCGTCTTATATCGATTAAAAAACAATGCTTAATTATTTGCTATATAATTTTTTTCTAAGAATCGTATGACTATTCATATTAATTAGCGGAACTAATATTACTTTGATTGCAACAAGAGAATTTTTTGTCATATAACTGTTACAAAAATAAATATATAATTACAAAATATTTTAAAAACTACAAAAACATATGACAAAAAATATTAATAATGTTGGGTGACTTTTTTAAGAAAAGACAAAAGTATAGTGTTTTTTAAGTAAAAAAAAAATGCTTAGTGACTTTTGTATAATCATTAAGTTAAAAGTTTATGTTATTTTACAAAAATAGTGTTTAAAAAGAACTTTTTAATTATACTTATGTAATTATTCATCAAGAGTCAAGACCATAAAATACTTGCATTTGTGAACAAGTGGAGATAAAATACTTGCATGTGGTCTTTTTCATTTTTTTTTTCTTTTCGGTTTGGTGCTGGGTTGTTGTTTGGTTTGGCAGTTTTAGGTATCGGTCAAAATGAATTAATTGTTTTTTAAGTTAATCATCGTCACAAAACTCAATTGAAAACATCGAAATAGTCGCAATGAAACATTCAGAAAAATTATGTTTTTCTCGCTTTAATTAATTTCTTAAGCAGGGCTATCCGTTATGATTTTTTGTTTTTTCACTAGCCACCACTAATGAGTCCTCATCAACTTTTTTTTCACCTTCAATGTCTAATCGTTTTACAATTTTTGACCATCCACCATCCTTGAATAATACGAGTATTATTTTTCAATAAGTTTAAAAAAAGGAAAAAGTAAAGCAAACAAAGAATTTGATTGATTGAAGATGCATGGCCCATCACTCATTCCCGCTCTCACGCACCTAGTCTCCCTCACGCCTTCCCTCTACGTAATCGTGAGACAGATTCGACGTTGTCCATTAATGCAGAAGATACGTTTGGTAAAGAGATTTTAGAAGCTTCTAACTTTAAGCTTTTAGAAAAAAACTTATTCTCAATAAAAAAATCTTTTTGGTTAAAGGGGCTTAAAGATTTTAGGTTAGAAGAAAAAACTCATACTAGCTACAAGCTTTTAATGAGTAATAACATAAATACCTATTCTACCATAAAAAAAACAAAAAAAAACATGCATACAAGCTTTTAGTTATGTCTATTTTGGTCATTTTATACATTTTATTAAAAGCTCCAGCTACTCCGCCAAACACCAAAATATATTTAAAAAGATACAGTTATCAGCTACCAGCTTCCAACCATCAGTTACCAGCTAGTTTGGAGCATGTTTGGCTCTCCTTATTTCCACCTTTAACTTATTACTTTTCCAAAAGAGAAAATTGCAATTTTCGTCCATGTGGTTTGCCTAAAGTAACAGGTTCAGCCCACGCTTAACACCCTGAGTACCTAAGGTTTGTTTTCCTAACACTTTACGTCCCTCCTTCTAACGGACGTCACGTTTTTCGTTAGTTTGTGGTGAAATGACTATTATACCCTTAAGTTTTTGGGTGAATTGACTCTTATACCCTCTCATCTTCTTCTCCAACCTACCCACCCACCTACCACCACCACCTGCAACACCACCACCACCACCACCACCATCTCCACCGCAAGTGTCCATGAACACAAAGAAGTGTCCATGAACACAAATGAACACAAAGAAGTGTTCATGAACAGAAATAAACACAAACGGACATATATTAACTTTTGAATAACATCGAATTCACATACATTAAGGCATTAGCTAGATCCACCCAAAATATAACTTAATTGTCCAAACATACTTAGTACTAGAGAAGAGCGTTGGAGGTGAATGGCAGAGGGCGTTGGAGGTGGAGGGCATCAATATTGGAACGTGGAAACATATAATAAGCTTGGATACAAAAAGTAGGTTTATTGATCTCATATAGTCATATATTTACCTCATATATATTGTTTATTGGTAAAATAAATGAAAATAAAAGAGTATAAAAAACTATAAAAATTAAAAACCTTAATAAACTATCAAACACAAACGAACATAAACAAACACGTTACCGAACGTTCACGAACATAAACAAACGAACCCGACCCCTGTTCATGTTCGTTCGTTTAACTAAACGAACCGAATTTTTTTTTCGTGTCTGTTCATTTATTAAACGAATGAACATGAACAAACTTCCCGCCGAACGGTTCATGAACGGTTCGCTGAAAGTTCAGTTCGTTTGCAGCCCTAAATATATAATAGAAAACATGTTTAACACTTAAATATATTAACCCATAAGGCCCATAACATCTATAAACCAAATACCTATTTAACTTTAAAAAAAAAAAAAAAAAGCATCGCTGCTTCACGAATCGTCGGTTAGATATTACTCTATTATGGTATGTAATTTCACTCATTCTAATACTATGATTTCTCTAATTGTTGTGCTTATTGATATACCATTGATCATACATAAAATTTAGTTTAAATTATTTGATTCGCTAAACCCTAATGGACCTATTTCACTACAAGGAACAGACTCTTTATCGGCGACACACGTCGCCGCTAAAACTCCTGTCAAAATTGCTTGGTGCCTAAAGCCCTTTGTGGCCGCTAAAGGGTCGCTGCTAATGAGTCCTTTTCCACGTGGCATTTCTTTTTCTATTTATTTTTTTGCCACATGGCCAAAATCTGTGCAATCTGAGCAGGACCTTTAGCGGGGACGGGTCGCCGCTAAAGGTATTTTTTTTCGCTTTGTCCACAAACGCACAATCAAACGAAATAATAACAAAACTAATTAACCAAACATACCAACATTCGTCTAAACATACCAACAAAACTAAACAAAACATACTAATATTAACAGTCAAACATACCAACAAAACTAAACAAACATACCAAAAATGCCTAAACGTCTTCGTCTTCGTCGTCGTCATGATCGCCACTATTGTCGCTCCCGCCTTGATTTCCAAAGTTTTGAAATTGGAAAAATTGATTACACATTTGGAGCATTTGTGCTTGGAATTGAAGATTCGTCATCATGGCATTAAGTTGCTCCTACAGATATATTTATACCAAAAGGGTCAAATATCCTATTTTCTAAACATATTTATACCAAATGGGTCAACTATCAACAAATAACTACAAATATATACCAAATGGGTTAAATATCTTATTTACTACACATATTTATACCAAACAAGTCAAATATTAACATTTAGCAAACATACATACACCAAATGGGTCAAACCACAAACATATACCAAATTGGTCAACTATCAACAAATGAACTATAAATATATACCAAATAGGTCAAATATCCTATTTACTAGACATATTTATACCAAATTGGTCAACTATCAACAAATGAACAACAAATATACACCAAATGGGTCAAATATCCTATTTACTAAACATATTTATACCTAATGGGTCAACTATCAACAAATGAACTACAAATATATATACCAAATGGATCAAATATCCTATTTACTAAACATATTTATACCAAATGGGTCAACTACCAACAAATATATACCAAATGGGTCAAATATCCTACTTACTAAACATATTTATACCAAACGAGTCAAATATTAACATTTAAACTACAAAGACATACCTGTGTAAATTGTGGTTGCGTTGGCGTAAGATGCGGAAGGCTTTCTCTCGGACAAGGCATAGGCCCAATCCCGCGAACATGTCTGCGACGTCTGCCTAACTCTTCTTCAAATATACCCACCTTCAAACACCCCAAATAATATTAGTTTTAACCTACTTTAAACCCAACAAACAATCGCAAAAACATGAAAACTAAACACGCACATACACAAATATATACCGGCCTAATCCAACAATTGGGAGCTGCTTCATCATCCTCCTCCTTCTTCTTCTTCGGCGACCCGTTGATGTTCAGACTCAAAATGTGACCTTAACCTGTGTTGTATTTCACAAAAGTGATTTAATAGAATTACATATATATATATATATAATAGATTATAAATAAATGCTTACATAATTCTCTTCATTCTGAGGGGTATCAAACGTCTCCTGCCTTTCTGTATGTCCAGCACGGTATGCTTCATACCGTTCGATGTTCTGTTTAACATTAAAAGTTAAATTATAAGTTAAATAAACATTATCGTCTATGTGTATGTGTGTGTGTGTGTATATATACCTTTTTGTGACAGTGACTGGCAAAAGAGTTCGTTCCACCTCGGTATGTGCTCGCTTGTTTTTGGCGGGCGGCTTTGTTAATTTCAGACTTCCTCTTATGTTCTGGACTGCAGAAGTGATAATAGCTCGAAGCCAGTTTTTAGGTTTCATACCCTCAGGGGGAAGTTGCTTTGCTGCCTCCACATCCTCACCATTGCACGACACATTCAAATAATGTGTCTTTGCGGCGTGTTTGCAGTTGTTGTACTGCTTTCTGACAGTCGCCATAATACCTCCATGTTTTTTATTGGCAATGAGATCGTCATTAACAACTTTGAAATCCATGTTGAACTTGCTTTAATAATTAAATAAAACAAGCTAGTCCGATAGAAAAAAAAATCAACAAATAACATATAGAATATATATTTACAAATCACTGACCCGCAAAAACTCAAATAACTTGTTTCTATCAACCTCAGAAACATTATCCCAACCTTCCACATCCAATGAGACCTCACGCCATATATACATAGACGCCTCCTGGGTGAACAAGCTACCAAGGTGGCCTATAGGCATGCAGGTGGCGGCCTCATCAAATGTAATGTATGCCCGGCCTTTGTTGTCAATATGTTTTCTTAAGGCAAGGTTTTTTTGCATTGCCTCATGTTCTCCTGCAGCGGCGGGGGGAATTAGAGTTAAAAGTAATTAGTCACATTATTAGAATTGAAAATTAAGTAAAAATAGTAAACAATAAAGAATTGTAAGACTTACCACCGTCTGCCCTGTGCCCGTGCCACCAATCATCACCACCTGGTGGCGGTGGATCCGCCCCTGCACCGTCTCCACCGTGGCCAAGGCCCATAACATAGGCCATCAAGTACACAAGCACCACCCACAATGATATCATGATGTCCTGCAATTATAAATAAAATTTATTAGTCAAATTATAACATGATTGTTTGATTAAGAAAAAATCAGCAGCATTTCCCCTAAGCCCCCAAGTATATAATATAAATATATACCCGAGGAGCAAAGAGGAAACGCCAACCGAATCTTTCAAAAACAAATAATCATGTAGTACACATTCACATCCTAAATGAGATAAAGTATTCAAAAAGCAGTCCCAAAACGGGGACTACCCGAAATTAATTACTAAATCAATTTCGGGTGGGTATTTCAAAGCTCACTATGTTTTAAATGATGATTTATTTTCGGGCATGTCTTTCTAGTCTCAATATTTATTAACATATAAATATAAATAAACATACATACACACACTATGACATCCGTCACCCTCATCTTTCGTCATATTTACAAAAATAACCCTTGAAATATTTTCATTATAGTCCCTATAAGTTTCGTCGTTTTCAAATTTAATTTTTGAAATATATATATATATATATATAGTATGGATCGGGTGTAAGTTTTAGTCAAATACGTATCTCGAACGTCAACGCAATGGATTTTATAAAAATTCCAAGTTTTAGAGAGTTTTATAAAGTTTTAAAAACATTATAGATTAACTTAGTTACTTGGTTAAGTTTTTATAAAGGAAAAGGTAACTAAAATTTAATAAAACTAACTATCTTAAACATGAGGGGCCAAATTGTCAAATTCTGAAAGTTTTAAAAAACTCTTTTCTCCCTCTCCCTCCCTTGCGCGTTTTTCCGGCCAAACCCACTTCCGGCGGCCGGAATTTATTTCCGGCGACTTACCTATTTGTTTTCCTTGGCGTTTTAACATCTAATCAATGTGGGTTTACGTTTCTCCACTCATTATTAGCGAAATACCATCATCAATTGAGTTTTAAACGCGTTTTAAAGTGGGCAATGATTCGATTTTATGTTGTAACCGTCGAGATATAAACATGAGCTCAAAACATTCGGGTTTCATCACTAATATATAAATTGATCACCTCAACTCGTTGCTGCACATCCACACAATCTAACCCACGAAAAAATACCTCCTAAACGCGTCAGAAACGAGTCCCAAGGGTCGGATTTTGTGCGGGTCTTGAAGCATCTATATCGGCCCTTAAACACCTTTGTGAGTCCTTGTTTTTATTGCCATTTTATTTCTTACATCATGCTCTACAAGAGCCCTCTATTACAGCTTTGAATCGGGTATACATATGGGTTATTAGAATTAGGGCTAGGGTTAGGGTTTATGTAAAGCTAATTGGGGAAGAAGATGACTTGTAATAATAGGTTAAATATATTTAAATCTGAGTAAAATCAATAACTTGGTGTTTGGTCTGGTGGTTATGCGTGTAATATGCACAGGAAAGGGGACGGGTTCGAGTCCCCTGGAACGCAAGTTGGTGTTTTTTTTAACTATTTCTTTTTTTTTATTTTTCTTAAAATATATATATTATATAGACTTTGAAATATTCATATTAAATTCATTTTTACTCCAAAAATTATGAAAATTTAGGTGTAGCTTCTTGACATCATAAAGAACATTTCCACATTTTTATTTTCTAAAAAATGTTTTATTTTTATATTTTTATTGAATTAAATTTTTTTAATCATAAATAATTGATAAAAAATTCATTTTTAATGATTTTAATCTCAAACTTTTTGAGTAATTATTTCTAACCATTCTCAACTGAAATAAGAATTATTGGTCAAGAAAACATTTATTTTTATTAATTTTCACATTTTTAATCATTTAAACATGATTTAATCTCATTAAATCAGTTTTAAATATAAATAAGTTTATATAAATTATGGGAAAATTATTCTAATATGTTTACATCAGAAATCATCCATTTTCTATAAAATAAATATTTTTGGATCACGTATAGTATTATTAGTCTTATTTACGTTTAGTTAGACATAATAAAACATTTATTTATTTATACAATATAAACATCTATTTTATAAATGTTTTTCTTATAAAACAGAAATACTCGTATGGTTTAATGTTTTAATTATTTTTTTGTTGAATCGTTGTGTAACACAAAAATTATTTATATATTTATGATTATCGTATTATTTTAATTTAGTTAAAGTAACTAACTAAATTATTTTGTCTTAATTATTCAAACATATTGTTATCTAAATATTTAATTGGTAACAATTATATTACCTAAATCATATTACAAACTTTGGTATATTATTTTAATATACCACTTTTACATTAATTCGACAAATCATAAAACCTCTAATTCCCCAAATCGACTTAGCAAACCCTAATGCCTTAGACCCTAGATACCTTAGACTTTGTAGACTTTACCTTACTAGTATTCATATACGTTATAGGTTGAATTCCTCGGAATTCCCATTACTTAACTCACAACCGCTTAAGTGGATTTCGATCGCTTTCGCAAACTGTGAGTATATCTTTCCCCTTTTTTACTATTTTACATTTCGGGGTGACTCATGTACTTACTATCAAGTTTATATTTCCTTTTACTAAAATAGCAATTCTTATGTGTGTTTGCTTGTGTTATTTTGTGTATATATGACCTGTCAAATCATTAACCGTTGCGGCCTGGCATTTCAATGAATAGTACTATGGTTTATACCCTTGTGACTCTGTTGAGAGTCCTCGTCATTGCTATGTATTACATTACTACTAGCGCATACTATATATATCTGCTTTCTCCTCTTAGGGTTGATTTGACCCGGATACCACTTATTACATCTTGCAAAATAACACACGAATTGCTAAAGTTTACTTTACTATATATATCAAACGGATGTACTCACCAATACATTATATGTGTTGACAAATTATTTTGTACATGTTTCAGGTGACGTTTGATCTTACTTGCTTCCACGCTTAGGATGGACCTAGTGCTTAAATAAAAATTGAACATTTATTATTTATGTTTGAGATTTCTATTAAGACTCTTTGTATTTCGTTTTGAATAATGGAAGTTATTTGCTATTAATATTTACAATTTAGTCCATGTGCTATTGAACAATCGTCACTACGTGACACCTCGATGTTTCCGCCATCGGTTGGGGTGTTACACACACATACATACATACATACATACATACTTACAAACATACACACATACATACATACATACATACATACATACATACATACATACATACATACACTCATACATACACTCATACTTACACTCATACTTACACTCATACATATATACATACATACACATACATACATACATACATACATACATACATACACACACATACTTACAAACATACACACACACATACATACATACATACATACATACATGCATGCATGCATACACGCATACATACATACGTACATACATACACACACTCACACATACATACTTTCATACATACACACACATACTTACAAACATACACACTCATACATACTTACATACATCCATACACACACTCATACATACACTTATACTTACACTCATACTTACACTCATACATACACTCATACATATATACATGCATACATACATACACACACATACTTACAAACATACAAACACATACATACATACACACACTCATACATACATACATACATATATACACTCATACATACATACATACATACACACACACTCACACATACATACATACATGCATACATACATACATACATACTTAGTTACTTACATACTTACTTACATACATACACACACATACTTACAAACATACACACTCATAGATACATATATACATAGATACACATACATACATACATACACACACATACTTACAAACATACACACTAGTACATACATACATACATACATACATACCTACATACATACTTACATACATACACACACATACTTACAAACATACACACTCATACAAACATACATACACACACACATACATACATACATACATACATACATACACACATACATACATACACACATACATACATATAGGGGTGCAAACGAGCCGAGCCGAGCTCGAGCCTTGCATTATCGAGCTAGGCTCGTGACAATTTTCAGAAGCTCGAGCTCGATTCAAGCCTTGTATTTTGGGCTCAAGCTCGGCTCGATAGTATATTTAAGAACTCGAGCTCGGCTCGAAAGCTCGATCAAAATGTATGTAGCAAGAGTTTAAACGAGCCCAAGCTTGGCTCGAGCTCGTTTTGGACCATTAAGGAGCTCATTTTGATTATTAAGGACTCGTTTTGAACCATTAATGAGCTCATTTTGGACAATTAAGAAGCTCACGGCCCAAAGTAATTTAGTTAATGCATGAGTTGCAATATAATTGGGCTATATATTATTAATTGACGTAAATAAGCAAAGCTTGATAAGGCTCGACGAGCCCAACCGAGCTTTACATTCGAGGCTCGAGCTCGAGCTCGATAACCAAATGAGCTTTATTTCAGGCTCGAGCTCGGGCTCGAGCTCGATAAGACTCGGATCGTTCGAGCTTTTTACCGAGTCGATCACGAGTAGCTCGCGAGCCGCTCGGCTCGTTTGCACCCCTACATACATACATACATACATACATACATACATAACATATTAAAAAAAACTAAATATATAATATATTTTTTTTAAAATATTTATATATTATGTATTTTTTGAAAAATACATATTTACTTACATATATCTTTTTTTTAAATATATATACATAATATATTTTTTTAAATAAAAATACACAATTTAATATAAATATACATACATAAATACACACACGCATACATACTTACTTACACACATATATACAAACCTTATACTAACAATATAAAATAAAGCATAAAAATTAAAAAAAAAAAAATAATTAGCGGCGACTAACATTTAGCGGCGACGAAACTTCACGTTCTTCACTAGATTGGTCCTTTCCTACAAACATAAACATATTATCAAAAAATAAAAAAAAAAAACAAAAAAAACAGAAAAATAAGAAAAAAAAACTGGAAAAAAAAACAGAAAATAAGAAAAAACACAAGAAAAAAAAAAAGAAAAACAGAAAAAAAAGAGAAAAAAGAGAAAAAAAAACTAACATGATGGTGGTGGCCAAGAGAGGTGGTTCGGAGGTGGTGGTGGTTGAGGGAGGAGAGGGGCAGCAGTGGTGGTGGTTCGGAGGTGGTGGTAACGAGAGATCGAGAGGAGAGGAGGGCAGAGAGACAGATAGCAGATATAGACATAGAGAGATCGCATAGAGAGAGGGAAAAAGATCAAAGGGGAGGGAAAAGAAGAAGGTTTCGCGGGTTTAGTGAAAAAAAATCGACTTTTAGCGAACGTACGAACAAACCCTAAACGTTGATCTCTAACGAATCGGACGGCTATGATTAGCTCTGATGTTGGATGGTGGGGATTAGATCTGTAACAACCGGCAAAATTAAGGTAATTCCGTACTAATTAATTAAACGCGATTAACGTAATTAACCGTAATTATGTGCTGAATATTTAATTGAGGCCTTAGAAAGATAGGAATTCCCAAATAATGCATAGGAATGCATGAGTTTAATAGCAAAGCATGATAGGATCGTGCGCAGACAAAACTATCCGGTATGGACACTGGCGATTACCCAGTAAAACTGAAATAAGCGAAACGAACACCGGACACCCGGAATATAAAATAAATAATATTTTCACAAAATATTATGAGTTTTGGAAACCCAAAGCCATACGTGAAAGCTTATTGCACAAATCTCCCGGTAACGAATAAAGTGCGCGTACCGCACCCGATACGCGCGTAACACGTAAATTCACCCGACAGAAACCGAAATAAATTATCAGTAATTTAACTGGACATAATTTTGTGAATATTAACGGTATTTTAATATTGGGGGTAAACGCGACGAAAACTCGAGAAATACCCGGGCGGTACCCGGAAGGAACTAGCTTAAACATAATGTGAAGAGTTAATTAGCAAAGTGGACCCCACCAAATACCCCATAGGGGGGCCGGCCAAGGGCCACTTAGAGTGGAGTTCACTTGAGTTTTTTTTATTAAATCCCTTCCAAATCATTTGTAATGATGAGAGTGCATGTAAAAGGATTGGATAAAGAAATTAACCCAATCATTCCTCCTCCCTCTCTCTCCAACTCGGCCCAAACACCCTCTTAATATCTTTATAGATTTTTCATAATCTAACACAAATCCTTCCATATCTCCACAATCCAAGACAAGATTTGATAATCTTTGGAGGATTTGAGAAGATCATATAAACACTTGAGGAGCATTGGAAGAAAAACACAAAAAAATCCTTTCTTTTTCTTCTCCTTGGCCGTGGACTTCCATCACCCCACCAACACCCTTCATTCAATTTTTACTACTTCAAATCACCTCTAGTTCATCCTAATTCAAACCCCTTCTTGTGTGTTTAAGAGCTTGGAGCATAACCCACTTGGAAGAACACACTAAACCACATCCAAAATCCAAGATTTTGTCTTCCCTAGCCTTGAGCTAGTTGTAAGTCTTGCATTGTTTTATTAATTAAAATGTCATGTTTTTGTGCTAAGAAGCAAGTTGTACAATGTGGGTAATAAAAATGAGTTCTAAAGAAGTAATGGGTTTTGATTAAAAATGAAGATGGAAGAATAATAATATGATGAAATCTTAGTTTATTATTAATAAAAGTGGTATTTTGAAGATAGTGTAATAATAAGAACATACTTGTGTGTTGAAAGATGAGAAAAGCTATATTTTGGAAAGTAACTTGAGTATGATGAAAAGTGGTTTTAATCATCTTAGGATGATATAATAAAGTCATGAAAGTATTAAAATGGGTTAGAAAGCCATAGATGGAAAAGTTAGTTCTTCAAAGTCCACTCACTTAGATGAGTGAAAGTTGGATGTTTTGGATAAAGATATGAAATAAACATGTTATTGATATCTAGAATGGATTAGAAGAGCATTAAAAGTAAAAAGAAGTAAAAACAACTAAACATGGTGAAAATGATTCTTCAAAGTCCACTAAAGTGGAACAAAATATTAACCTTGAAAGATTTAGTGAAAAATACTACAAGTGTAAGTTGAAGGATTAATATGACAACATTGGAAGCCAATGGACTAAAATAAATATTTTTAGAAAGTTATTGGACCAAAAACACAATGATGGAAATATCGGTGTCAAAAAGTGTAAGTAACGATTTACAAGGTTGAGTTGGTAAATAACGATGGCCTACTTGAGCATTTTAAGTAAAAAGTATATTTTTATAAAATGGACGTTTTATAAAAATAAATAGAGTAACGCGAGTATTTTATAAAGTAAGATTTTATAAAATAAATACTTGGAAAGACTTGTACAAAAATAAGGTACTTTTATATAAATGGGAATATAAAAGTATCGGAAACATTTTTGGTAACAAGTTGGACGAGTCGGACTAAAACGTACATGATATATTTTCCGAGAAATAAACGTTCGGAATCGGAAGTTGGAACAATACTTCCATGAGAACGCGCAACGGGAGTAAATATGAAAAACGCTAACTAACGAACTTAGTTACACGAACCAACGTAAACGGACTTATTACGTCGAGATAAAAATATACATATATATTTTACGGAAATAAAATATATATAACAAGGGTGAAACGTGCGTAACACTTTCCTAAGTGTAGTAACAATATTCGTGGGAAAGGAGAAACATAACGTAACAAGTTAAAAACGCTAAACGACACATGAACTTAACAAATAGTATCCACGCGATGATGTATGTACGTATACTCGTTTCCGACGGAATTCTAGTACGTCTATTTAAATGGGAAAATAGATGTGCGAGAAGGAAAACCGAGACGAGTAGGTGAGATATATCTACGAACGCGTGAATACCGACAAAAATCCTAGTACATTTATTTAAATGGGAAAATAAATGTACGGTGTGGTAAGTCTAGTCGGGCGTTAAGATTATGTTACCAAACGACAAAGACTTAGCATATTTATTTAAATGGGAAAATAAATATGTGGCAAGGTAAGTCGGGTCGGTTAATAAGAAAACACTTTATATCGAGCGAAAGGATCCTAAGTATAATTATTTAAATGGGAAAATAATTATACGTTGGATGAAGTCGTGTCGAGTATAATGTCGTACAAGTCATAAAGAATATTAATAAGAATAATATATGACTTGTAAGGAAAGGGTAATCCATCGCCATTGAACCTAGGATACGAAACTATTAAACGGGAATTGGGATAAAGACGTGGTCGGGAAGTTGGGTGTACAACTTGCCAAGGCACATACACCATAGGTGTAAGTGACTTATACGCCTAGAACCTTTGTAGGTACGGGATCACAAACTTTACTATTTTCTTGAGCCGAGCACAGTTACAGGTGAGTCTCACGGCCCCATTTCTAAACTATTTAACGTTTTTACGGGGGAAAGATATGTTGGGATTGTATGACGGGTTGGATACTTGAGTAAAGATCGCCACTCGGGGTTGAGACCTCCCCACTATAATCATTTATTCAAGAATGAGAAACCAAAGGGATATTTGGATAGTACTATTGGTGCCTGACAAGGCCCACCCCTAATCGATAGCGTCGATTATGCATCGGCGTATGCCTGGGGTGCACTTATTCTGAAATAAAGTCGTAGGAATACCGAGTAACGACTTTGGGCGGGGGCATTATTAATTGTCTTGGTTTGGTTATAGGCTCAAGTAAATTGTAGGACTTTGCAACTCCTATAAATGTCATAACAAGGATATTCCCACTTTACAAAGACTTATTAAATTAAAACCTGTGAACTCACCAATATTTATATATTGACGATTTTCAAACATATCTTTCAGGTAATTGAATGATGGAAGTTAGCATGGCGAGCAGGGTCGGGGATGTCTCCAAATTGGGCGTTGGGAATGTCGTGACGGGGTCATATCTCTTTATTCCATGGACTTAGGGATAAAGGGAGAAGCCTCTTTATCATTTTCGAAAACAACTTATAATTATGTATGAATAATTTGACATGATTATTAGCATTGAATAAATGCCCGTTTTCTAATTAATATTGTGCTTTGCATTAATCTTGGCTTAATACTTTTGAACCGTCGCGCCACGTGTTTCCGCCTTAGACGTGGTGTGACAGAAAGTGGTATCAGAGCCAAGGTTATAGCGAATTAGCATTTTAAAAATCTAAACTATAACCGGAATTTGGTTCAAAATCTTTCAAATAAATGCGAAACGCAATAAAATAAATTTTTCCAACGACCATTTGGGTATATGGAGATTCCGACCAAGCTAGCCATGGTAAGTATACGTATTATTCTTGTGTTAGAAGGTTAGGAAGAGTACCTTAGATATGTGCCTTAACTACCTAACGAATAATACTTAAATATTAGTACGGTTCTTTTGCCAGGATGTCGAACGCAGGGAGCGTAGCACCGAGCTACGACAGTAGCCTCCAGATCATCCCAGCACCGCCAGCGGAGCCGATCGAGGTGGTGATACTCGATCCCGAGGATGATGAGATGGATATTGATGTCGCCATGGAGGGCGCCGACGGAGATAGCTCCGACGAGACGGACCCGAGCGAGGACCCAGCGTGGGCCCCCGCTGGAGACGACATGGCCGCCGTGGCCGACCTACCGATGGCCGAGGCCGACTTGCCTCTAGTGCCATTCCAGGCAGCACCATTGCCAGCACTACCTATCCGCGCCGTCAGGGACTTCCCTGTAGGTTGCGCAGGTCCTTCGAGACCTATCCCTACACAGTCGGAGACTGTCGAGTCTCCATACGACCGACGCGCACCAGTCGACCGTGAGCCTTTGCCCACCCCACCTATCCCTGTTCCCTCCGGCATGAGGCTCGTGCCTGTCTGCCGGGGACATAACGGGTGGATCTCCGATGACTCTGACGATGAGTCAACTGCGTCGGTGGAGCACATTGCTGTGCCTATCCCACCAGCAGGCCAGGAGGAGCACGTCGCTCCGATGATAGGGCATGCTACCGCCACCCCAGCCACCTTACCTACCATGCCCGAGCCCATACCACAGGATGGGCCAGCTTCTACTGGGCACATCCTTGAGGGCAGCTCAGCCCGCAGCTCTGAGTTGCACCGAGCAGGACTGGCAGCTCATGCCACTGCTAGCCCTCCCACCCCTACCACTGTGATGTCTACTCCAGAGTGGGTCGCTGTCACCCAGCCACTCATGGTTCCACTCGCCGAGCTCATAGTCCCCACACCCTTATCCATGACACTACCCATCACCACTTTTCCCACATTACCACCCCTACCCGAGATGCTCCCTACACCACCACCTGCACCATTCACTATGGATGCAGGAGCCCCATTTCTGACACCCCCATTCGCACCGTATACTCTAGGTGCAGGAGACCCATACCAGGTACCACCCTACTGTTTCACTGGACTACCGGGCTTTGCCCCACCCTTCACACCACTACCCATACCCGATATCGTCGGCCCGTCTCAGCCGACATACACTGACATCCCTGGGCCGTCGCAGCCCCACGGGATGGCCCCACTGTCAGGACCCGCATGGTCCACGGTGATCTCACTGGAGAGAGATTTCCAGACCCTCACCGACACGGTGCAGCGCACCGTGAGTCAGATGGAGCAGCAGGCCCAGCTCATGTGGGCCAGGATCATTGATGCCAGGGACGCACTGGCACATTACGCTGAGGAGCTGCTGAGCATGGATGCTCATTGTGGCCTTACGGGCGACGCACACTTTGCGCATCGCCAATTCTTGTACGATCGCATTATGGCGATCAGTATGACCATTAGCATGTGCGCACCTCAGTACCAGTACCAGCACCCGCCGCCGCCACCGCCACAGTAGCGATACATCAGGGACGCTTGGGAGATCACTCGCGGACATAGTAGTGGTAGTAGTAGTATGATAGCACAGCATGGGTTATAGCGCCCACCTGCATTTTTGCCTAGCCGAGCGGGATTGTGCCGGCATATGACATTATATTTCTAGTGTATTTCAAAGAGCAATGTATGAGGAATGTATCCTCGGTTTTTGTTATTATGAACAAATCATTGTACTTGGTATTGAAATTAATGAAAATTTTGTTATGGTAAAATATGTGTTGTGATTGTCTACGATTATTATTACTTGTCTGTTTATATTGTGATTGTGTGATGTTGTTATGGTGATTATTGTGTTCATATGTTGTGTGGTTGTTTATACTATATATGTGATGATATTGTATGAATGATTGTCGGAAATTAACCTTTGATGTTGGTTATTGAAGAAACATGGCACCAGCCACAAGAAGCAACAGTGGAAATGAAAGACTGCCCACGACACCCGAGGAGCTTGAAACCCTAGTTTCGGGACGTATCGCTCAAGCTCTCGCAGAACACAATGCCACGCGCACCGAAAGGTCACGAGACCGAGCCGGGAGCGACAGACGCGAAACCTCCCCTACTGGTAAGAAGACGTCGGGTATATGCGACAGGAGTCTTCGTGAAACTCCTACCTTATATTTAACATTGCTTTATTATTGCAGAAACGGCCTCACGAGAACGTGGCTGCACGTTTAAAGCTTTCCTGGACTGCAAACCACTGAATTTCAGCGGCACTGAAGGTTCTGTCGGACTAGTCAAATGGTTCGAGAAAACCGAAGCTGTGATCCGCATTAGCAGCTGTACCCCACGACAGGCTGTCATGTATGCCACCAACCTGTTTCTGGACCAAGTTCTGACCTGGTGGAACAACCAAGTGCAGACACTGGGAGATGATGCTGCTTACTCCTTATCATGGTTGGAGTTGAAAGAACTAATGATCGCCGAGTACTGCCCGGCAAGTGAAGTGCAGAAGCTAGAGACTGAGTTCTGGAACCTCACCATGGTTGGACCGGACGTAGCTGGTTACACGTCCAGATTCCATGACCTCTCCCGGTTAGTGCCTCGCCTGGTCACCCCGGAAAGCAAGAAGGTGGAAAGATACCTCTTCGGACTGGCACCACAGATACGCGGCATGGTCACTGCTTCCAAGCCTACAACCATGCGCGAAGCTATCGACCTCGCCTTGAGCCTCACTGAAGACGCCATCCGAATGGGCACTCTAATCCGGAAAGTGTCAGGGTTGAAACTTACTGAGTCCAGCAGTGTTGAGGGTAAGAATCTGGGTACAAGTTCAGTCGTCGGGTCAGGTGAACAGGGAAATAGGCCAAGGTTTGGGAAGCGTAAGCGCGACGAGAGGAAAAAGGATGGATCATCAGGTTCAGGGAAGAAAGGAAAAGGGTATGTAGCCACTGGACGTGGAAATAATGGGAAGCAAGGTTATCAGGGCAAGAATGAGGTAATCTGCGGTAAGTGCCGTCGTTCGGGGCACAAGACTGAAGACTGCAGATCAGGAGCGCCAAAGAACAGTGGAGCGAGGCCCTGTTTCTCATGTGGATCGCTCGATCATTGGAAGAGGGACTGCCCCAAACTTAACAACCAAGCCCGTGGGCGAGCGTTCGTGATTGGTGCCGGTGACGCACGACAAGACCCTAATGTGGTCACTGGTACGTTCCCTCTAAATGGTCATTATGCTTCGGTATTGTTTGATACTGGCGCTGATTTTAGCTTCGTATCTGTCGAATTTAAAAGATTACTTGGCTTAAAGACTAGTAAGCTAGACACACCATATTCCATTGAACTAGCTAACGGTAAGACTATAGAAACCCGAGAGGTAGCAAAGGGTTGTAAGTTGGATCTCTGTGGTCATGAGTTTGACATTGATCTATTGCCAGTCGTACTGGGTAGCTTTGACATAGTCGTTGGCATGGATTGGCTATCTGCACACCGCGCCATCGTCGTGTGCAATGACAAAGTAATTCAAGTTCCCCTCGCGAGCGGTGAAACCTTATCGATCCAAGGGGAAAGGCGTGGAACGCCATTAAGAATTATTACCAGCATGAAAGCCAGGAAGTGCCTAAGGAAAGGTCTCGTCGCATTCTTGGCGCATGTGGTAGACAAGAAGGCTGACGAGCGAAAGCTAGAAGACATTCCGATAGCCAGAGACTTTCCAGATGTGTTCCCAGAAGATTTGCCGGGATTGCCGCCACCCCGACAAGTCGAGTTTCGTATCGACCTTGTTCCAGGAGCAGCGCCGGTAGCGCGATCGCCATATCGCCTAGCTCCTTCAGAAATGCAGGAACTGTCTGAACAACTGCAAGAGTTGTTGGACAAAGGTTTCATAAGACCAAGCTTCTCACCTTGGGGAGCTCCCGTCTTATTCGTGAAGAAGAAGGATGGCACTTTTCGAATGTGCATTGACTATCGGGAACTGAACAAGTTAACTATTAAAAATCGCTATCCTCTTCCCAGGATCGACGATTTGTTTGATCAACTTCAAGGATCCAGTTTCTACTCCAAGATCGACCTAAGGTCCGGTTATCACCAATTGCGTATTCAAGAAGAAGACGTGCCAAAAACAGCGTTCAGGACTCGCTATGGGCACTATGAGTTTCTGGTTATGCCATTCGGTTTAACCAACGCACCAGCCGTTTTCATGGACTTGATGAACCGAGTGTGTAAGCCATACCTGGACAAATTCGTCATTGTCTTCATTGATGACATCTTGATCTACTCACGCACGAAGGAGGAACACGAGGAACATCTCCGATTAATCCTCGAGGTACTTCGCAAAGAGAAGCTCTATGCTAAGTTTTCAAAATGTGATTTTTGGATTCGAGAGGTTCACTTTTTAGGCCACGTGGTGAATGAAAGGGGTATACATGTCGATCCCGCCAAGATCGAAGCAATCAAGAATTGGGACGCCCCTAGAACACCTACTGAAGTACGACAATTTCTTGGCCTTGCGGGTTACTACAGAAGGTTCATCGAGAACTTTTCTAAAATAGCACAATCCTTAACCATGCTAACCCAAAAGGATAAGAAGTTTGAATGGACGGAAAAGCAGGAAGCAACGTTTCAGTTGCTGAAGGATAAGTTATGTGGCGCACCAATACTATCACTCCCCGATGGTACAGAAGACTTCGTAGTTTACTGTGACGCCTCTCATCAGGGATTGGGTTGTGTATTGATGCAGCGAGAGAAGGTCATCGCCTATGCTTCCAGACAACTAAAGCTTCACGAGAAGAATTACACCACACATGATCTGGAACTAGGAGCCGTGGTATTCGCACTCAAGATATGGAGACACTATCTGTACGGAACCAAGTGTACAATTTTCACTGATCATAAAAGTTTGCAGCACATCTTTGACCAGAAGGAATTGAACATGCGACAACGGCGATGGGTCGAATTATTGAACGATTACGATTGTGAGATAAAGTACCATCCCAGGAAGGCAAACGTCGTAGCCGATGCCTTGAGTCGCAAGGAACGGGTTAAGCCACTGCGTGTCCGAGCTTTGGGTCTGACCATCCACACGAACCTGACCGACCGGATTCGTGAAGCTCAAACTAACGCTCTTAAACCCGAGAATGTCAAAGGAGAAAGATTGCGGAAGATGGTTGAGTCACTGGAGTCAAAAGCGGATCAAGCTCTGTATTTCATGAATAGAATTTGGGTACCAGTGTACGGTGGATTGCGTGAACTGGTATTAGCCGAAGCCCACAGTTCGCGATATTCAGTTCACCCGGGAGCAGACAAGATGTTCCATGATCTAAAGGAATTTTACTGGTGGCCAAATTTCAAGAGGGATATAGCGGCTTATGTTGCGCGATGTTTGCCTTGCGCAAAGGTCAAGGCCGAGCATCAGAGACCATCCGGTTTGCTCCAGCAACCGGAAATACCGGAATGGAAATGGGAAAGGATCACTATGGATTTCATTACCAAGTTGCCCAGGACAACAAGCGGCCATGACATGATCTGGGTAATCGTTGATCGATTGACAAAATCTGCACACTTCCTCCCCATTCGCGAAACGGATAAGTTGGAGAAACTAACCCGTTTGTATATTAAGGAAGTTGTGTCAAAGCACGGTGTACCTATTTCTATCATCTCCGATCGAGATAGTCGTTTCACCTCAAGATTTTGGGAAAGTTTGAATGAAGCCCTAGGTACTCGCCTTGACATGAGTACCGCATATCATCCACAAACCGATGGTCAGAGTGAACGAACCATCCAGACCCTGGAGGATATGCTACGGGCATGCGCAATCGATTTCAGCGGAAATTGGGATACTCACTTGCCACTGGTAGAGTTTTCGTATAACAACAGCTACCACACGAGCATTCAAGCTGCACCTTTTGAAGCTCTATATGGACGCAAGTGCAGATCGCCTCTATGTTGGGCCGAAGTTGGCGAAAAGCAACTTACCGGGCCCGAAATTGTTCAAGAAACGACGGATAAGGTCTTTCTGATTAAAGAACGTCTCAAAGCGGCACGTGACCGACAGAAAAGCTACGCAGACATGAGAAGGAAGCCTTTGGAATTTCAAGTCGGAGACAGGGTCCTACTAAAGGTGTCACCTTGGAAAGGTGTCGCGCGCTTTGGGAAGCGCGGAAAACTAAACCCACGTTATGTTGGACCATTCGAAATCCTGTCCAGAGTAGGCCCCGTAGCATACAAGCTCAAGTTACCACAAGAACTTAACGGTGTACACGACACGTTCCACGTGTCGAACTTGAAAAAGTGCTTATCCGACGAAACCCTCATCATCCCCGCAGACGAAATCCACATTGACGACAAGTTACACTTCGTCGAAGAGCCAATCGAAGTAACCGATTGGAAGGTCCAAAAGCTAAGACGCAGTAAGATCAGATTGGTCAAAGTGCGTTGGAATGCCAAGCGTGGACCGGAGTTCACGTGGGAAAGGCTGGACCGGATGAAGCAAAAGTATCCCGCCCTATTTAAGAAGACCCCTATACCGGAGAGCTCAAAGTGAATTCCGGGACGGAATTCTCTTAACGGGGGGAGAATGTAACAACCGGCAAAATTAAGGTAATTCCGTACTAATTAATTAAACGCGATTAACGTAATTAACCGTAATTATGTGCTGAATATTTAATTGAGGCCTTAGAAAGATAGGAATTCCCAAATAATGCATAGGAATGCATGAGTTTAATAGCAAAGCATGATAGGATCGTGCGCAGACAAAACTATCCGGTATGGACACTGGCGATTACCCGGTAAAACTGAAATAAGCGAAACGAACACCGGACACCCAGAATATAAAATAAATAATATTTTCACAAAATATTATGAGTTTTGGAAACCCAAAGCCATACGTGAAAGCTTATTGCACAAATCTCCCGGTAACGAATAAAGTGCGCGTACCGCACCCGATACGCGCGTAACACGTAAATTCACCCGACAGAAACCGAAATAAATTATCAGTAATTTAACTGGACATAATTTTGTGAATATTAACGGTATTTTAATATTGGGGGTAAACGCGACGAAAACTCGAGAAATACCCGGGCGGTACCCGGAAGGAACTAGCTTAAACATAATGTGAAGAGTTAATTAGCAAAGTGGACCCCACCAAATACCCCATAGGGGGGCCGGCCAAGGGCCACTTAGAGTGGAGTTCACTTGAGTTTTTTTTATTAAATCCCTTCCAAATCATTTGTAATGATGAGAGTGCATGTAAAAGGATTGGATAAAGAAATTAACCCAATCATTCCTCCTCCCTCTCTCTCCAACTCGGCCCAAACACCCTCTTAATATCTTTATAGATTTTTCATAATCTAACACAAATCCTTCCATATCTCCACAATCCAAGACAAGATTTGATAATCTTTGGAGGATTTGAGAAGATCATATAAACACTTGAGGAGCATTGGAAGAAAAACACAAAAAAATCCTTTCTTTTTCTTCTCCTTGGCCGTGGACTTCCATCACCCCACCAACACCCTTCATTCATTTTTTACTACTTCAAATCACCTCTAGTTCATCCTAATTCAAACCCCTTCTTGTGTGTTTAAGAGCTTGGAGCATAACCCACTTGGAAGAACACACTAAACCACATCCAAAATCCAAGATTTTGTCTTCCCTAGCCTTGAGCTAGTTGTAAGTCTTGCATTGTTTTATTAATTAAAATGTCATGTTTTTGTGCTAAGAAGCAAGTTGTACAATGTGGGTAATAAAAATGAGTTCTAAAGAAGTAATGGGTTTTGATTAAAAATGAAGATGGAAGAATAATAATATGATGAAATCTTAGTTTATTATTAATAAAAGTGGTATTTTGAAGATAGTGTAATAATAAGAACATACTTGTGTGTTGAAAGATGAGAAAAGCTATATTTTGGAAAGTAACTTGAGTATGATGAAAAGTGGTTTTAATCATCATAGGATGATATAATAAAGTCATGAAAGTATTAAAATGGGTTAGAAAGCCATAGATGGAAAAGTTAGTTCTTCAAAGTCCACTCACTTAGATGAGTGAAAGTTGGATGTTTTGGATAAAGATATGAAATAAACATGTTATTGATATCTAGAATGGATTAGAAGAGCATTAAAAGTAAAAAGAAGTAAAAACAACTAAACATGGTGAAAATGATTCTTCAAAGTCCACTAAAGTGGAACAAAATATTAACCTTGAAAGATTTAGTGAAAAATACTACAAGTGTAAGTTGAAGGATTAATATGACAACATTGGAAGCCAATGGACTAAAATAAATATTTTTAGAAAGTTATTGGACCAAAAACACAATGATGGAAATATCGGTGTCAAAAAGTGTAAGTAACGATTTACAAGGTTGAGTTGGTAAATAACGATGGCCTACTTGAGCATTTTAAGTAAAAAGTATATTTTTATAAAATGGACGTTTTATAAAAATAAATAGAGTAACGCGAGTATTTTATAAAGTAAGATTTTATAAAATAAATACTTGGAAAGACTTGTACAAAAATAAGGTACTTTTATATAAATGGGAATATAAAAGTATCGGAAACATTTTTGGTAACAAGTTGGACGAGTCGGACTAAAACGTACATGATATATTTTCCGAGAAATAAACGTTCGGAATCGGAAGTTGGAACAATACTTCCATGAGAACGCGCAACGGGAGTAAATATGAAAAACGCTAACTAACGAACTTAGTTACACGAACCAACGTAAACGGACTTATTACGTCGAGATAAAAATATACATATATATTTTACGGAAATAAAATATATATAACAAGGGTGAAACGTGCGTAACACTTTCCTAAGTGTAGTAACAATATTCGTGGGAAAGGAGAAACATAACGTAACAAGTTAAAAACGCTAAACGACACATGAACTTAACAAATAGTATCCACGCGATGATGTATGTACGTATACTCGTTTCCGACGGAATTCTAGTACGTCTATTTAAATGGGAAAATAGATGTGCGAGAAGGAAAACCGAGACGAGTAGGTGAGATATATCTACGAACGCGTGAATACCGACAAAAATCCTAGTACATTTATTTAAATGGGAAAATAAATGTACGGTGTGGTAAGTCTAGTCGGGCGTTAAGATTATGTTACCAAACGACAAAGACTTAGCATATTTATTTAAATGGGAAAATAAATATGTGGCAAGGTAAGTCGGGTCGGTTAATAAGAAAACACTTTATATCGAGCGAAAGGATCCTAAGTATAATTATTTAAATGGGAAAATAATTATACGTTGGATGAAGTCGTGTCGAGTATAATGTCGTACAAGTCATAAAGAATATTAATAAGAATAATATATGACTTGTAAGGAAAGGGTAATCCATCGCCATTGAACCTAGGATACGAAACTATTAAACGGGAATTGGGATAAAGACGTGGTCGGGAAGTTGGGTGTACAACTTGCCAAGGCACATACACCATAGGTGTAAGTGACTTATACGCCTAGAACCTTTGTAGGTACGGGATCACAAACTTTACTATTTTCTTGAGCCGAGCACAGTTACAGGTGAGTCTCACGGCCCCATTTCTAAACTATTTAACGTTTTTACGGGGGAAAGATATGTTGGGATTGTATGACGGGTTGGATACTTGAGTAAAGATCGCCACTCGGGGTTGAGACCTCCCCACTATAATCATTTATTCAAGAATGAGAAACCAAAGGGATATTTGGATAGTACTATTGGTGCCTGACAAGGCCCACCCCTAATCGATAGCGTCGATTATGCATCGGCGTATGCCTGGGGTGCACTTATTCTGAAATAAAGTCGTAGGAATACCGAGTAACGACTTTGGGCGGGGGCATTATTAATTGTCTTGGTTTGGTTATAGGCTCAAGTAAATTGTAGGACTTTGCAACTCCTATAAATGTCATAACAAGGATATTCCCACTTTACAAAGACTTATTAAATTAAAACCTGTGAACTCACCAATATTTATATATTGACGATTTTCAAACATATCTTTCAGGTAATTGAATGATGGAAGTTAGCATGGCGAGCAGGGTCGGGGATGTCTCCAAATTGGGCGTTGGGAATGTCGTGACGGGGTCATATCTCTTTATTCCATGGACTTAGGGATAAAGGGAGAAGCCTCTTTATCATTTTCGAAAACAACTTATAATTATGTATGAATAATTTGACATGATTATTAGCATTGAATAAATGTCCGTTTTCTAATTAATATTGTGCTTTGCATTAATCTTGGCTTAATACTTTTGAACCGTCGCGCCACGTGTTTCCGCCTTAGACGTGGTGTGACAGAATTAGCGACAACACCTAGGAGGGTCGTCGCTAAAGGTGTCGTCGCTAAAGGCCTAAATTCTTGTAGTGTTTCAGTTCAGATGGGGCACGTAAATCCTCAGGGACGCCTCTGCATATAGGTGCAAGTATATACTAGGATCAAAGTCTTTCAATTTCTTGTGAATTGGAACCCTTGTACGATAGATATTAATGTGGTATGCATCGCCATATAGACAGTGATAAATCACTGAGTGTTTGAAAATGTTTGATGAAATGTTGCCACTCGAGTGTGAGAGACGCGTATAAAACACAAACTAATTATTAGATAGTGTATAACACATAATTAGCCCCGTTTGCGGTGTACTCATATAATGTATATATGTGTGGGCACTTGAGGGGCAAAAGTAAAATTGCACTAATTTTAACACTATTTTACTAATTTTGTGATAATAATGTTAAAAATGGTGGGGACGATTAATAGTCAAAAGATAAGGGGTACATGCACCAATCGAGCTTGTCCTGATTCCTAAGTGTTATGTGCCATGTCTAAGGCTCGATGCAAAACCACTCGAGCCGGGGGTCTCACTGGAAGCAGCCTTGGCTGTCTACATCTTACCCTCTCAGACCATACCATAACTTGCTATTGGTGGGATTAATTAAGTATGATGATCATGATCATGATGTATAACACATAAAAGATTTCATTTGATATGATGATGTAAGAGAACATTTCTTGTTTTACTCATATGAAAACACAAACTTGAAGCCAAACACTTCACATGCACGCATGAATACGTAATCAAAGGTATTGCTTAAGATAATCCTCTACTTTGATGTATTTGATATCGGGGTAGAGATCAGAAGCCTCTTCAGCATCTTTTCCGATCTCGAAATTCGCAAGACATCCATCGTAAAATACATGATAGTAATGAGTCAACCCTACCTGCTCTGCATAACCTTGTTCTGCAAACATATTTGTTAAAACCATTATCAACTCAAATGGTCATGTTCATATATACCACATAATGCGTTATGCGACTAGTGTTACCTTTCATTATATTGAGAAACTGTTGTTCGGAGAGACATGATTTATGAAGTTCTTTTCCGATGAGCTTCTCCCATTGTCCCACAACTTCCCTTTGGGAAAGAATGTTCGCGGGTGGCCGAATATAGAGTGTCTTGTTAAGAGTCCGGGGATCGTCTATGGTTTTGATGGTGTAGGCTGCTATGTCATCTTCATCCACGAATATTGCTGCACATGTGCAGACCACAACTCATTAATGTGAATTGAAGCAATGTGTTTGTTTTCCTGTCATGTTGTATCATATTTTTTTTTCAAACAAAGAAAAAGACCCCTTAACTACCCAAGAATATTGATTCCATAGGAAGTAATAGTATCATCAATCGACATTTACCTATATATGGATTACTGATGAATCCCTTTAAACGAAACAACATGCAACGACAACGACAACAACAACAACAACAACAACAACAATAACAATAACAATAACAATAATTTTCGACATAACAAGTTTTTCGTTCAAGAATAGTCATTCAGCTGTGGTCACTTTAGTTTCCTAGAGGTGGAAATTTGTACAATGATGGCAAGGAGTTTTTAAAAGCTTTTAGAGCTTCAAGCTTTAAGCTTTTAAGAAATAACTCCTACTCAATAAAAAGTTTTTTTTGTTGAAGAAGCTGGAAGGTTTTAGGTTAGGAGAAAAAACTCTACTGTGAAAAGCTACTAGTACTAGCTTTTAAGAAAAAGCTCTACTAGCTACAAACTTTTAATTAATAAATGACACAAATACTCATTCTATTTTAAAAATAAAATAAAAACCTTCTTTACAAGCTTTTAGTTATGCCCATTTTGGTCATTTTATATATTTTATTAAAAGTTTCAGCTACTCTGCCAAACATCAAAATATATTTTAAAAGCTTTCAGCTACCAGCTAATAGCCATCAGCTAGTTTTGCCAAACATACCCGATGTATACGATTCATGCCAAAGTTAAAGTTATGGCCAGGTTAAAGTTATATATGTTAAAGCTAGCTTACATTTTTGATTGCCATCCCCAAACAATGTGACGGATTCCCGTGAAGGAAGAATATGGCCAGGTTGGCACAACCCTCCAACCATGTAACCAGCAAAGCAATTCGCGGATACGTAGGTGAAAGGGATCCCAGCATCTTCAATGGCTTTTCGAACCACCATTTTGTCGTCGAAGGTCACTCGTCCTGGTTCCATTGCATCCGCCATCCTTGCAGGATCCGTACCGAACTCAGAAGGCAAAAACCGCTATATAGTTATATCATTATGATCACATGTTAGTGCAACTTGTGGAAACAAGTAAATAAATAACTACTCTACACACATGGCTATACACGTAAAATGTGTCCCAACTTTAAACCCATTGAAAATCCGTTACTAGTTTTGTAACTATTTAAACTGGTCATCATTGCAATGGCAGATTTTGAACGAAAACCCTGCTAAGGCCGCACTCAATCTGATAGAGAAGGGGCCCAGTCGGTCCTGTATTAAGATCCGCCATTGTCACCATGTGAATATAAATTAAACTGGTTTAAACATGTGCTATTTAGTCGCAAAACGGAGGCAAAAAACTAGGGCTGCAAACGAACCGAACGAACACGAACAAGACATTGTTTATGTCCATTTGTTAAGGAATATATGTGTTCACAAACACTTCATGAACACTTACCTGAACGAGATTTTCTGTGTGTTAAGAAAATACTCTTGTTCGTATTCGTTTGTTAAGAAAATGCTCTTGTTCGTGTTCCTTTGTTAATTTTGTTCATTAACGCACACGAACACAAACGGACATCCATGAACACAAACAAGTGTTCATGAACACAAATGGACACAAACGAACACAAATAAGTGTTCATGAACGGAAATAAGCACAAACTGACATATATTAAAATTCGAATAAGATCAACTTCAGATATATTAAGATAGTATATCTGGAACCACCCAAAATATAACCTAATTATCCAAACATACATAATACTCAACATAATATTGGTACACGCAATAAAGTAGTGTCTCAAAAAACTAAGTTCTTATCTTAAACTTGAAGTATTCAATAATCTACCTAAAATAAACTTGAAGACATCAAATGAACATAGACGAACGAACATAAACGAACGGACGCTGCCTATGTTCATGTTCGTTTGTTTAACTAAGTGAATGAAATTTTTTGTTCGTGTTTGTTCATTTATTAAACGATCGAACACAAATGAACTTCCCGCCGAACGGTTCATGAGCTGTTCGCTGAAAGTTCAGTTCATTTGCAGCCCTACAGAAAACTATAAACGTACTTGTAAATGTGATGTAACAAATTGTTTTGGTGAAACCTCTATTGTCAAGGCTCACTAGACGCGCACCTAGGCCACTTTTCAGGTTCAAAAGTTTTAAAGTGTGAGCTTTTTATGGACAATGTTTTTAAAGCATCCTATTTTAGAGGGTATACCTTGATGTTTCCAGCTTCTTTGATGGCATCAACAAGTTTAAGCTGAAGGAGAATTTGATGCGAGCGAATATGCACACCCGATACCGCACATATAACAACGTCTACTTGCTTCAAAGCCTCTACGAGACTACGATGATCATCAAACGAACCGATTACAAGACGAGCTCCCTGCTTCTTGAATGAAAGCAGCATTTCGATTTTTTCGATATCAACACCGATTTCGGGTCGTTGGAGAACGTATGTCTCATGGCCTTGTTGTAAACTTGCTTTCACTAATCTCTTCCCTAAGTATCCGGTGCCACCAATGATCAAAACCCTGCTCTTTAAACCCATTTTGTTTGTGCTTTGTCACTTTTAATTTGTGTGTGTACTCTATGAAAAAAATAAAATGCCTATATAATATAAGTGTGTTCTATATGTGAAAAATAAAGTACTTATATAATGAAGTGTTGGAAGTCTTTAAAGTCATTGTTGTTGATACTTGAAGCGTATGGTATGTAGTCAATGGGACAGATATAATTTAGTTAAGCTATTAGATTTTGGTTAATATGATACATAAAAGGAAAAAAAAGAATGATACGTGGATTATAAAAAGTTAGGATACAATTATTTGGTTTTACATGGTATTATTATTATAACTTGTTGGCGTATTTGGAAGGCTAGGAATGAACTCATCTTCAAGGATGTTCGTCGAAATGTCGTGGAGATTGTTGCGGACATAAAAGCGATGGGTTATGTTTGGTTTACCAGTAGATTTAGCAAAGGGGCTATGGGTTGGCAGGATTGGCAAAAATTTTGTTTTGATGTAATGTAACTGTTTGGTTGGGGGGTCTCCGCCTTGGAGATCTTTCCCTCATTTGTGTGGTTTTAATAAAGTTTGCCTTCAAAAAAAAATTATGGCACTATCACCAGAATCAAATATTGCACTAGATAAAGTAACTAGCCACGTACTTGGTTGTATCCCAGTGATAAAATTAGGGCTGGCAATGGGTAACCTGTTAAGACACGATAAGACCTGTTTGACTGAAAAGTACACTATTTGATTTTTTGACTTTTTTTAATACTTAGAATTAAGAGGTAAAAATCTTTCATTTCCCTTTTTTGGTACATAAAACATAAAACTGTGTTATAAACATGAGATATAAATGAGTTAAACGAGTCGTGTTCATGTTTAGAACTTAATTGTTCGCGCGCGTCAGAGACCTGTTAACCTGTTAGGGACACGATTTGCCAGCCCTAGATAAAATGCCAAGTCTCTTTGGTGAAAGATCCATATTTGGCAATTGAAATACTCTATTCAAGAAAAGTTAAAAGTACTAAAGAGACAAAGAAAGATCCATATGAAATTTACTTTCAAAAAAAAAAAAAAAACCTTAAGTACATACTACTCTTTTTATATGTTAAAAGCGTTAAATGACCCTAAGTTAACATGTTAACAAGAATCATAATAGATAAAATTAAGGAGATAAGGTAGACTTAAGGGACGTTAAACCGTTTCTTTGAAGTGAGGTCGTATGATAAAAGAAAAAATGAAGGATGTGACATTTAAGTAGAATTAAAAAAAACATTAAAGTATACCACATGATGTTAATTAGAACAACTTAACACAAAAATATTGATTCGGAAATAAGACTGTAAACAAATAAAGGTGATATATAAATGAAAAATAAAAGATCTTTAAAAAAACAAAACAAAAAAGTAAGAATAATACATAATAACTCACTAAACCCTAAGGCTACACGGTGCGGTAATGATCCCCCCCCCTCCTCACATAAGTCGTTTTGGTGTCAATACCCCCCCCCCCCCCCCATCCTGGGCACGCGCCATGGGGGCGCTATTGTAGTCACGCCAGGTAAATAAGGAAGGCAAAGGGTTGTAGGTGGTAGGGCCTCTAATTTGATTTTCTTTTCTTTTTTTTTTAGGAAGAAGAAGAGGTGGAAGGTGGTGGTGATGGTGGTGGACGACAATGGTGATGGTGGTTGTGCTGCTATGGGTTTTTTTTTTAATCTGAGCTTTTTAGGGTTAATGAGAGGGAGGGGGAGGAAGAAGAAGGGGTTAATAGTGGTGGACGGTGGGGGAGAAGGTGGGGTGTTCTAGGGTTTTAGTTTGGGGTGGGGAAGAATAAGGTGAGGAAGAAGGTTAGGTGTTGTATTTTTTTTTTAATGTTATGTGTTTTTTTAATATTATGTTGTTTTTTAATGTATTTTATGCTAATTTAAATACAAAAAAAAATAAAAATAATAAATGATTGGCTAATGACTGAGGGGTTTTATTCTGTTTTTTTGGTAGTTATTGACGGGTGACTTTATTCTTGCACTTTATGACATGGCGTTGAGGTGGCGTAATAGAGCCCATAGGAGTTTCAAACTACACCATGTGGCCTAAGAGTGCGACCGTGTTTAATTCGTTTTCTAAGATTTGCAAAGCATATTAACCGGAGCAAACCACACTTTGAGACTTCAAAATAAAACACTAATAAAGTATTTTAGTAACTAGATTATACCCCAGAAGCGTCCCGGGTTGAGAAATTTAATATGATACATCAATTTTACATATGAAATAGACTGATGTATAACTGTAATATTAATGTCAAACCTAAAACAAATTAACAATGTACAACTCCAATGCTAGCACCTAACCTAAAAGAATGTAAAACTATAATGTAACTCTAATATTAACACCTACCCTAAAGACTAAACAAATGTACAACTCTAACATACTAATATTGATACCTAACTTAAAACAACGTATAACTCTATTAACCTATTCGGCTCTGGTTGGAAAAAAAATTCATATTTACTGATTTAAACATAATTAGTGACTTGTCTACATGATTAATGATTTACCTGAACACTTTGTGTTTTTTTTCCTGTGTGAACAAAACCTCACAAAAAAATTTCTCCGTTTTTTATATAGCACTATGGTACTCGTTGGAAAGATAATAAAACGTTCGTTAATTTGGTGTAATTTTATTCTTTAAAAAAATCTCATATATTAAAGATATTAACGTTTAAAAATTATGGGAGGAAACATGAGGGTGAAAAATCCAATTTTGTTTTTAAATTATTTTTTTCCTAAAATATCTCATTGCCATATGAGATGACACATGGCACACTCAAAGAAAAGAATGCATCTTTGAGTGTCATGTCATTAAAATGGCTTTGGTTTATTATGTGTATAGATAGATAGATAGATAGATAGATAGATAGACAAGAGACTTATATTTTTCAAGTTGCTTATCTATCAATATATTTTTTAATAGAACATAAATATCTCTCTCTAATTATAATTTGGTCGGCCCCTCTAGGTTTTGGAACAACCGATATCATATCTTATTAACCTCATTTTAATTTGGATAAAGTTTAATGTGTTATGAAACTTTCTCTATAAACTAAAAATTATAGCCGGTAAAAAAGACTAAAAATTAGATATATTGACTAATTTTTCCAACAAGCAATAGTTTCAACTTTCAAATAACATGTGTCACGACGACGGGTTTCTTTGAGTAAAATAAAGGACTTGAATTCCAATTACCAACTTTCTAGTCTTGGTAGTTGAACAATACCCCCATGTTATGATGTTATGTGGTAGGCTTATATTTATTTTGTTAATTTTAGTTTGCTTATCTTTGACAAAAAGATAATCATTTTGTTACAATTAAATATATAATCTGCTTGTCTTTCACAACCGCATCAAGACTAACGTGCCTGCTTTCTAGAATATGTTTCATACTTCATTATTGGTACGAAAGCGAAAATGTCTCACATATTGACTTTGTTACATGTTCGTCAAAACATTTGATTTTTTCTTAAACATCAAATCTTATCACCTAAATTTTGACACTATTATGCACACCACCTTCAACTAACCGCGGACCAAAACAATTACAAGAACGAGTAAAGTCTTATTTGAGTTCATGTGGTTTGCCCATTTTAATTACTTGAGTTTAAAACCTAAACTTGTTTTGATCTAAGTCCTAATGGTTTCAAATCTTAACTACATGAGTCCAAAGACTAACCCTGTTAGATTTCCTCAGTTAGATTTTATAAATTACTAAAATACCCTTACCATAAATTTTTAAAAATATACACATATACATATGCAGACACATATACATATTTAACTCATCTCTCCCCCCCCCCCCCCTCTCTCTCTCTCTCTCTCCTTACCACAAACCATCAGACCCCCACCATCACCACCCCCGCTTGACGGTAACTATCCCATCATCACCACGTCTGATCGGTAGTAACCACCATGGATTCTTCGTAGAACACCATCACCCGTGATTTAGGTTATTTGCGATCTGGAGATTCATATGTGATTTGGGGTTGGGGTTTAGATGAGAGTTTATTGGCTAGGTTTGCATCACCGGTGGTTTGTAGGTTGATGCGGTGATTTACAAGCAGTAGGTCATAGGATGATGGTGGTGGCAGTTGTAGTTGGCGACCACAGTGGTAACCTTATTGTGAAGTTGGTTGGGCTTGGGGGTGGTAAAATGGTAACGGGAAGTGGGATAGTTGTGACATCCGTCACCCTCGTCTTCCATTTAACTGACAATAATAGCCCTTCAAATATTTCTATTATAGTCCCTGTAAGTTCGTCGTTTTTTTAAATTTAATTTCAGAGCGAACAAAAAAAAATTATCATTTATACTCATTATGGATCCGGTATAAGTTTCAATCAAATACGTGTCTTGAAACATCTAGGCAATGGATTTTATAAAAATTTCAAGTTTTATAAAAGTTTAGAGTTTTAAAAGTTAAATATAGTTAACTTGGTTAAGTCTTTATAAAGGAAAAACTAACCTAGTTATACAATGTTATAACCTAGTTAAAACATGAGGGACTAATTCTGCCAAGTATCAAAAGTTTTAAAAAAACAAAATCTGAATCTCCTTGATCCACGTTTTTCCGGCGGATTTAATCCGGCCACCGGATTTTATTCCGGCCACTTTAAAATCTTTTAATTTTTGGTCTTTAATCCGTTTTTCTTGCGCCATTAAGTATCTCCATCCTTATGTATCGGTTTCGGCCATTATTAGGTGTCTTAAACGCGTTATAAAATGGGTTATGATTGAATTTATACGTAACCGTCGTCCATTAGTCTTAAACGAATAAACAGTTTCCAATTCGAGTTATAATCTATAAATTGATCTTTGCAACGTGTTTCTGCACCTCTACACCTTCTAAACCCACAAAAACCAAGCATTATCACGTCCAGAATACTCGCCACTTGGCTCTCCAAGTTGCGAACCTGCATCCATTGTGTTCAACCTTGATACGGCTTTGTGAGTTCAAATTTTTATTGCCATTCTGTTGTTTTATCATTAATCTTTGAAAGCCCTATGGTTTTAGAGGCTATCTGTGCTTGAATCGAGTTATTATATAAACTAGGGTTAGGGTTTCTTGGTTAATCAATTTGGGGAAGAAGATGAGTTTAGACATACTATATAAATATAATCTGTTTCAATAATATAATCAAATCTTGTACTTGGTCTAGTGGTTAGTGTAGTTAACTTAGAAGGAAGCAACTCAGGTTCGAACCTGGTTGCCCTCATATTTGTGATTTTATTTTTTTCTTTTTCTTCATCTATAATTTATAATCATATTATAGATATTTATAATTCATTTAAACTTAGAATATTCACAATAAATTCATTTTTGCTCCAAAAATTATAAAAATTTAGGAGTAGTATCTTGACACCATAAAGAAAATTACCACATTTTTATTTTCTGAAAAATGTTTTATTTTTATATTTTTATTGAATTAAATTGTTTTAATCATATTTAATTGATTAAAAATTCATTTTTAATGATTTTAATCTCAAACTTTTTGAGTAATTATTTCTCATCATCACGAACTCATATAAAAATATTTGATTCAGAAAACGATTATTTTTATTGATTTTCCTAATTTTAATCATTAAAACATAATTTAATCTCGTTAAATCAGTTTTAAATATAAATAAGTTTATATAAATTATGGGAAAATTATTCTAATTTGTTTACATCAGAAATCATCCATTTTCTATAAAACTAGTATATTTGGATCATGTCTTGTATTTATAGTCTTATTTATGTTTAATTAGATATAATTAATCATTTAATTATTTATACTATTAAATATCTATTTTATAAACACTTTTATTATAAAATAGAAATATTCTTATGGTTGAAAACCTTTATTATCATTTGTTGGATCACATTGTAACTCATAATTATTTATTTCGATATTTATGATTATTGCATTTATTTATAATAATTGTAATTAACTAAATTATTTTGTATTAATTATTTAAACATATTTTAATCTAATTATTCACTTGGTCATAATTATATTACCTAAATCATATCTAAAAACTTTGATATATTATTTTAATATACAACTTTTATATTAATTCGACTCATCGTAAAAACTCTAATTCCTCAAATCGACTTAGCAAACCCTAATGCCTTAGACCCTAGTGACCTTAGACTTTTTTTAGACATTTTCCTTATTAGTATGCTTACACATTATAGGTTGAATTCCTCGGAATTCCCATTACTTAGCTCACGACCGCTTAAGTGGATTTTGATCGCTTTCGCAAACTGTGAGTATATCTTTCCCCTTTTTACTATTTTACATTTCGGGGTGACTCATGTACTTACTATCAAGTTTATATTTCCTTTTACTAAAATAGCAATTCTTATGTGTGTTTGCTTGTGTTATTTTTTGTATCTATGACCTGTCAAATCATTAACCGCTGGGCGGCCTGGCATTTCAATGAATAGTACTATGGTTTATACCCTTGTGACTCTGTTGAGAGTCCTCGTCATTGCTATGTATTACATTACTACTAGCGCATACTATATATATCTGCTTTCTTCTCTTAGGGTTGATTTGACCCGGATACCACTTATTACATAATTGCAAACAGTATACGACACATGAATTGCAAAACACTTTTCTACTATATTTATTTAAACAGGGTATGCTCACCAATACAATTTTTGTATTGACCAAAATATTTTGTACATGTTTCAGGTTGTTTTGAGATGCATTCTTTAAGCTTTCGGATTTATATTTAGATTTTGATTCATTGTATTTCAATTTAGTTGGCAGTTAGAATCGTTGTATTTCATTTCAATGTAATAAATTATTTAATCAATGTATTCAAATTTGCACTTTAGTCCATGAGCTATTGAACAATCGTCACTACGTGACACCTCGATGTTTCCGCCATCGGTTGGGGTGTTACAATAGTGGTCGTGGTTTTGAAGCCTGTTGATGGTAGTTTGAGGGTGGGGATGTTTGGTGGTGGCTGGAGGTATGAAGATTGTGGATCAGTGGTTGCAGATTTAGGTGGCAGTTGGGGTAGGGTTCAAATGTGTTGTGGTTAGGGTGACGGTTTCATGTGGTGATAATAGAGGTTGATGGGGTTTAGGGTTTACAAGAGTGGTGGTGGTTTAAGCTGTGGTTGTTGGGCAACTTATAGGTGGTACATGATGGCAAAGGTGGAGGTGGGGTGGTGGCAATTGCAAGAGAGATGGGGTAGAAGTTTATGTGTGTCCGTGTGTAATAAAATAGGTAAAAGGACTGAAATACCCTTGAACTTAACTGACTAATTGGATGGTGCTAGTATTTTGGACTCATATGGTTAAAAAGGGAAATCATTGGGACTCATATCAAGACAAGTTTAAGTTTAAGTTTTGGATTCAATTAGTTAAAATGATCAAACCACAGGGACTCAAATAGGACTTTACTCTACAATAACATAAACGAGTTTTCCATCCAATAACCCACTTCAAGTACAACTTACATTTCCTATTAACAAACCACACGAAAGAGTAATTAACAATTGAATAAAAATTGTCACTTCTCAATTACTCTTGATATTAAAATTTGCATTGTCACTTCTCATTGTTTATGAATCTCCATAGAACCCACCAAGGAGAGAATATGATAGTTTCCAACAACTACTTTTTATCTCCATTCCTCTATACGACTCAATCCAATTTATGTTATCATCAGGATACTTTAAATCAGGAAAAGGAGCATCTAACCATTTCGAACCGACCCTTAAACACACAATCTCCTAGAACATGTGACGAGGTCTCTTGCTCCACTCCACACAAAGGACATAAAACCAAATGCATGCCTGAACCCTTTTTATCCAAGTTGATATGAGTAGGAATCATATCCAAGAAAAATCCCTAAGCCAAAATATTAACCTTCCTATGACTGAACTTATTCCAAATTGCAATATGGTTTCCTACTGGAAGGATACAATTATGAATCATCTCTCCAGAACCAACACCATTTATCCACTAGATGGACAAGCTACACCCTGTATCACTTTCAATCGCATATCATCTATGAAAATGATCTCTAAAATAAATCCCCCCCCCCCAACAAATATATATATATATATATATATATCCTTCCAAAAGGAGATAGAAACCCCATTGCCCACCTTTCTTCTCATAGCCGAATAAGGAATAACACTGTTGTCGTGAAGGGTCTCAAAGGATTTAACAATCCTTTGCCAAACCTCATTCTATCTAAAAAAAACCCTTTCAAAAACTCCAACTTCTTTTCCCATGGATTGCATCAATATTAGACATCCATAAACTTTGCCGACCTTGTTAAAACCTCCATCTCCACTTTATTTAAAATAAAGGTATGATTAAACGTGTAAAAAGAACCAATGCCCAACCCCTTATTCTTCTTAGAAGCCATAGTTAAATCCCAAGTCACCTAATGTAACTTCTGTGAATTTACACCAACGCCCCAAAAGAATCTCCACCTCAATGCCTCCTAAATCTTTGGAAAGCATCTCCGACATATGAAGTAAAACATAGATATACCAAGATTACTAAGCACCGGCCAGTCCCTGGCCTTTGGTCTAATGGACACCATAGCAATGATAAGGCTTGGGAACCATCTTTAGTCGGGAGTTCAAGTCTTGAAGCTAATAGGTTTTACACATACGTGAGGTCACTCCCTGTTAATCACTCACGCGAGTATCTACGTAGTTTTCCCTATGAATGCCTAGCCAGACTCTAAAGCCAGTGTGGGCCCGGTTAAAACAACATAATTGGCCGTAGTATGGTGGTGGGTTTCCCAATGTGGGGGATGCGACCAATTGTTGCATAAATTGAAAGTCGTCGTTCAAAAAATAATGAGCACCGACCAAATAAGAACATAATGGCCTCTAATAAACAACATATTAGCTTTCCAATTAGACAAACTCTTTTTGAATCTGTATATAATTCATCTCCAAACCTAAGTAATTGCAATATTTTCCCCAAACGAAACCCCAAATGGAGGGTTAGGTGCAATAACCAGAGAGGTTTTTAGTACATTCTCGAGATGTTGTTTTGGAATTGAAAAGAGGATGTGTCGTCGATGGATTAATATTCATAGCCTTAAGAACATGTTACATATAAAATACTAACATGTTTTTCACCGTTATGAAATATCAATCAATAGATGAGACATCGTTTTTTCAATTCCAGAACCGACTCCAGATAATGTACCACAAACTCTTCTATTGTTGCACGTACGAACCCTCCATTGGGGCATGGTTATTTAAACTATGATGCTATATAAAATTCTAATTTTTTGTAACGTCATTTTAAAGCAACTGGTTATCTTAAACGTGTCATATAATGTCTTACGCTTATCTCAATATACAGTGTTAAAACATGGTTGTTTATCTATGTTTAAACTGATTGTCGTAGCTTTCGATCAGCGTGCTTATTTTTATCCACCTTGGTATAAATTTTGTTCAAATAACTTATAATAAATATAAAAATGATAAAAAAAAATAATTCAATTACATCAATGATTTCTTTAAAAAGATAGTATAAAGAACTACGGTAAATGTAAAATAAGAAAAGTAAATAATTTAATCAAACAATTGAAAATAAATAAATTATGCAAAAAAAATTATTTTTATATAAAAATTAACTAAGAAAATTTTAAGGTACTCGATAAAAAAAACGGTAATGAAAATAAAAAATAAAAGAATGAAAAGAAAAAAGTAGAAGACAATAAAAGAAAAAAGTTAAGTAAATTACAAATTATGTTTGTATGTTATAAAATATTAACTGAGGTAGAGAGGGGCCCTCCCGTGGAGCATTCAGGTACCCCTTCCACCGCACCAATCATAACCCACCATCTAGACTACCCGCACACCACCAATCGGGAACCCCTCCCACCGACAACACCACTCGTGAAGCATTTAGGTACCCATCTCTCCTATGCACACGTGAAGCAGATCACGAGAAGGGTACTGGGACTACTCAGAACCCACTACTCAGGTCACCAACGACGGTGAACGCGTAGAGGTAATGGAGTAGTCCGTGCCATTTTCTAGTTGCGCCGCGCCCTCCCTTACGAAAAAGTAATTGTTGATTAACTTGTTACTCTTCTTCAACTTGTTAAAAAGCTTAGCAAGAGTTGAGTTTGTTACCAAAACCGAAAAAAGAAGCCGAGATAGCATCGGATCGTTCGCCTCCTATTCTTCCTTCTATTTCTTTTCTAGGTAATTCTTTCATCTTTTACAGTCATCTCTACTCATCACAACATTCAACAACTTATCCCATCAATTTAGTACTATTTGATCATACCCAATTGCCACAGCTTCTTCAATTGATACCCATTTGGATATTACTGAATAATACTATCTTGTACCCATTTGTATTGAATCCATCATCTATGATTCATTGATTGATTGGTCTCATCGTGTTTCTGACATTAATCTCACTTATTACAGGTGGGATCACAACATTTTAAGAAGAAATGGCAGTGTAAGTCTGTTATCACTGCTTAAAGTTGTTAACTTTAGCAATGCACAATATTACTTGTTATTAAATTAATAAGCTTTGCTTGATATGTGTGACTCGGGTATCTTTATATCGATTTTGGATCAAGAAAATGATGGTTGAGTTTGTTTCTTAATTTAGGATTGCATCTGCTCCTGGGAAAGTGTTGATTACTGGAGGTTACTTGGTTTTAGAGAGGCCTAATGCAGGGATTGTGTTAAGTACAAATGCGCGGTTTTATGCGATTGTTAAACCGCTTTATGATGAGCTTAGACCGGACAGTTGGGCTTGGGTGTGTATATTTCGCTTAACAATGCTTTGCTTCTTTTGATCATTTATTAGTAGTATGATTACAGTTACTGTGATGAAAGTATGTTGATTTGTATTGTGTCGGGTTTCAGTCATGGACGGATCTTAAGTTAACTTCTCCTCAAATGGGTCGAGAAACTATGTACAAAATGTCGTTAATGCACTTTGCTCTTCAGTGCACATCAAGGCAAGTACACTTAGACCATTTTTTAAATAATATGTTTTTCGACAGACTGCCGTACTAATACATTACCCATTTTGACCCGTTACCCAACTTGCTCTTTTTGCCACTACTCGTATGCATCATTAACAGCATTTTTGTTTTGTTTCTCAGTGAAGCAAGAAACCCTTTTGTGGAATATGCAGTGCAATATGCTGTTGCAGCCGCTTATTCGACATTTGATAACAACAAGAAGGATTTACTGCAGAAACTTCTTTTGCAAGGTAAGTTTTGGAATTTTCTTGTTATTGTTTTGCAATATGAACGTCTTCGTAAATATAAAGTCTAATACGCAGTTAGTTGAGCAGGTTTTGATATTACAATTTTAGGCAGCAATGACTTCTACTCCTACCGGAATGAGGTGCTCCTTTCTCACAACATAACTAACGAACCTATGATAGCGTGGAATTTATAGGGTTCATGGGAAGTCCCTATAAGTTCCGCCACTAGTTACTTACGAAGTTAATACTTTTTTAATAAGACGTCTAACAAATGTGGAAAATGTTGATTATGTCTCTTTTTATTATACAGATTGAAGCACGTGGGCTCCCGTTAACCCCAGAATCATTAGCATCCCTTCCAGCATTTTCTTCGATCACATTTAATACTGAACAGTCAGATGGCCAAAACTCCAAGCCTGAAGTTGCAAAAACTGGTCTTGGTTCTTCGGCTGCTATGACGACATCAGTGGTGGCTGCTTTACTACATTACCTTGGGGTGGTTGATCTCTCATCTTATAATGGGGCCCAACATCAAGAAAGTTTAGATGTGGTGCATATTATAGCCCAAACGGCTCATTGTATGGCTCAAGGGAAAGTTGGCAGTGGCTTTGATGTCAGTTCGGCTGTATATGGAAGCCACCGATATGTACGGTTTTCACCCCAAGTTATTTCTTCCGCACAGGTACTCTCTCTCACTCCTTTATACTGGGGTGTTTGGATGTTTATTGAAAATTTGAAAGTGGTTATGTCAGTGTTGTAAGAATCGCTAGGCGCTAGTCGGCCGGTAGGGTACCGACTAGCGATTAACCGGATTGAGATGTTATATGTAATTTTCAGTTTTATGTGTATATACACATCTTTTATATGCATTTTCGTAAGTAGACATGTTTTAACACCTTCTTCGACCCATATTTTGAAGTAGATAGGATTAATTTGCCGGAATTTACAAGTTTTGGCCGGAATATAGCCATAATTTACAGGTTTTGGCTCTAATTTGGCCAATTTTGACTGAATTTGACCACTGTTGACCGCTTACTGATTAATTGAGCGATTAGTTGAAACTTACCACGTGAACCACCGACTAGCGATTAATCGGCGACTAATCGGAGGCTAGGCGGGATTTTTACAACCATGGGTTATGTGGTTTTGGAAAATCAGAATTTTATAATCAGGTTAACCAAATGGGCTGTAGAAGATAGTGTTTGGGTGTGCTTTTGTTGTTTGAAGTAGTAATAATCAACATAAATAATATGTCCAGGTACCTGGCAGGCTCTAAGAAAAGTTGAGATTTTTCTTTTTTTGAGTGGTCTTTAACCCCCCCCCCCCCCCCCCCTCCCCCCTCCCTCTTTCGTCTCATTTTTGGCTGCTACTTAGTATCGGCAAATAGGTCATTAAAGAATTAATAGACTAAATGACATAAATACATGTTCTTACAAGAAGAGGTGAACCGATTTGTTGAACTAGAGTAAAAGTCCCTTGATTTATGTTAAAAGAAGGGGTAAATAGGTAATTTCATCTTATCCTTAGATGATCAGCTCTGCCGCAGATCGTATGCAACTGGTTATTCTTAATTGATTATGCAAGTATTAAACACACTAAGAAAAGGTAGATTTGGAATATTCTCACATGATCTTTGTGAGTTGCAGAATGCAATCAGAGCTATGCCGCTAGAAGACGTGGTTGCTGATGTTTTAAAGGGCAAGTGGGATCACGAGAGGACCAAATTTTCCTTACCGCCATTAATGAATCTGGTAAATGGCTAAAATGTATCCGGATTGACTACTTATATCAGTTCATGCTTACTTTCAAAAATTACCTATTAACATCATTAAACATGCAATCAACGCTCTTGCAAACTGTAGGTACTAGGTGAACCAGGTACCGGAGGATCATCTACTCCATCTATGGTTGGTGCTGTCAAAAATTGGCAGAAATCTGACCCTCAAAATTCATTGGATACATGGAAACGGTTATCAGAGGCAAATACGACACTTGAAGAACAATTAACTATATTGAGTAAATTGGCACAAGATCATTGGGAAATATATCAAAGTGTCATTTACAGCTGCAGCACGTATCAGTCAGATAAGGTAGTTTATAAGTTGTTATAGAACACGGCGTTTTATTATTTTTTGTGTTTGTGGTCTCAAAACATTGTGTTGCATGACAGTGGGTAGAGCAAGCCAGTGAAGCAATCAGCCAAGAAATTGTGAAAGCGTTATTTGGAGCTAGGGACGCCATGCTTAACATTAGGTCTGAGATGAAGCTGATGGGGATGGCTGCAGGGATCCCTGTAAATCCTCTTACACTTCAATTAATCTTCATTGTGTAGAAAATTTACCATGTTCTTTGGGTAGCGGGTCAAACGTGTTCAGGTTAAAATGAGTCATTTTTTAACGAGTGGAAACAAGTTTGGGTTGACCCAAAACACTTTTATCTGAACATTTGAACCATTTTATGAAGGGGAATTGGTATTAAATAATCCCAATTTTGTCGGGTTGGAAGGCAATAATCCCAACTTGAAAATTGGAATCTAACAGGCCTAACTTGTCTCTGTTTTTATTTCACTGGACCAAAACTAACTGGGTTTAACCCGGTTAGTTTTCTGCCAACGTGGCATGTCATTTTATGAATTCTATTGACCCATTTGCACTTTATGCATGCCACATAGGCAGAAAACTAATTGGGTTAAAATCAGTTGGTTTTTAGTGAAATAAAAAGCAATACAAGTTGGGCCATTAGATTCTAATTTTCAAGTTAGGATTATTGCCTTCCAACATGACAAAGTTGGAATTATTTAATTCCAATTCCCCTAATATAAATAATTAGTGTGTAAGATATGATCACAATTGTTTTAATGATCAAATTATTGAATAAAATGATTTAGGAGGCTCTATGCATTATAAATATACACGATTTTAACCCGTTTTGACCCACTTGACTCATTTGGTTTTAGCTAAAAAATTAATATACCTATTTGACCTATCAGATATGCAACATAACCCAACTTGACCGATTTATAAGGGGGTTGAAATTACCGCATCTTTCTTGCAGTATACAACGATTAATTTGGTTTGACTTCATGCGTTTTGCAGATAGAACCTGACTCACAGACCGAGCTTCTAGATGCTACAATGAACATGTGTGGAGTCCTGTTAGCAGGTGTTCCTGGAGCAGGAGGATTTGATGCTGTATTTGCAGTTACTTTAGGAGACTCGGGCAACAATTTGGCTAAAGCATGGAGTTCGCACAATGTTTTGGCCTTGCTGGTTAGGGAAGATCCACGCGGTGTTTGTATAGAGAATTCTGATCCGAGAACCAATCAAATCACTTCGGGCATATCGTCAGTTAGCATCGTGTGAAATGCCATTTGCTATTTTATTCATAATTACAATATCATTGTTTTGAGAGTAAGGGTAACCTTCCTGAGACCAATAGAGTAAGTTCTTTTGTTGTATTATTCTTAGATACCGAACACATAAATAAAATGGTTTGAGTTATTAACTTTTAAACTTCGTTTTGACAAGTGATGCGCTTCGAAAGTTGAGGCGTGAGCGTGAGGCGATAGAGCTTTTTAATCAAATAAACGTGTTGTACGTGTTGTACCGTGTAATGCCATTCGAATTATTGAATTGGTTATATAATTGTGTTAAACATGTCTTACTAAATGCTTGTGTTAGCATTTAAGTAGATAACACCTTGCCCCAGGTTGAATAGTCAGGTTAGGGTCGACTAGTCAGGTTAAGCGTACTATGTTTCGAGAAAGCAATGGAAAGCGTGCCAATTTCCACTTTCCATATGCTCGAATGGAGTACAGCATCAACTGTGAGGAGGATCAATGTAGGCAGCATTCTATGGATCATTTTCTATTAGATTGTTGAGAACATGACAAGCCTGCAGGCTACAGCCACTTTACGCTGACGGACTGAATGCATGATTGATCTCGTGGTGTTATCGTTTAAAAATAAATCAAGTTTGTAGGCCTGGTAAACTAGACTTCAGCCATCATACAGTTTTTTTGCAACTGTGAAGTGAAAAGAGATCAATCTATTGTAATACAGCTAAAGGCTAAAGCAACATCATCAAAGACAGGGGCGGAGCATTAAAGGGGCGGGGAGGGGCGGCCGACCCCCCCGAATTTTCGCTCAGAAGTTTCGAGTATATAGTTTTCGTATGGAATTTTTTTGGTATATACGGTTTCGACCCCCCGTTTAAAAAAATAGTTATATAAACCAAAACTTTAACCCAAAACAAAGTAAATGTAAAGCTCAAAATCCTAAAGTACTAAGCACAACAACTACATGAGCGGGATAGTAAATTCAATGAGCAAGCGATTGAGTTGTTATCTCTTAGCTACTCGAGCTTGGCTGGGTAAAAAGCTTGAAACGAGCCGAGCCTTATCGAGCCCGAGGTTGAGTTTAAAACAAAGCTCGTTGACTAATCGAACCCGAGCTCAGCCTAGCATGTGAAGTTCGCCAGGCTCGTCAAACCTTAGTGTAATATTAGGTTTATTAATATTTAATAATATTTACTCACTCATTTAAGCTTGTTTACTAAACGAGCCCGAGCCGAACTTCATTTATCGAGCTCCGAACGAATTATTTATATTACTTTTATTTAAAATATTAACTAATAGATAGTAAACGAGCCGAGCTCGAGCTCTCATAAGTCTTTTGAGCTCGAGCCCTGATTGAGCTCAGGCTTAGCTCGGCTCGTTTGCACCCCAATCCATAATTGAATAATTCAAAAATCTTAAAGGTCGACGGGATGAACTGTTTCATCCAGGTACCAACCCTTTGTCTCATTTTTAATGTTTTAGTGTCTTTGTTCAATTGTTTGTTAAAGAATGCTTAAAACTTTTATATTTGTTGTATTTAATGTTTGACTCGACTCGACCCGACCCGAATCGAATCACCGACACGAACATATCACCTGAACTATAGCTACAGAAAAAAAATTAGGTCCTATCTCGTGACCGCTGACTTCCGACCCCCCGGGCCAAATTCTCAAGCTTCGTCACTGATCAAAGAGGATAGAAACATTCAGTAAGAGTTTATAAACATATGCAATTTGATTTCGCCGTTGAACAAAAAAAAGACTAGTAATCATGTTGATACGAAAAGACAAAACATAAAGAGGTTCAGTAAACATCATGCCAATCGCCAATTACTAGTTAACAACATTACAACAATCAAAAGATTGCTACTTTGCTAGTAAAGTCACATTAAGGAACCAAAACATAAGAATATAATGAATTCGAGATATAGAAACCATAAAAAGTATAAAACCAACCTCATAACATCGGCAGTAAGTTAAGAACGTCACTCCAGGCACCGATTGAAAACCATAAAGTGCAGGTGGCTCATGGCCACCATGAATAACTTATCATTTCATAACATTGTTCCGGGTTGAATAGTCATGTTGAATGTATTGTGTTTAGAAAGAAATGGAAGTGTGTCAAATTCCACATGATTGGGCTGTGTTTCAGGTTAGATCATATATGCTCGAATGGAGTACAACATTAATAGTGAGGGGGAATTAAGTTAGGCAGCACATTATGGATCGTTTTCTAATAGATTGTTGAGATCATATAGCCACTTTATGCTACAAGATTGAATGCCCAATGCTTGATCTCATGATGCTAGTTAACCAATCAAGTTTGTAGGGCTGGTAAACTAAACCTTTGAACTGACAAAAAAGATGTACGCCACCACTAGGCATCCCCCACCGACCGGTCCCAAGGCCAACAACAGGTTGGAGGTAAATCAAATGTCCTAGAGTATATTGCTAACCCCAGACCTCCACAAAAGATTCCCACCTACTTCACCACTAGAGCACTATCGTGCAAACCTTGGTTTAAAAAAGCGCGAGGCGGGCGTTTTGGTTCCAAAATCCGAGGCGCGGGGCTTAAAGCGCGAGGTGAAAGCTTCACGTATGTGAGGCGCCCAAGGTAAAAAAGAGTAAAAAATATTTATACAAGCCAATACTACATATTCTACTTGTTAATCAATCCTAAACACAATAACATAATTATAAAACACACTTAAACACTTCATTAAACATACATTGAAGCCGAAACACACTAAAAAATCTTTAAAAAAAACTCTGATTTTGACTTTTGGCCCAAAAAAAAACCCTAATTTTGACTGAGGCGGCACCTCAGGCGCCTTGGCGCCTCGCGCCTCACAGCGCTTCATGTAATTGAGCGCCTTAGGCCAAAAAAAAAACGATTTTCCTAGCGCCTCGCGCCTCAGGCGCGCTTTTTTAAAACAAGGTGCGAACAAACCTTTAAATTTAAGGTTCGTTGTCGAAGGGTATAATGGTCATTTTTCACTTTACGACATCATTACCGCAATTATCACTGCTAATTGTACACTCCATCATATATTTTTATTTTTATTTTTGCAGCTTTAAAGTTAAAAGAGATCAATCTATCGTACTACAGCTAAAGCAGCACCATCATACAGGATGAAAACATTCATTAGGAATTTATGATAATATCAACAAATGCCCATTAGACTACTTATCATTGATATGAAAAAACGAAACATAAGAGAAGTTCGATAAACATCTTGTCATTCGCCAATTACTATTGAACAATATTACAACAATCAAAAGATTGCAAGTAAAGCCACATAAAGGAACCAAACCTTAAGGATATAATGAACTATAAATATATGGAGACCAAAAAAATATAAAACCAACCTCAAAACATCAGCACTAAGTTAAGAAACCTCACTTCAGGCACTGATTGAAAACCCTAAAGTGCAGGTGGTTAACAACCGCCATGAAATAACTTATCATTTCATAGCATTGTTCCTACGCGAACCGCGAGTTGGCTTCTTGGAGTAACAAGAGTTCCACTCACCACCATCTTGCGAATAATAATCCATCGGATAATCAACAACATCCTCCTCCGCTAAACCTTTATTGCCACAACAATTTCCACTCTTTCCGCAACAATCCACACCATTACCGCAACCCAAATCATCTTTAACAACCACACCTTTCTTCTCCCACCAACCAGGTAGATCCCCGAGAGCAATCTCCGCTTCAAAAGGCGTCAACAACGGCTTCACAAACGCATCACCCCAATCAATCGACAACCTAGGACACGCTATCTGAATCCACGCATCAACCGAATCACCAAACAAACCAATCCTAGCAGGCGACAATTCCGACATCAATATAATCGTCCACGACAATCCCTTCTCCCCCATCTTCTTCTCCAACCTATCAAGTATCCTCGGATTCCCTTGCCTCCCTAAAGTCCCCAACACAATCCCCCAATTCCTCGCCCCTCTCGCTTTCATAATCGCGTTCTTCCTACACTCCTTCATCCCCTTATGATCATACTCTTCCAAAAACAAGGTCCCCATATACGGATCGTATCGAAACGCTTTAATCCTCGGGTTTGCTATCATAAACGCCTCCAAATGAAACCGACCATCCGCCACAAACACCAAAACCACCTCACCTTCTCCTTCGTCACCTTCGCCTTCTTTATGTAACCGATTAATCGAAACAGTGGGTGCAGTACATCCTAAAACCTCACCAGCCGATAACGGCTTCGACTGCGGAATCAAAACCTTAAACCCTAACCCTAAACTCTCCAACTCAGCTTTAGCAGCTCTAATAGCTGAACCAAACTGTATAGTACCAGCAATAATCAACTCCTTTGTAACAATTGAATTAATATTTGAGTTATTTGAATTAATTGAATTAACTGAAGGACTAAAGTTTAACTTAACGGTATTAACTAACCGTTGAACGTCTATTTTAATATCAACGAAGACATAAAGGCAGGGGATAACGGTGTTATCTAACGGAACAAGGCAGCTATGGCCGTAATGAATAAGGAGGTCGGCGTCGAGGGCACGCGCAGAGAGGTCGTCGACGCAGCACGCGCCGTAGGTGACGTCACCAAGGATGAGGCATTGGTCAACGGAGGTGAAGGTGGTTATGATGTCGGATATTATTAAAGAGTACATGAGAAGGCCTTCCGGGAACTGGAGGGCGACGCGCTTGGCGGAGGTGGACTGGACGCGCCAGATGGTTTTGTGGATTTCGAAGTTGTAGTTGGAAGGTAAGAAGGAGATGGCGGCGTTTAGGGAGGGGTTGGTGGTTATTGAGTCTGGGATTTGGTTTTTTATGAAGCGTTTGGGTTGACGTGGTGGTGGTTGGTTGGTGGTGGGAGATGGTGGTGGTGGTGGTTGAAGTTGGAGGTCGGTTTCCATCTCCGGCGAACGGTTGTGCGGTGGTGGTTTGGGGGTTAAAGGGGCGGAAAGTTTTTTTTTTTCCGTTTGTTCTCCACTCAAACTAGGTTTAAGTAGTCAAATTTGCACTCTCCTATGCTATGCTAGTTAGAGGGTGTTTGGGATTGAGTTTGGAGATGTGAAACTGCTTTTGGTTAAAAGTGCTTATTCGCTTATCAGGTTTTGAAAATGAGTTTTAAAAAAAATGTTTGGATTAGCTTTTGGGATGAGAAACGTCAAAAAGTAATAAATTGTTGTTTTTTTTAAGTGTTTCGCTTAACTTATTGTGAATATTGGTTGTATGAGTGGTATATTTGTAATTTTTTTTCAAAAGCCAAAAGCCAGGATTTCTAACTTTTCAAAAACAGTTTTTCCACCCTTAAAAGCCAAAAGTCAAAACAGAAAGTGTTTTTGGGTTACACAAACAGCTTATTGACTTATTGGATTCTTGGAAAAGCTAATAAGTCAATAAGTTGTTTTGAAACTCAATCCCAAACACCCTCTTAACATCACATGTGATTGTTTTTTCGATCTCACTTGTAAACACTTATTTTATTTTGTCGTTTTCTTTTCAATTTAGAGGGTGTTTGGGATTGAGTTTGGAAATGCAAAAGTGCTTTTGGTCAGAAACAGTGTTTGAATTAGCTTTTAGGATAAAAAACGTCAAAAAGTCAATACATTGTTTTTTTAAGTGTTTCACTTAACTTATTGTGAATATTGGTTGTATGAATGATATATTTGTAATTTTTTCGAACGTTAAGCTGCATGCCCAAAACCGAACGGTTTTCAAAAACCGAAAACCGAACGTTATGGTTATGGGTTTACCATAAAACCGAACCAAATCGTACACACACCTAGGTGGGGGTGCATTTGTGAGTACCTAAAAGAAAAGAATAAAAAGGTTGCTTGTAATTGCAATCTTACCAACAGAATGTTGAATTCAACAAGTTTCTATCCAACCACAGATAAAAAAACGCAAGGTACAAATAGCTCACAGCCTTTGACAAAAAGAAAAACAGATAGGTATCATACATAGAGTTCACCCAGATAACTTTGGGCGACAAGCTACCCAAGAAAATAATAAAAACAAGAATCGACTTAAGATGCAACTAAATCAGGTGTTTCGGCTTCAACCGATACCAAAGCAGTGTGTACTTTCCCGACCCAGTTGTCCAACCGATCACGCAAAGACTTTATTTGACTTATCCCCAAAACCCTCGGTTGCACCCATGACACATGAACTGTTCCTTCAACTTGATCAATAATCCCCTCAATAAGATGCACCTGCAATGTCAATAATAATATATTTTTTAAACACTAACATGTTCGACTTGGTTAAAGAGAATATATGTTTTATATTATTACAATTACTATGCAAAGGTAGACTTACGGATAAACTCTTCATGAGAAGATATTCAACGTCTTCCACTGTAAGCTTTGTCCGATCTGCTATGATGCTCAATGGAATGGTTCTCTCGTCGGATGGTCGACTGACAGAAAAAAAAAAAAAAAAGTGAACAAAAAGAGTTTATGAAGTCGAAAATATGTAAATATTCTGCAAAGAAATTAGTAACCTGAAGATAATTTCCATCAGACAGAGAATGTTAATCTTTTCTAGAAGCTTCTTCTCATTCTCCACCAAAGCTGGCTGAGCGTTAAGAGAAGCTGCATGAACACGGCATAGTTCTTGATAGCGAACTAGATCTCCGTTGTTGAATGCTTCTAGAATATAGTAAAGCCATTCAACTTGTGTCCCTATCAAACTTTTAATCTGCACATGTTCAAATTGATGTAAATATATCATATTATTATTTTTGAGCAAGTTGAAGAATTTTCATTGAAACAATTCTTCTATGTTTATCTTCAGTGACTAAATCATAGATGTTTAGTATACACATATCATATATTCTCCTAGAGGGTTAGATACTAAATGGATACTACAAATACAAACTTAAATGTGGGTTAGTACATGAGAATGATTAATGTAATAAACACGGTTAGAAAATAAAACATAGGGTATGGAATACAAGTAAAATGTCATATAAAAAGGAAATGAGATATACTATTGGATGTGCAAGTAGTTCTCCAAAGTTGTAAATGTTATCTCCCAGTAAAGCAGATAGGGATAGATCAAATGCAAGATCCTAAAAACACAAAACATAAGCCAGTAAGATAAAAAAAAATTAAGGATTAATCTTTACAAAGCAACAACACAAACATTAAATGATTGTCCTGGGTTGGATTAGGACATACCAACTTAAATGAATCTGAGAGAGATTCAACCGAAGTGTAGGCCAAATAAAGTAGAGAGCTCTTGTAGAATTCAGCAAACTCCTGACGAGATTTATGGTACTGGGATGTCACCCAATAATAATTAGCATACACAGACGGATCGATGTCAGTCATGCTATCAAGTGTACTCTTTCCATCTTCTAGAAGATTCTTGCACTCCTTTTGATCTCCTTTTTCAAGATTAAAAATGGCTATTTGCATCTTAATATAAACGATTGGTTCCTCTATGCGTGACTCTTTTGTAGCTCGGAGTTTTTCAATCACTCCTTCAAGATACTCTATGGCTTTTCCTTTCTCTGAATACTGGCGAGAGACTATAACAGCAAAATGTGCAAGCTTGAGAAGATTTATTTTAGTCTCAAAGTCAGTGATGAAATTCTGATATAGTTGGATGAGAGCATCACCCGCCTGATACAAAAAACAAAGAATTCATCTACATAAATAAATAAACACTTAAAGAAAGGAACTTCATGTGTGAACAGCTACAAGCCTACAAATAGTTGTCCCTCAAATCAAAGTAGAAAGGAAAGGATAAAAGTGACACGGCCATATAAGAAAGCCCTGCAGAGCCTAAAAGGAATTTGTATTATATTCATTTGTTGGGTTGTTACTCCCATGATTATCAACATTTTGTGCAACAGAGCCCAAATTACAGGGAGAAAAACGATAACATAGGATGAGGCAAATTTTACTTACGAGTTACGACAATATTTTTTTCCATAATTCCATGTGAACTTTGATATTGTTTGTTGTTTGATAGTAGACATGCCATCCAATTAATGTCATTCCATGTAATACAGCTATCATATATAACCCAGCCCCTAACCATTTTTCATAAAAGGAGAGAAAACAAGCACCCGATAGATCAATCAAACCAAAGCATCCAAACACTTTTTTTTTCCTGAGTAGTCTCTAACAAAAGAATTCCCACTATATTCTTAAGAAAAGAACTACACTTGTTGAGGCTAGACGTCGAATGGTGCACTGACTGCATTCCCAGATTATTGGCAACAAATACACAGGAATCAAGAAGGCACCTATTTTCTTATTATAAAATTAAAAGATAGAAACTCAAAATCCAAATTTTAGAAGGCTAAAAAATCTAATGTAGAAGTAGAACTTATAAGGTACACAGATAAGGTAAAACACAATGAAGACTACACATACTCAATTTTGTGTCCTTATGAGTACTTATAATAACCTTTTGGGTCATTCTAGGTTAAATGAAAAGGAGTAGATTATGAGGACGGGTCAGAGCGAATGCTGGTTTAACTTTATAACACTTCAATACATCTACATCAAGATACTTTCCTACAGTTATCTCACAACTGGCTTTAGGTTTTTTTTTTTACTCATTTACTGTACACATTTACAAAAAATGATCTTTCACCCTCTATTCTTAAATCTCAGCATCCATAAATCCCAGCATTTAGAAATCAAGCATTTGTATCACTACAATCACGGTTGTTGCCTCCTATTAGTCGCCAATTAACCGCTCGCTAATCGGCAGTTCACCAAGTAATTTTCATCTCATCGGCCCATTAACAACGGTGGTCAAACGCGGCCATAATCGACCAAAAATCAGGGGCAGTCCAACGATTTCGGCAAAATTCCAGAAAAAAAAAACTGTAAACTATAGCGATTAATCCTATCTACTTAAAAATGTGTGTGTGTGTGTTTGTGTGTGTGTATATAACTGAAAATTAGGTATAAAAAATCCAATTTACAACACTGACTACAATAGTACAATCCAGACATAATACAAACATTCTTCTATAATTCTATTAGTAGTATATGCCCTAACTTAGATCTCTATCCCAATTAATCATTAATAAAGAACAATATATAAAGAAGATACCTGAAAAACAGCGAGGGCGACGAATTGTTCGAGTTTTAGTGTGAGTTGATGCCATAACTTCCGTTGGTAGAGATCTGCAAGCGTATTGTACCAATCGGAGAGCTCTGGGTGACTGTTACGAAGAGAATCTAGGTACTCTAGAGCTGACATCGTTCACTGATTACACAAACTGTTGCTCGATTCAGGGATTTGTTGTATAAACTGTAAACCCTTGTTTGATTTCGTCTGTAATTGTTTTCTTTTCCTCAAAGAAACCACCCAACGATTGATTTGGGGATGGATCCGATAGATTTATAAATTATGTTTAAACCCGACCCGATCGATTATTTGTTCCACCAAGAGGCCCAAGGCCCACTACCTTATTTAGGGCCGTTAATCTACACTTAAACTTTAAACATGGGTGTCTCAAAGAGTCTTGGACTTTTTCGAGTGGGATTCCAATCTAACGCTTCGTTCCCGAGTTTACTTTTTTTTATTGGCGAATAACTGTGTGGCAACCACCTTTGCGGGGCGCCGTGCCTAAAAATCGACTACTCGACCTCCAGCAGCCCCCGCCTTCTGCCGATGCGCGGAAACCCGAGCCCCACCCGCCCGAAGGCACGACAGTGTTATAGAACTCGGTAAAATCTCGCCGCCCGTCAGATTCGAACCGGAGCCACCCGTATTCGATCTTCATCTGGATACCAAACCATAAATGATGGAAGTGGGGATTGAACCTTTGATCACATAGGTGAAACAAAAGTCATTCCACCACTACACCACTATGGATGGATGGTTCCCGAGTTTACTTGAGGAGGGAAAATAAATGAAAAGAATAGAAGAAAATGAAAGGAAAAGAAATGATACATATCATTTCCTTCCGTTTCCTTCCAAATCGGAAGGAAAACTAAACTCAAGAATTTGGCTTAGTTTTCCTTCATTTTCATTTCTTTTCCTTCCTTAAATGAAACTCGGGAACACAATCAAATGTTTCTTTCTTTTCATTTCCTTTCTTTTCTCTCGTTAACTTAACTCGGGAACACAGCGTAAATGCCAAGACCAACTAAAAAGGTTAAAAGATAATCTTGTAATTTTTTTTAACAGCTAAATTTTTTGTCACTGTTTGGAAGGTAAAACCTTATCCAACACTTTGATACCACTAAGCCAAATGCATTTTGGTTGTACTTGTATATCTTGGGTTTGGATTCATTTATCATTTGTCATCACTAGATTCCATCGAACGTTTTCCAAATCAACTAAGGGCAGGTTTCAAATGTTGTATTGGAGATGGTCTTATATATGTACGTAGACATGCTTGTCATCTAACCATATCATATTGTTACGTTTGTCGCGTGTTAATTTTAAAAATATGTTAATTGTTATAAATATATTATATTGTGGTTATCAATGCCTAAATTAGATTAGGCTTGTTCCCCAAGAATTCTCATTCCTATTTATACCCATTGTATCATATTTGTAATACACACTTGATGAATGAAAATTCTAGATCTCTCTCCCTATTCTTCTTCTCATATTACTTTGCTATTAGGCTAGTTTCACAACACGTTATCAGCACGAACTGCTTGGAAACGCTTCTTCATAATGAAAAGTCGGTATTCTTGCCGTCATAAACGAGGAACGATCAAATAATGTGTGCCTTCGGTGGGACAAATACGTTTATGCTTTTTCCTTATGATCAGGTATGTATGGTTTAAATGATCTTTGTTATATATTAATAAAAAAAAAAATAACATGCAGTGAATGATACTAATCAATATAATAGATATATGATAAGCATGTTAATAAGACTTAAGAATACGAATGATGTTTTGTAAGATAATTAAACTGTGTAGTATATTGCCAATCATGAATGTCTAGATGTATGGAGTGATGTGTAACATAATATGTGTGATCTATGCTTAAAAGTACACACGAAAAAAAAACACTTGGTTTTCTTCTACTTTATTTTCAATCAATATTGGTTATCTCATACATTGGATTAGACAATACTTAATTATAATAGCTTTAGTTATCAAACTATTACCGTCACTGCTATCAAAGAGTTTATATTATTTTGTCTCGGTATGCTTCATATTTTTATATTATGTACGCATGTATATGTTGATTATTTATTTAAAATCAAAGTTTGTGAAAAAAATAATATTGTGTAAATCTTGTGACAGAGATTGATAAATATTGGAATATAAGATTGAATGATGTCTAATGGTTTTCCCCAGAAGATTAACACATTTTCAATTTATAGAATGATGTCTAATGGATTATTATTATAAATCTATGGAAAAGCTTGTACGATTTTAGACCGATAGATAACGACTTGGTGGATTATTTATAAGAATTACTTGAATAAAACAATTTTCATTTGTCAAACCTCAAATATGCTCATAAAGTAGCAATATTATTATAGAATATATAATGTTTGAAACAACCTAAATGAAAGTTGTGTGGTTGTAATCCATTCCTTGGAGTGAATGTGATAATATAATGATCAGTGAAAGGTCATGATCATCATGTTTATAAAAAAAGATCAGCCATGTTAATACTGAATGAGGAAATTGTAATGATCATCATGTTGATAATAAGATCAACGATGTTAGTATTGAAATCGACCACACGATGTGGCACACTAATGAAGTAATTATACGAGAATTAGATATATTATTCTATCGTATTTCTTGTCGTGTATTAGACAAGCAAGAGTGCAACATGTCTAATAATTTGTCACATATGAGATGTGCTCATGAAGTAACCATATCATTAAGAGAGTATGAAAAGTTTAAAATCATCTCATATTCTTGTGATCGAGTAAATAATGAAAAGTTATGAAGCTTGTTTCGTTTATACTCCATTCCCTAAAGCGAATGTGACTGCATATTGATCATTGTAAAGGTAATGGTCATAAAGATAATTGAGAAATTTGTAATGATGAGATCGACCATTTGGAATTGTAATGATGGTCATGTTAATAATGAGATGATGGTTTGAAGATTCCATACATACTCTCATATCTTACGTTTGTATTACATACGTGCAAGTAATACATATATGATCATAAACCATGAGTTTATGGATCATAATTATTTAATTAGTTGGCATGACCGGTAAGACCACACCGAGTCGATGATGATGTGAACATAATGAACTTAAAGATTCTTCAATATGATACATAGCATGTAATGTTTGCTCTTAAGCAAAATTATATATTTTCCATATAAAGTGGGGTGACTATCACTACATATTTTGGAATTGATTTAAGGATACGCATATCCTAACATGATACCATTTAGTATTTAAAATCGATGCATCGTCTAAATGGTTATCAAGTGCGCAACCTGAAGTTTGTGTGATATATGACGTAGCTAATAAGATATCAAGCACATTATTCCAAAATGGCATATTTGGTGAATTCAATTCTTAAATATTGAAATACTAGTAGCTTATGTTTATACACATATTGCTTTCATTGAGATGGTCACTAAAACGTCTACTATTGATTGTAACGTCAATGATCATGAGAGCAAAAGTTCATGTTTATAATTGATTTTACATGCAGTAACATTTATTCATATCAAGCCAATACGTGGTGATAGTTTCTCCTCATTATAGTTGGTTTTTGGTCAGGAACTAAATGTTGCCCATCTAAGATTTTTGTTGTGCGACATATATTGAAATTGATCCACCATGACGCACGGAGATGGGACCTTAAAAGGTGAAAGGGAATATATGATGATTTACAGAGCCTTAAACAAGAGATTTATTTACATCTCAATTAATTGATATCCATCTCAATGGATTAACATTCCCAACATCAGGGGGAGATAAAAGGCAGTTGGAAATAGAAATGAATTAGAATGAAATATCATTGATCCTCATACTAAACAATGTGAACCAGAAGTTCAAAGGATAATTCATTCATAGAGATTGGCAAATTAATTACCAGACGCATTAACTGACCTAAATATGATGAATAGCTAATCAAGTCACATATACCAACCGCTAATGCTCCATTTAAGATGAGTGTCTGGGAAGGACAATCATCTATTGGCAATAAGCCTACTGCACGCCTGAAGCGTGGTAGACTAGTCGATTCCAAAGAATAAAAATCCTCGAGAAATTGGAGCAAGTAAGAAAGATGGTCAAGACGAGGTTATAGTAAAAAGGTCTCCTAAAGAGACATTAGACATGATGGTTCCAGAAGAACCTCAGGTACCTGAAAATAAAGAGATCTCATTATGTAGTATCATGTCTATGAAATGTATGGAATCGAAACAAAATCGACGTCGTTATACTTTTGTATGTAAGGTAGCGCTTGAAATGAGGATCAAAATGTAAGATCTGCCTATGAAGGAATACAAAGAAATGATTGGCCAAAATGGAAAGACGCAAATGAGGCAGAGTTGAATTCTCTATTGAAAGGGAAAGTTCTTGGACCAGTAGTCCAGACAACAGAAATAGTAAAACATATCAATACGAAAATGTCTTCTATGCGAATCAACATTTGAAAAGAAAATGATATAAGGTAAAATTGGTGGCATAAGAATTTCGTAAAGACCCATAATTGATTATGAGGAGGCACATTCTCCAGTGGTGGATACAATGATTTTTTCATTATGTTATTAGTCTGGTAATGCAAAGAGAGAATTGAAATGCGTCTAATAAATATCTTTTAACGTAAGTTCTCGAGAACGTTATGATCGGAATAATTAAATTCTGAATACATTATGTTTGTTATATGATTGAATTAAATATAAGTGGAACTCCTCATAAGTATCCTAAAGCAACCAAGTGCTTAAAAGGTAATATGAAACATCGTAGGATGTAATTATTGTGCACCAATACACTACATGTAATAAACTAAACCTGGTGATTATGATACTTCAATGTATAACAATAGTTCAATATAGATTGGACAAATGGATGAACTTGATTTTTCTAATTGATTTACTATACGATAAATTTCATGTACCAAAGCTCTTAAAGAGTAATGCACTGGCATTAATTGGTCAAGATGGAAAATGTCCTTGATGGATTGATGATGCCTAATGCATCGATATCAAGTATTTTGTAAAGTTAACAAAATAAATATGGACTAAAATAGTTTAGTTGAGTGTTGTACAACTCATGAAGTATTCCGACAAAGAGGAATATAGGCTTATAATATTACCTATCTTTTGACACAAGTTCTCTCTTAAAAGTTCACTATAATTGCAGTTTACAGTGATAATGCCTAGGCATCATCGAGAGACTCTGTAGAATTTTTAAAGAGTGAATTTTTGAAAGTCCTTGACACAGTTTAATTATTGCTCGACCCTGCAATTCGAGTATATGTGTAATGATATGTTTATCAATCCATCAAAGTATTTATAGAAATGCTGTGACATTTTACAATGGACAAAGCTCATACTTAATATACATTGAAGGTTGTCCAATTATTTTATATAGAAAATGTCTCTTTTTATCTCTTATCAAAGTAGAGATTTTCAGTCTAGAAGTCCCATTAGTTAAATGCATGTGTGCATTTATATATGTCTTGCTAGCCATGCATGACTATAATATCTTTTATTTAAACTTATTGTCATGGTTTAGTATGCGTCAAGCAAAGAGGCATTGTAATGGGTTATTAGAACTATTTTATTAGATTAAAGGTATGCAAGATATGAAATTATATTTTACTAACCCATGAAAAACAAGTTTGGCTAGTTTTATAGATGCAGGGAATGTAATACAACATAGTTGTGAATATTATGGTATTTGCTCACAAGAGGAGGAACCAGAAGTCTCGTATTAAGATCATACAACATTGCTTAACATAAGGGATTGCATGTCAAGGGATCAAGCAACAAACCATTGACTACAAAAGATTTGAGCAAATTCTACGGAGACCTACACCGGTCACTTAGAGAATAGATGTTCATATAAGGGGGAGCATTATACAAGTTGCACTCTTTTTCCCTTCACTAAGTTTTATCCCATTGGGTTTTCTTAGTAAGGTTTTTAATGAGGCAACATTATCAGGGGGAGACAATACGCGCTACACTCTTTTTCCCTTAGCTATGGTTTTGTCCCACTGGGTTTTCCTGGCAAGGTTTTTAATGAGGCAGCATCTCCAAGTGTATGAAGTTGATAACCAAGGGGGAGTGTTATAAATATATTATATTGTGGTTATCAATGCTTAAATTAGATTAGGCTTGTTCCCCAAGAATTCCCATTCCTATTTATACCCATTGTATCTTATTTGTAATACACACTTGATGAATGAAAATTCTAGATCTCTCTCCCTATTCTTCCTCTCATATTACTATTAGGCTAGTTTCACAACAACTAAGGGCAGGTTTCAAATGTTGTATTGTATATCTTGGGTTTGGATTCATTTATCATTTGTCATCACTAGATTCCATCGAACGTTTTCCAAATCAACTAAGGGCAGGTTGGTCTTATATATGTACGTAGACATGCTTGTCATCTAACCATATCATATTGTTACGTTTGTCGCGTGTTAATTTTAAAAATATGTTAATAACATTTATATACTTCCATTATAGTCCATCATTGATTTATATTTATTTAATCATTTAGTGTACCTTTGAATGTTCATGAGATAGTTTCAATATACTTGAAAACCATCATAGACCACTTGTCCACCACCATCGTCATCTCAAGGGGCGAAGCTTGGTTCTCAAATCAGGAGTGGTCGGAGTCAATTTTTTTAGATCGGTAGTGGCAAATCGGCGGGGGCCGGACTCAACCCGGACTCAATTTACCTACGAAAATCACAAATTTCCACTACTGCGTCAAAAACCAGGGGGGCCAGGGCCACCCCTGACCCTAAGAATCCTTCGTCCACTACCATAATCATCCACCACCATCAAAGGTTGTGTATATCACAAAAAAAATGACCATACACACATGTATATGTCCTTTGAAGACTTTTCTGAAGACGAAGAGCAACTAAAGAGCAGTAAAAGATCACTGTAGAGTATGTACACAAAATACTTTGTGTTCAAAATTATTCACTTAGAAGTGATGTTGAAAAAGTGTAGGACAAGTGTGGAACCTTAAATACAACAAAATGCTTTTGGCATATAAATTACATTCCAGACTCTTCCAGGAGTTTAAGAATATTATGTTCAGGTGCACTGATTGATGGTAGTATCATTCGATTTGTTCGAGGTCGTGATTTTGTTCTAGGTGTCTCGGGTGCAGGTGGGGCCACAGTTTCTTCCTGCGTAACAGCCAAATCGGCCCTCTTTTGCACTCCTGCAGATACGCGCTCTTTCCATATTCTTCCATCCTTTTATGTAACAAACCAGATAAATTAGCATATACACAATCCAAAAATGAACTACAAAACTCATAGATTCTTGGATAAACATTCCCGATTATATGTCAAACGACTAGGGAGTCAGCGTTGGCCTATAACTGTATGATCAAAGTTTGTTACAAAGTTAAACGGGTCAAATTGTAAATAGCGTATAGTTTGTTTAGATTGTAATTAGTATGTACGTAATTGTATAATGGTTAGATGTGTCAAACCTAAACATGAAGGGATGTGACGTACAGGAACATTGTGTCGATCAGGAAAGGGCGCCAAACACTAAAGGGGTGTGTCGATCATCATGGGGAGTCACCAGGGGCGGATTTAGGCTTTGTTCGACGGGTTCCCGGGAACCCAGTCGGTTTGTAAATTATAGTGTTATCATATATAAAAAAATGAAAGGAACCCATAAGAAAAATGTTAAAGGAACCCATTACTAAATACTATGAGTGCTCTAGTGGTTCCTATCCTTCCTAATACAGAACAGAGTCTGGGTTCGAAACCTCTTGCTGTCTGTTTTTTTTTTCGTGTCTTTTTTTTTATATATTCAAAACCTAACCCTAACCCAACATAACATTGCAAAGTGCAGCCTCCTCTCCTTTACAAACAAAAACACTATTGCAGCCCTCCTTTCCAAACACTCATCTCCTCCAAACCAACACTGCAGCCTCCTCCAATCCCAACTCATCTCCTCGTGACCTCCTCTCCAAATCGTCCTCCCTAGCTCGAGATCCTTCCAAAACCATGGCTAGTTCCTTCTCCTCCTCAAAGGCTTTTTTTCTACCCCTGCCCCTCACTAATTCCGACCGCCTCCAGCCTCCACCTCCATGTATTATTGTTCTCAAGTATGATTCTTTCTATCATTTCCTTTGACCCATTTTTTATTTGTTGTCTTTGGTATTTATAAATGTTATATGCCTGTAATTGTTGATTCAAAAGTTCAAGAAAATAACCTGTCTTGTATAAATAATATTAGTTGACAATTACACAGTATTGTGCATTGCTATGGTTTAATTCTTACCATGCCATTTCTTGTAACCTTGTTGCTATTGTTTGTCAAAATATGCATTTCCACTTAAAAGAAGAATGTCTTGTTTAACTAGACTTCCATATTAGATTTGAATAATTTAGGTTAGGTATCGTGAAAATAATTTGCATTCCGCCAAAGAACAAAATAATCTGAAGAACAATGCTTGATTAAGTTAAGAATGCTTTATATAAGGTTCTTGTATTATCTTGTTTAACTAAACTTCCATATTAGATTTGAATAATTTACCATAGTGTTTTTTATAAAGTTAGAATGAGAGTTTGTGTGGATTCAAATGGTCAAGGCTACTGAATGCGCATGTCCTGTATATCATCCCAAATTTCCTAGTTTAGGATTATTTACAATTACACTATATAAATTCTATTATAAATTTATATGATAAAGGAATTAGTGAAGTTTAACTTTCTTTGCTGATTATAAGTTGAGAGGGATGGGGATTATAAATTTAACCCTAAACTAACCCGAACCGTCAAACTGACCCGAACCCATGTACCGACATGGATTTTTTTATGTTTGGTCATATAAAATTAGAACATCTAAAAAAAGGAACCCAGTGAAAAAAATTCCTGGATCCGCCACTGGGAGTCACGATGGTTCAGTCGTGTCTATTCGATTAGTATATATAGGTCTAGGATTTTCAGTTTCTAAGTGTCATGTATCTTGATTGATCAATAAAAAGTTCGTTTTAGGCTTAATCCCTTTTTCTTCATCTTTTTATTTAGGTTATGTTTGGCAAAACTAGCTGGTGGCTAGAAGCTGGTAGCTGTAACTTTTTAAATATATTTTGGTGTTTGGCAGAGTAGCTGGAGCTTTAATAAAATGTATAAAATGACCAAAATGGGCATAACTAAAAGCTTGTATACATGTTTTTTTTTTTCTTAATGGTAGAATGGGTATTTGTGTCATTTTCTTATTAAAAGCTTGTAGCTAGTAGGAGCTTTTTCTTAAACGCTAGTACTAGTAGCGTTTCAATACGGAGCTTTTTCTCTTAACCTAAAAGCTTCAAGCCCCTTCAACCAAACAAAGCTTTTTATTGAGTAGGAGTTTTTTCTTAAAAGCTTGAAGCCAGAAGCTCCTAAAAGCTCCGTGCCAAACATACCCTTAATTTCTTGATTGAGGGTTGAATTAATGGTCTCCTGGGATCTATAGTGAGCATTTAAGATACATATTAATCTTACATGTCAAAATGTTGCTATTTTTATGGAACGATGATTCAAGTAGCCACCAAAATCATCCCAACCAAACAAATATGATCATATATTCGTGCGCAAATGCAAGAAAATTAGTTTGATGAGCACTTACATTCAAGATTGAAGGTTCGGGCAAAGGGCACTGGACGGGTTGATCTAAGTCAAGAGGTTCAACAGGACGCTCAACCGGTTTAAACTCGACTGCAACTTCAATTCCATGATGAGATGTAGACATGACTCCTGAAACACTTGCAGCTTCTGTAATTACTGTATCCTGGGGTATAACTACACTTTGTTCCTTCACATGATTAAGCAACCAAACACACATTCAGAAACAAAGTCAACCAACCAAATTGAACCCTAAAAACAAGATAATCGAAAATTAACCTACTTTCTTCAAAGATTAAAAAGATAAGTCATAATAAGAATCAAATAATCAGTTCCAAAACGCGCAAAGACGTGCTTGTGCAAACACCTCAATCAACTATCAAATCTTGAATTTCAGCTATTCAAAGTCAACAGTTTCAAGACTCAAACTTGACATCAAATTTTTACTTTTTTTTACTCTCCAAAATGTTAAACTATCAAAATTGTTATACAGTTACCTGCAGCTATTAATCTTTTTGTGGAAAACCAAACAGTTCTCATCAATTTTGACTTCAAGTAAAAGCTCATTTGACTCTCAAAAGTCAAACATGGTAAAGTTACAGAACAAAACCAATAATTTAACTAATCAACATCAACTACTGTGTACAGTAAATCATAAATCCCATATCCCACAATTCATATTCTTTAACTACCAAATTAGTAAAAAAATGTCAACATATTAAACCAAAAGTCAAAGGGTCAAACTCTCAAATAATGTCAACGCAAATTGCTGATAACACAAATCCGATCAATAACTTTGAATGAAAACAAGAGAATCAACAAGATCCCAGTTCGTAGATCAAGAGAAACAATCGACTAATAACATAAACATAAGGATTGAAGAACACCAATGAAGAATTAAAAGAAATTACAGAGAGAGAGAGAGAGAGAGAGAGAGAGAGAGAGAGTTGATGCTTACGAGTGCACTCTGTGTGCGACGATGACCGTTTCTGCTGACAGAAAATCTTGAAAAGAGACCAACCATGTTTATTTGTAGGAGGATTCTTTTGGTTGCTTTAGATGGATTTATTAGTTTCTCTCTCTAGAGAGACCAGAGATTGTATGGAGGTGAAGATAGACAGATACTAGCTTGGCTTGGTGGGCTGCTTTTGATTCTCTCTGTCTGCCTCTCTCTCTCTACCCCTCTCTCTCTCTCTATATATATATACACACATACATGTATGTATGTATATATGTTTTTCATAAAGAGTGTCCTCACAAAATATTCCTTTTGGTTTTTAACATCCGATTTTTTTTTTTGGGATTGAACGAACACATTTCGCTAAGAGGCTATATCAAGTGAGCCAGACCATGTTAGAGGGTTTGGCTATCGTATTGAATGTTATCAGGATCAGAGTTGGTATAAAGTATTTTTATGGTACTCTTGAATTTCAATAGAATAATTCAAACAGATTACATGAAAGAATATTCAAACTACGATCACACGTAGTGGCTATGGAATTGGGCACGGAAGGGGGGGTTTGGTGCCCCATTAACGCCATCACACCGCCCCCTTCAATGTTAAACGGGCGTTATTTTGATTCCACGCGAAATATTTCGCGCTGGGTGTAAAATGTCTCGGCCAATCGTTTTGTTCCACATGGCACTTTGCAACTTAAAAAAAAAAGGACCATTGGGACTTTACAACGTTCGGAAAAAAAATTATTTATATAAACACAAAGAAAACACACACCACCATACAACTTTATACAAAACACACAACACCAAACCTCAATTTATAAACGTTACCAACTTATTTTTATAAAAAAAAATGAGTTCCCTAACATCATCATCTGGCAGCCGGGATTATTATTACAAAGAGTTTTTAGGCGATATGGGTAAATCAACCGACGAGGAGATCGAGCAAGAGGTGGTTACAAGTGCTTGTGTGCTGGCAACGAAGTATATGAAACATGTTAGTAATCCTCCACGTCCTATTTTGTGAAGAAAATATATGGAACGCGACCGCATGGTGGCGAACACTCGTTTAATGAAAGATTACTTTGATGAAGAGCCAACTTATCCGGACCCAGGAATTTTTAAGCGTTGTTTCCGAATGAGCAAACGTTTATTTCTACGCATTTCAGGAGACTTGGAAAACGCGTTTGACTACTTTAAGCAAAAACCGGTTGCGAGAGGGGGTGCTTGGATTTACCGCGATTCAAAAGTGTACTTCAGCGCTATGCATTCTTGCGTACGGGAACACGACCGACATAAATGACGAACACTTGAAGTTAGCCGAGAAAACGACACGCGACACCTTAGAGCTAATGATCTGTTAGGACTTGTGCATACATATGTATGTGCTCCATTCAGAACAATGTCAAAACATGGAGAAAGGCACTTTGTTACATTTACTTAGGGGTGAGCAAATGTCGGTTCGGTTTGGTTTTTACATATAACCGAAACCAATAACCGAAGTTCGGTTTTAGGAAAATCCATAACCGAAACCGTTCGGTTACGTTGGTTCAGTTACTTCGGTTAATATGTCGGTTATCGGTTTGGTTTCGGTTATGTTCGGTTAATAACCAAACATAAAACTTGTGCAAAATTATAAACTTAAAATAGTTAGTAAAGTGTTTTGAACATTTTTCAAGAATATAAATATATATAAAAACGCAAGAAACATACATGAAATACCCATGAAATAAATAAAATATGCTTCAAATATATGGATATACATGAAAATACATGAGTTACATAAAAAATATATTTCAAATACATAGATATATATGAAAGATACATGAAATATATCGAAAATACATGAAAATATATTCCAAATATATGGATGTATGTATGAAAAATAATTAAGTATATAACTATCGGTTCGGTTTCGGTTATTTCGGTTATGGAAGAGGGGAAAACCGTAACCGAATGGTTCGGTTTTGGCCATATGTTAACCGTAACCGATCGGTTAATTCGGTTTTGGTTATTTTTTGTTCGGTTATCAGTTCGGTTTCAGTTTTTTTCGGTTATCGGTTTTTGTATGCTCACCCCTACATTTACTAATGATTTCAGTAGATATGGTTATGTTTATCTTATGAAGCATAAACATGAAACTCTTGAGAAGTTCAAGGAGTACCAAAACGAAGTAGAGAATCAACCAAATAGAACCATAAAGATGTTTCAATCAGATCGAGGTGGTGAATATCTTATTCAGGAATTCAGCGACCATCTAAAGAATTGTGGAATAGTTTCACACCTCACTCCACCTGGAACACCACAGCATAATGTTGTGTCTGAGCGAAGAAATCGAACACTATTGGATATGGTTCGATCCATGATGTGTCGTACAACCCTCCCACGCTCCTTTTTGAGTTATGCTCTGGAAACTGCCGCAAGACTTGTGAATATAGCTCGTACAAAGAATTTTGATAAAACGCCTTATGAGATCGACATGGAAAGAAACCTAAAGTATCCTATCTTAAGGTATGGGGATATAATGCTTATGTCACTCAAGAATCTTCGGATAAACTAGATCCCAGAGGCGAAAAAGTAGTTTTCGTCGGATACGCTAAAAAGATCAGTTACCTTTTCTACCACCCCACTGAAAATAAAATTTTCATTAAACGCAGAGGCACTTAAGTGACTAAACCAATTGTTCAGACACAATCAAAACTAACTAATTCAATTGTTGAAGTTGAGTCTCAAAGGACTCAATAAACATTATGTCTTTGCTAAAATGAGCAATCCCCCTATGCTAAAATAATAATGAGTCGTACCTTTTAAGTAGTCCTTTGTGATTTTCTCAAATTGTATATAAAAAAGAGTTGTTTTTTTTTATTTTTATTATTTTTTTTATTACAAACGCTTCAAAAAGTTTTAATAGTTTTTTAAAACCGCTTAAAAAGAGAGTGATTTTTTGGGTTTTTAGTTTTCCGTTTTGTTCGTTGCGGTTTTTTATAATATTTACCGTTGCTCATTTTAGTGGTATTTTTAATGTTTTATTGTTGAGGTTGCGTTTACGTAGCAACTATATTTTTTGGGATTTTTCTAGCAAGTGCCGATATCGTACAACGAACCAATTAAAAAACGATCAAATTCATTTGACATCTTCACAACCACACGTGGATTGAGTTCATTATGACAAACCAAACCAATACATCGTCTCTATAAAGGTGAGTACAAATATTATCCTTTCATTTCAAATCACATGGGTGATGACATGACAATGGGTAAAGCTTGATTTCACTCACTTGACCCTGTTGCTGCTCAAAGTGAGTTTGCTCGCTCGCACCGCCGTTCCTACCTACAACTCTTCCTTTTATTTCCTCGCTAGCTCACACGAGCAAACTCACGTCTGCTCGCTCACAAAACCGTTAACTCATGAGGATCATGATATTCGCAAACCACGTGGCTCGTTAGCTCGCTCGCGGGTCACACCACACTCTCTAACTAAAAATAAATATAACAAATAAATATATATATCTGATCCACTCGAACCACTCCACACATTACCACCCTCATCTCCAACCAGCCAATAACAAAATGTCACGTGGCATGCAAAATAACCATCCATGCACATGTTTGTCATCTCATCTATTTCCTCATCTTAAATAACTCACCCTTTAAAATGACAAATATACCCTGTAACCTTTAACAAAAATCACAACTACAACCCCTATTTCCCAACCTTAAAATTACCTCCAATTTTGTCCAAAACCAAGGGTAGTCATAGAAACCCATAAAACTAATAAGTAATAACCCTCTAAAATCCTTCCTACTCTATACTTTCATCTGTTTTTTTTACCTCAAATGGAGTTGTACTCTATGCAACTTAAGTTGTACACTACCTATTTAGAGTTTTAGACCATACCCTTCTCTTTTAATCATGCATTGTCTTCACATTGACATATAGATATACATATACCCCACTGATCCTTAAAAGAAAATAATTAACCACAAACACACATACACACAAATCTTGAATTTCAAGATTGGAAAGCTCTAACCTTTCATCTCTTTATCTCTCTAACACTTAGTGCAACAAGAGATAGAGAGAGATAACAAATAACAATAATAATAATAATGGCAGTGTGCACAGTGTACACAGTCCAAGCTTTAAGCTCATCATGCTCAATCTCATCACCAACAAGAACCCATATGGGATTAAAGACCAAAAGTGGCAGGTTTAGAAGTGGTGGTTATAAGATCACATGCTCAGGTGACACAATAGTGATAGGACTAGCAGCAGACTCAGGTTGTGGAAAGAGTACTTTCATGAGAAGGTTAACCAGTGTGTTTGGTGGTGCAGCCTCTCCACCAAAGGGTGGGAACCCTGACTCAAACACACTTATAAGTGACACAACTACTGTCATATGTTTAGATGATTATCATTCATTGGATAGAACTGGAAGGAAGGAAAAGGGTGTGACTGCACTTGACCCAAGAGCCAATGACTTTGATCTTATGTATGAACAGGTTAAGGCACTTAAAGATGGTGTGGCTGTTGATAAGCCTATTTATAACCATGTTTCTGGGCTTTTGGACCCTCCTGAGCTTATTAAACCGCCCAAGATTCTTGTCATTGAAGGTCTGCACCCAATGTAAGTATTGTTTTGTTTTGTTTATGTTTTGTGAATTAGATTAATTTTGGTGCATGTAGTGGAAATGTTTGTTAGATTGATCAGTGTTGAATTTTGAATGTTTTAGAAAGTATGTGATGTGTGTTTGTTTGTGAGGATAGGAAGGAGATATTTGTATGGCTGAGAATATTATGGTATCGTCCTAATACTATTGGGCCATAATGGAGATAATTTTAAATTATTATTATATTTAAGGTTTATTAGAGTACCCGTAGTGGCCTCGTTATCAGGCGTTTTAGGCCACCATAGCGCCGGGAACACCGCCCCCCCAGGCGCTATGGTGGCGTTATGGTGGTACCCAGCTTTCAGCATAGCGAGCGTTTTCATGAGAGATTGTGCCTTTTGACCGTTGGTAAACGGTCCAATATTTAAAAAAAAAAAAAACTGATTTATTTAATTTTTATCTATATATATATACTTCATCTTCTACAACATAAACACACACATATACAATTCACACACACAAACAATTCATACATACACACACTCTTTACAAACCAAAAACCAAACCTATGGCAGCCTGGACGAATCAAGAGCAACTCGAGTTAGTGCGGGCGTGGATAAACGTTAAGGAGATCCCGTCAACCAATAGGCGGGCTTTTTGGCAGGATGTGTTGGTTGAGTTCAACCAAATCACGGGAACGAACCACCGTAACGTTGACCAGATCTACAGTAAGTGGCATTCTATACGAACTAACGTTGACAGGTGGCATGGAGTCCATTCAGCGACGATGCAGGCGCACCCTGGGGTTAGCGAACAGATGGCAATTCAGTTGACACACGACGCCTATCGCCAACAATACGATAGCGACTTCTCAATCACCAATCTTTTGTCGTGGTCTCTGATGCGTTTTCACTATGTTTAATTTTTAATGTTTAGGCTTTATGTTTAATGTTACGTTTTATGTTTTGTGTTCTATTTGTAATGTTTAATGTTTTAGGCTTTATGTTTAATGCGTTTTCACCAATCTTTTGTGTTTAATGTTAGTTTATTTTAAAAGATTACATAATATTTTAAATTTAAACCACATAAACACATAAAATTACAATCCTAAATTACTTATTACAAACAGAGTTCCTAATCCTAAACTACTTATTAAAACGTTACATAAACACATTACATAAAGACATTACATAAAGACATAATATAATCCTAAATTACTTATTAAAACCTAAACCTCCCACTACGGAGAGTAGTTGTCCCAGTCGAGTGTGTAGTACTCGGGGGATAGGGAACGTGAGCTGTCCCTCCCATCGGACCTTGCATCCGAGGGGAAGTAGTAGTTCTCCCCACGAGGGGAAGGCATGCTCCAAAGGCGCTCCTCCTCCTCAAGTTCCCTGAGGGCTTCCAAGTCCTCAGGAGTTGGGTCCCCATATTCACGGGGTGGGGTGGGGATAGGTTGGTGGTGGTGGAGTGGGCAAGTATTATGGGGGGTGGGGATAGGTTGGTGGTGGTGGGTGGGGGTATTCTGGGGGGTGGGGATAGGTTGGTGGTGGGGGGAGGGGATAGGTTGGTGGTGGGGGGAGGGGATAGCAGCAGCAATTCGGGGGGTGGGGGCCGACACTCTCAGTCGGTCCATTTCATTAATAGCCATGGTATAATCCATGGCCCAGGCCCATTCTTCATCCGTGAAGTCATCATCGACTTCAGGATGAGGAAAGGTTGGTGGTGCCGCAGCAGGAGGAGGAGGGTGATAAATCCAATGTTGTGGAGGAGGAGGAGGAAGAGGAGGTTGTGGAGGAGGAGGAGAGGAGGTGAATGGTAGTCTCCGGGGCCGGCCCCGTCCCCGGACCCGGCGAGCATACTGCCGGACATTAGAAGGTCCGGCAGCTCCTGCTTGAAAACTGCCCATATTATTCATTGTGTTCAGGATGAGGAAAGGATGAGGAAGAGGGAAGAGGTGTGACTGAGATTTGGGAGGAGGGGGGTATTTATAGGTGTGACTGAGATTTGGTGGAGGGGGGGAAACTTTGAAATTCAAACTTTGAAATTTAAACGTTTGGGGGGGCAAAGTTTGAAATTCAAACTTTGAAGTAGGAGGGAAACTGTTTGAAATTCAAACGGTATGGAACAGTAACCGTTTGAAATTCAAAATTTTTTTTATTAAATTTTATTTTTTAATACTAAATAATTTTTTTATTATTTTATTAATTTAATAAACTTTCAGTTTAAATTTTTATTTTTATTATTATTTTTATTTTTAATGAAATATTATTAAGTATTAAATATTCTTATTTAAATAAAAAACAATAATTAACCAATCATTACCAATCATTTATAACCCCCACATAACCCCCCTTCCCACTACACCCTCTTTTTCCATAACCCCAACATAACCCCTTTTCTATTACTTTTTAATATTTTAATCCTATAACCCCCACATAACTATCCACCACTACACATACCCTTACATGAATGGTACCAAAGCGTCAATACTGGCCTAGTGGTATTATTGTGTGTAAACTGATCGTCGGTTTTATGAGCAATGACTGAACTTGAAAAAATAACGTGGGGTCGAAAATCACAAGAACTAATTTTTTTTCCTATCGGTAGAGGCCGGAATATCAAATTAGTGGGGCCGGAGTTAATTCATATAAACATTACATACGAAAATCGCAAACTTTCACCATTGAAACAAAAAATGGTGGGGGCGGGGCACCCTTGGCCCGTATTATCCTTCGCCTATGTTTATGAGGTCGAGAGTTTGAGTCCAACGATGAATGTTAGCATAGATTTAGGAGTAGATTAGATCGGTCTTATTCTTTCCCGCGTTTTTGAAAATTACATTCATAGTCCTCATCATTGAAAACTTTTGACTTTTGTGATGCTACAATTTATGTCAAGTTAGAATTTTTGTCAAGTTTTATGAAAAGACTATTTTATCCTTACGGTTAAAAAAACATACGTATCCACTAATACACTAAAGTTAGTTTTTTTGAAAGGTTAATTTCTTTTAAATTATGTGGTCTGTGAGATTTGAACCCAAGACCTTCCACAACCTAGGTGTTTTAAAGGCTTTGCCTTTGCCAATAGACCACCACCCCATTGGTTACACTAAAGTTAGTTATGTACATATATTTAAAAGGGATTTATATAGGGATAATTTTTCTAAATAGTAACCTAGTTTCAGTAGTGTTCCAATCAAGTCACTAATAAAAAAATTTGTTCCAATTAGGTAACTAAAGTTATTTTAATGTTCTAATCATAGACAATTTACCTATTTAGAAGGTCATCAATCCATATATGACTTTTATTGGTTATTTTTTAAAATGTTGACTTGAATTATCAATAACAACATGGATTAAAAAAATAGAAAATATATTTTTAAAATTGCGAAAAATTTAGGAAAAATAAAATTACAAATTACAAAAAAAATATGAAAATTATAAAAAAAATACGAAGAAAAATTTAAATGAATTATAAAAAAATGTAATAGTAAAAGACTAACGAAAATTTTTAAAAATGCGAACTTTTTTAAAAATGGAAAAAAATATTAATTTTTCGCAATTTCTATATTTAAAAAAATTAAAAATATAAACATTTTTTAAATTTTTGCAATTTTTTTTAAATATTCACAATTTTAGTAAAACATTTTTTTCCCAATTAGATAAGTCAACTATACTTTGATGTTTAAATCAGGTCACTGAAGTTGACTTTAATATTCCAATTATAGATGCTATACCTGCTATTCAGGTAAACTATATAGGAATAGAATATAAAATAAACTTTAATAACTTAATTAGAACAAATATTTGTATGAGTGATCTAATTGAAACACTAGTAAAACTTGATTACCCTTCTATAAAATATCCCCATTTATATATACTTAGACGATGTGGCAAAGTTTGACTTATGATGATGTATGTTTTTAAATATATGTAGGTATGATCAGAGGGTAAGAGACCTACTGGACTTTAGTATATACCTTGACATTAGTAACGAGGTTAAATTCGCATGGAAAATCCAGGTATATATCACGTGTAAACAATAATTTTGTTAATTATTATTATATAATAAAGTACAACAAATAACATTAAAAATGTAGAACAATGAAGAAGCTCATGGTTTACTTGATCACTGTATGTAGAGAGATATGGCAGAGAGAGGACATAGTCTTGAAAGCATTAAAGCTAGCATTGAGGCCAGAAAACCAGATTTTGATGCTTATATCGGTAAGAACCAAAAGTTATGGTTGGTCCGTGTATGTGAAAGGGGGAGATGTGAAGCATATTTTTTTTTAAATAACGAGCCAATGAAATAACACTACTAGTATTAAAAAAACTATAAAAATAAACCGCTCACCCTTCACAAATTAGTTCCTTTAAAATTATTCTAAAATTAGTTCGAGCTGAGCCAAGCTCGACTCCAAAGTATTAGGCTCGAACCGAGCCGAACCCGAGCTCGAGCTTCATAAAAGCATGACGAGCCGAGCTAGAGCCTAGTCGAGCTCAGGCTCGGCTCGGTTACACCCCTAGTTTGGGTTCAACTCAACCCAAAATCGATTTCAATTTTACGTATAGGTAACTAGCTGATTACCACGAGAGTGTCCCGGGGTTGAAAAATCTAATATTACTTAATAAAAAAGGATAAAAGAACTAAACAGTCTCAACCTCTTTTAATATTAAAGAAAGTTGTTCTAATATTTATACTATCAAAATGGTTTCTCATGCTGCGTTCCCAGCAGATTAAAAAATCTCAACCTCTTTTAATGCTAAGCATATCGTTATAGCACATTAACATGGGCAATTCATATATGTAATAGTAGATTCAAAAACATATATACTATCATAACATGATTAGTGACTTGCCTATATATGATTAAGAAATTACCTAAATACATTGTGTTTTTTCTGCATGAACAAAAACTCACTAAAAACATTTTTTTTTCGTTTTTGTATAGCACTATATATGGTGCTCGTTGGAAAGATAATAAAGCGATCGTTAATTTGGTTTAATTTTTTTTTTTCAAAAAAATGTCATACATAAAAATTACCAACATTTAAAAATTGTGAGCGGAAAATAAGGAAAAGATATTAATTAACATATTTGAAATTTTAAGATAATATAGATATAGATTTTATTTAAAAATACAAAATAAATAAATTTAAAAGAAAGTTTCACATGATGCCACATGACACATTCAATAGGGGGTTGAAGCCTCCATTGAATGTTACCTCATACAAACTCAATTATTTTATTACTAGATTATACCCCGGGAGCCTCCCGGATTGAGAAATTTAATATGATACATCAATTTTACATATGAAATAGACTAATGTATAACTATAATATTAATATCTAACCTAAAACAAATTAACAATGTACAACTCCAATGCTAACACCTAACCTAAAAGAATGTAGAACTTTAATATAACTCTAATATTAACACCTATCCTAAAGACTAAACAAATGTACAACTCTAACATACTTATATTGATACCTAACTTAAAACAACGTATAACTCTATTAACCTATTCGGCTCTGGTTGAAAAAAAATCATATTAACTGATTTGAACCTAATTAGTGACTTGCCTATACATGATTAATGATTTACCTGAACACTTTGTGTTTTTTTTTCCTGTATGAACAAAACCCCACAATTTTTTTTTTCATTTTTTATATAGCACTATGGTACTCGTTGGAAAGATAATAAAACGCTCGTTAATTTGGTGTAATTTTTTTCTTTAAAAAATCTCGTATATTAAAGATATTAACGTTTAAAAATTATGGGAGGAAACATGAAGGTTAAAAATCCAATTTTGTTTTTAAATTATTTTTTTTCTAAAATATCTCAATGCCACATGGGATGACACATGGCACACTTAAAGAAGAGAATGTCTCATTGAGTGTCATGTCATTAAAATGGCTTTGGTTTATTATATGTATATTGATATAGATAGATAAGTTATAGAAGTTATAGATTATAGATTATAGATAGGTTCAGTTGGGGTTTTGATTTACACTCGGGTTAAAATGTTTGGGCCTGAAAAAGTTGACCCAAACAAAAAATTGGGCCCAAAACTTCTGACAAATCAGTTATTTCAGTTCCATTCAGTTAGAATGCATAGAAATTGTGTGTACTAAATAAAAGCATAATCAATTATGATGTCAAATGTAGACCCGCAAAAGCAATACGCGGATGCCGTAATTGAAGTGTTGCCTACTCAGCTGATCCCTGATGACAATGAGGGAAAGGTGTTGAGAGTGAAGCTCATCATGAAAGAAGGAGTTAAATACTTCAACCCCGTCTACTTATTCGATGAAGGCTCCACCGTATCCTGGATCCCGTGTGGAAGAAAACTCACTTGCTCCTACCCCGGCATCAAATTCGCCTATGGTCCCGACACTTATTTCGGCCATGAGGTAGCTAGCTATATACTCAATGTTTTCAGAACCTGATTGGACTGAATTTAAGAACCGGATAACGTCATATATAAAAAAACCTAAATTGTTTAATTTTTCTATCAATAGTTCATATTTAAATATAACATTAACAATTTTCAAACGTCTACCACTCATGTGTAGGTAGTATGTACGAATACGCATGTTATGTACACAAATAGGCCATTAAACTAATTTGCTTATATGTTAAATTTGTTTTTAACGTCTACCACACATGTGTAGATTGTATGTAGGAAATATACTACATATGATTTACGCATGTGTATCTTTCATAAGTAAACGAATTTTGTTCGTATATTTTTTGTAATGTTGTAGGACTAGATGAAAAACATTACATTTAAACTATTTTTTATTTTAATTTTTTTTTCAGACCGGAAAAATGAATAATTTATTTTGTTCTCGTAATGTTATGTTTTGGTAATAAAATATGAAGATTTAAATAACTAAAATATCAAAATGGACCCTGAAGTCTAAAAGAATCCGGTCCGACCACCATGTTCACTGGACCTACCTGTAATGGACCGTTTCAAATGGGACCGGCTCAAAGAGGCATAACTGGATCCACTAGGCACCAGTTTCCGGTCCAGCCTGCCGGTCCCATCCGGTTGTGAAAACACTGCTTATACCCAAAGATACATCTCTAAAATCAGCAAATTTCAGCCTAAAGTTTGATCTTTTCGCAGGTATCCGTGTTGGAAATGGATGGGCAATTTGACAGACTAGATGAACTCATCTATGTTGAAAGCCATTTGAGCAACATTTCCACCAAATTCTACGGCGAAATCACGCAGCAAATGCTGAAACATGCTGATTTCCCGGGCAGTAACAATGGTACCGGTTTGTTTCAAACCATAGTCGGGTTGAAGATCAGAGACTTGTTTGAACAAATTGCAGCCAATAAGGGGTCTGCTGCACTTCAAGCTTCAAAAGCTTGATCATATATATATATTATAAGTATGAGTTCATGTTGTGATCACATATGTATTTTATTATTCCATTTGTGTACTTATTCCATGCAGATATGTAATATAAGCATACCAATTCATTAAATAATATGGTTATTAAAAGTTATATTATTCTTGTAAACTGCGCGGCGATTTTGTTGCCACGTGTTGTGAGGATTGGGCTTCTTTCTAAATATAGCAAAGGTTGAATTTGAATGTGGATAGGTTATGAAGTCCAACCTGAATTGGGTAGGAGGTAAGTGGCAGGTATGTGTGTTTTAATGCTTGTTAGGATATAAAAAGGGACCAAAGGAGGCAGTATTAGCATGCAGATACTGAAAATGAAATCAAAGGGTGGTTTTGTGAAGGTGTTGGTTTTTGTGTGTGCATTTGTTCTTATTGCATTAGTTGTGGCAGATGAAAGTTATGAAAATGATGAGAAAAGAAGTAAGTGATTTTTTAATTTTTTTTGTAATAAGATGTTTTGAGTGATTTGATGGGTTTGTTGACTTGTTTTCAATTTTTTTATATGTTTGATTAGGGGATTCTGCTGGAAAAACACAGGAAATAGATGGTGGAGGTAAGGATGGATGGGGTGGGTATGTAACTAGAGGAAATGGTGGTGGGTCGGGTGGTGGTTGTATTGGAGGATGGTGTGGTTATGGAGGTGGAAATGGAGGAAAGGATGGCGGGTCGGGTGGTGGTTGTATTGGAGGATGGTGTGGTCATGGAGGCGGAGGTAAGGGAGGATGGACAGGTGGTGGTGGATGGACTGGTGATGATCATGGAGGTGACAAGGGAGGATGGAGTGGTGGTGGTGGTAGCCATGGAGGAGGTGGCAAGGGAGGATGGAGTGAGGGTGGTGGTGGCCATGGAGGAGGTGATAAGGGAGGATGGAGTGGTGGTGGCCATGGAGGGGGTGATAAGGGAGGATGGAGTGGGGGTGGTGGTGGCCATGGAGGAGGTGATAAGGGAGGATGGAGTGGCGGTGGCCATGGAGGAGGTGGCAAGGGAGGATGGAGTGGGGCTGGTGGTGGCCATGGAGGAGGTGGCAAGGGAGATTGGAGTGGTGGCGGTGGTGGCCATGGAGGAGGCGATAAGGGAGGATGGAGTGGCGGTGGCCATGGAGGAGGTGGCAAGGGAGGATGGAGTGGGGGTGGTGGTGGCCATGGAGAAGGCGGCAAGGGAGATTGGAGCGGTGGCGGTGGTGGCCATGGAGGAGGTGATAAGGGAGGATGGAGTGGCGGTGGGAGTGGCCATGGAGGAGGTGACAAGGGAGGATGGAGTGGAGGCGGAGGTGGCCATGGAGGAGGTGACAAGGGAGGATGGAGTGGCGGCGGCGGCGGAGGCAAGGGAGGTAATTGAAGCCATAACTAGTTTGGAGAATAAAGCCATAGGCAAACGACCATATAAACATAGTTTGTTTGATTCCGATCCATTTTCTTTGTATATGGAGCAACTTATAATTATACCATTTCGTGATGTATCCTATTCAATAATAATACAATAAATGACGTCTAAATTTATATTGTTGGGTTCATATGCGTTTGCGCCAGTTTATTTGAGATCGCAAGAAAGAGAGAAGGAAAAGGGTTGGGGCGAGTGGCCCTAGCTTTAGTTTGTCTATTTAATTAACCTATTGATTAAGGGGTAAACCTTAATTACAATATCTATTTAATGACTCTTGTACTTGTAATTTATTACCACCTCAAAACAGAAGACTAGTTGCCACTTGTGGATGGATATAGATCAACTTAGACTGAACCACGTTAAGTCCTTATGTCGTATTAATGTTTTTGTGTTTTTGTTCAGTTTCGTGTGTGCCATAAACCTACTAAATTGTTGGAATACATTGATAATTATTTATAAGCTAAAAACTATAAAGAATGTATCATAACATAAAAGCATTGACCACCATCTTAAAGATATTGACCAAGACTTTGTCCAAGACTTGACAAAGACTTTGCATAATCTTAGCTTAGTCAATTACAATTGTAATTATGTATATCCCTTAGTATTAGCCTTTTTCTTATTGTAAATCCTCTATATAAGAGTCTTGTAATTCTCCATTGTAAAACACAACTTTCATAATACAAAACACACAACATTGTTCATTACTTTATATGGTATCAAGAGCCTAAAAGCTCCCTTGAGCCATCTTCGATCCCAACCTACTCGATAGACACCTTCTGTCCGCATTTTGCCTTTTTTTTCTTTCGATTCATCATGGCCAAACAAATCACCCACATTACCGCCGCCACAACCCGAAACCAAGGGCCACCACAAACTACCAATACCAACACTCGCCCGACTCGCAACAATAACACCTATTGCTACTATTGTAACATTCCCGGACATGACACTAAAGATTGTCGCAAACTTAGTCGCTTCCTAAGAGAACACAATGTCTCGCCTCAAAATACCAACACCCCGGTGGTTAACTACACCACCCCTCACCCAATGGCTACAACCTCATCTTGGATGTGGGACACCGGTGCGTCCAACAACACCGCGAACAACAACCAACAATTTTCCGTTCTTTCCGAATACGGAGGACCCGATAAGATCGTGCTAGGTGATGGTAAAACTCTCCCTATAACTCATATTGCTCAAACAACTATTCCAACAAATTCTCGCCCACTTCTTTTAAATAACATTTTAATTTCTCCTAATCTTCGAAATAATCTTATTTCCGTTGCCAAAGTTTGTCGTACTAATCGTGTTTCCGTTGAATTTTTTCCTTATCATTTTTTTTGTAAAGGATCTACGCACGAGGGCGCGCCTCATGCGGGGAGTGAACGTAAATGATGTCTACTATGGACCAATCTCATTGTCTCCTCAAGTCAACAACACCCAAACAAACTCTCTTCTCATGTGGCACCACATACTTGGACATCCATCGCTTCAAGTGTTCAAGTCTTTAATTTCTAGATTGGGACTTCGTTTTAATAAGGTGATCCATGAGTCTTTTCATTGTACTTCATGTTCCCTAAATAAAAGCCACAAACTACCTTTTGGCAAAAACTCTTTTGTTGCCAATCAACCTCTACAACTTCTCTACTCCGACGTTGGGGTCCCGTAAAAACGTCAATCGATGGCTTTAAATACTATGTCATTTTTGTTGACTATTTTTTCAAATACATTTGGTTATACCCAATCAAACGAAAATCCGATGTCAAAATTCTTTTTCCACAATTCAAATCTCTTGTTGAAATTTTTTTCAAAACCAACATTGTTGCGTTGTTCACTGATAATGGGGGTGAATATGTGAGTCTTTCACCTTATCTTGCCTCTCAAGGTATCTCCCATTACACGACACCACCTCACACACCGGAACAAAACGGTATTGCCGAACGACGTCACCGACACGTTGTGGAAACCGGCTTCGCCTTACTCCACTACTCCCATTTACCACAACATTTTTGGTCCCATGCCTTTCAAACCGCAACCCACCTAATCAATCGTTTGCCTACACCCATCCTTAACAACAAATCTCCCTACAATATGTTGTTCAAAACCGCTCCTACTTATTCCAAACTCAAACCGTTTGGTTGTCTTTGCTACCCATGGTTACGACCCTATGCTACTTCAAAACTCCACTCCCGTTCAACGGCGTGCATATTTCTTGGGTACTCATCCTCCAAATCGGCATTCAAATGCTATGACCCTACTAGTCACAAACTATGCCATTCTCGCCACGTTGAATTTATCCCACATATTTTTCCATCTCAAAACACCAACCCCTAACCCAAACACATGTCATTTGACTCCTTCCTATTCACATGCCAATCGGCCCAATCAACCTCCCCTTCTAACCAACCCACTCCAGACCCAAACATCTTGCATCATCCAGCCCCTACTCCACAGCCCATATCACCCGAAGCCCAAACCCCTATCCCTACACAAACCCACGGCCCACACCATCTACCTCCTGCACACAACCAACCCTCCCACACAATAGGTCCAAACAGCCCAACCTCCCACACAACAGGCCCTACACCCCAGCCCACCGAGACACCCTCACCAACCGGCCCACCGACTCCACCAGATAGCACCACCTCTACCCCAACCGATTCCCACTCTACCAACCCCACCTCACCAATGTCTTCATCCAACACATCCGATGATCCCACGAACTCACCTCCATATAACCCTCAACCACCTCATCGACAACCAAAACCAAACTCAAAGTATTACAACCCCAACTTTGTCAACTCTACCACCATTCACCCTCTACCCGTTTCTCTTGAACCATCCACTTATACTCAAGCCTTGAAAGATCCGGATTGGCGCCATGCCATGGATCTTGGGTATAATGCTCTCCTTCATAATAACACTTGGGAACTTGTCCCTCACACAACCCAAACTCCCATTGGTTGCAAATGGGTATTCCGAATCAAACGCAAACCCGACGGCACGATTGACAAGTACAAAGCCCGTCTAGTTGCCAAAGGGTTTCACCAACAATATGGGAAAGACTATGATGTGTGTAAATATATATATAAAAATAACACAAGTTTTAATTAAAACGACTCACCTAAAAACTACACACGCACGGCAAGTGTACCGGTCGCAAAGCAGTAAACAGATAAGACCGAGTATCGAACCCAAAGACGCGAATGCAACTCTAGATCACACCCTATACCGAATACTAGCCTAAATAAATATATACTTAAATGGGGGTATTTTAAACTACTAATTATAAACTTAGAATAAAATAAATATAAACAAAACAACCTCACCTGCTTAAACGAAACTAGGAACTTGGAGAAATCGGATAGGAAGAAGGCTGGTTACTTAGGTAAAATCCCTAGACACTAGCAATAAATCCTGAATCTGGTAATTAACTTGAGACCCTATTCTTATCTAATAAACCTCCTGTCAAAGATAGCTCACTAGACTCAAGGCGGGACAAGTGTAGAAATGCTAAGATGGATCCGGATCGCCCTAGCGTACCAAAATCCCACAGAAATCAGATTAAAACCTCTCCTGGATTAAAACCCTCAAACTATGAAGCAGACTTAAACTCTACTGATGAAAACCTAGGAAAACTCTAAACACGGACAAGTAGCGACTCCCGCCCTAGCGCTTGCCAACTACCGAACAATGCCTAGTTAGTTACCTAGCAAACTCGAGTTAGATTTCTCACCCTCAAGAATGGACTGCACGTCTTAGTTAATTTATTATATTAGTTTGTTATACTTGTGTCGTACTCCAACTCCAAATACTAGCACGCTAACCTAAGTTGACGAACTAGATTGATTTCAAGACCTAGGGGGTATCTCTACATGCCCAGCTCCACAAAACCAATAAACAAACCTCAAATAAAATTAACACCAACACACATATATCAAATCCAACAATAAAATTAAAATCATGTAATCCTACACATCAAAACTAAAAACCAAAAATCATTAAATACTGCAAATTACGTGTCTAGTTCATAAACCTAAGCAACCATAAAATATTTAGTTCATAATCTTTATAAACATCACAAAATAAATAAAAATAGTTTTAACCATGTCTATAAAAATAATAAACGAAAACTAAACCTAACCCAAGGCTCGTTGGCTCTTGATCTTTAACGTGCCCGTGGCCTTTTCTCCTTCCGTGCCTTTTCGCTCGTCACCGTAGTTTGGTGCGGCTTCTTCTTTTTGTCTTTGTGCGAAAGTCAGGAATTGGAATCAATGATATGTCTCTGCGGCTCCTTGGAATTGCCAATTCTAAATGAATGTTTTTTCTCTCAATATAATATATCGACCTATTGTGCGCCGCTTTTCTAACTTTCTTTTTTTACATTTGCAAATTGTGTGTTTTTCTCTTGTGGGCCACGAGCCCACCCTATATTTATTTTGTTTTTTTATTTTTTTTTTTTTATTATTATTAGTAGTAGTAGTAATAGTAGTATTATAACTCGGCGCTCTCGTATCAAGTGTTCTTGGCTCGACCAAAGTTGCTCGTTTACGCTCCAAAGTCCATGAACACCTACCAAAATATAAAATAAATAAATAAGTACTAAAAATTAATAAAAAACTATACAATGACAAAAATAGGCCAACAAACGAATACACGCCTAAAACTACTAAAAACTATATACAAAAGACTCAATTATAACAAAAAATACATAAGAGAATAGATGTGTTTTACGACACATCAAACATCCCCACACTTAAACCTTTTTCGTCCCTGAAAAAGAATTATGCTATGGAATCACAGTTAGGTTTACATCCAGTTTCAAAACATAGGTTACTTAATTAATAATCTACTAACGTGTTGATTGCGATTGCAGGTATATTGATCCTCTTAAACCCACACCGGTTTCCAGGCCCCTTTTTATTTATGTTAAGTTCATGTTGATTAGTCTATCTAGGGTCTCACTCGAAGGAAGCCACAGTTCCTCCTAATCCCGCCTCAAGCTTATGAAGCTAAAGGAACGACCAATTGACCATTTCCCAACCGTCTTATGTAGAAAACCAAGAGAATTTAAAATCACTTTTTTTTTTTTTTTTGCATACTTAACTCAGAGGGTGTGACCAATCCAAGTCGCTATCCCAGTGGCCAGGCACCTTAAGCTTCAGCATTTTTTTTTCATCTCAGCATACTTAACTCAGAGGGTGTGACCAATCCAAGTCGCTATCCCAGTGGCCATGCACCTTAAGCTTCAACATTTTTGCTTTGATTTCTATTTTTTTTTAATTGATTAGAAATTCTAACGGTTTTCTACTTATAACGGTGCTTCTTATACTATATTTGGCGGTTTTAGTCTCCCCGTTTCTCCTACATGAGAACCCACAAAATAGCCTAACATAATTAATTTATTACTTTTCAAAGGAAACGTTTCTACCGGCCGAGCCTACCCACATATCCCAAATCAGACACGTTTTCAATCAATTTTAATCTCTTATTATACATACTATTTGAAAACCGGACACCTAACTTTCCCTATCATTTTCCATATTTTATATAATGCAAACTTCAAAATCAGGGACTTTTTTTTTTTTTTTAAATGACTTTATATACAAACTAAACGACAGTTTCCCATCCCCACACTTAAACTCTACATTGCCCTCAATGTAGGAATAGAAAACGACTCAAAACAAAAACTAATAAAAAAAAATTCCGAATACAAAAATAAAAAGACGAGGGCAAATTGAAAAGGACTTAGCTGGTTAATTTTTCTTCGTAAGCTCTAGTCCAATCCAGCTCGATCGTATAGCATTTTGGTCGCGATCGGCTCTGACACAATGGTAAACTCTCGGGTTGCTTCAATATAACGTACAGGTCCAGAATCACCCGAATGGAGATTGAGTACGGGTGGTGCAATCCAAACCTGCGCAAAACAAAACAAACAAAACCCGAGCATAATACCGAACCACACAAAAATAAAAAGACTCAAACTACTAACTTAGACTCATAATATAACAACAAACAAGAAGACGTACCTGCTTGGCAAAATGGCGGTGAATGGTGGTAGAACCAAATGGGTAGAGAAAAAAAAAATCGTTCTCGCTCAACGTGAAGGACACTGGTGATCACAACACGCGTTGCTAGTGAAAAAAAAATATATAACTTTCCGGGGTAATAGCTGGTCGCATGAGGCGAACAGGTCAGCCCAGACTCCTCACATTACGTGAAAAGTCTTTTTTCAGAGAAAGTTAACTATTTTTTTTTTTTTTTTTTTTTTTTTTTTTTTTTTTTTTATAGAAAAATTCTCTTATTACCCAAACCACTACCAAAACTCCCAGTCATAAAATATATAGAGAGATAAATACATGGGATCCGCTCATGACGAAATTTCCTCTACCCAAGCAAACACGCAAACTTGCAAACAGACTCAAAGACACAAAAAATTAAAAAATAAAAACCTATGAACCACTACCGATTGACAGACCACAAATAAAAAAAATGAAAAGCTAGAAAAAAAATAGGTATAAATATAAATTTACAAACTCTACAGAGCCTCCCCACACTTAAACTTAATCAGGGGGCTTCTCTTTTATCTGGACCCGATCCAACCCATTTAATTCCACCCGGTCCATATTATTTAGCAAAATTAAATTAGTGGAATTGAAAAATATTTTATCGAATTTAAATGGGTCGGGCCACCAATATTTAAATTTACCTGGACCAAACCTGATTCTTGGCATGTAATGAGGGGACTTGTTGTCTCTGCAACTCCTGACCCTCACCCTGTGTCGGTCCAGGTGCCTCTTCGCCTTCTCCCGTGGTGGTGGCCATGGTGGTGGCACTAGTAGCGGTGTAATATCCAATGCCTGCACGGGCCGGCTGTGGTGTTCTTCTTCTTCCACCACTGCTTCTTTCTCATCTTCCTTGTTTGGTGACACTTGTTCAAAATTTTTGTCCACTTCTGGGGCTGACAAATCAACCAACTCGTCACCAAACTCTGCTTCCTCATCAGCTGCTTCTTCAAGCAGGTCAGTGGTATCTTCCTCTTCCACCACTTCTTCCTCAAACAGCCAGCCTGTGGATTCTGAAAAATCCATATCTTCCTCAGCCTCCCCTATCTTCTCCATCATGGCTTTCCTATGCGCGTCCCAAGCTATCCTTTCTATCTCCTCATCATCACTCCAGACATCTGCCTCCCAAGGGTATACTACTGAACTAGAGATCTGGCAAGGCTGCTCATCCTGCTGAACCAAAGGTGGGACTAAGGCGTCCATTATGGTCTCTGGCTCTAACCCTGAATCCTGCAAAATATCATCCTCACAAGACAAGTGTAAAGAATCATATGGATCAGTTAAATCATGCACAGAATCAGATGAGTAAGGACAAACAGTTTCAGCAACGGGCCTAATGCAATCAGGTAATGTAAATGTTACCATCTCGTCTGGGTCATCATTTGTGAAATAAACCTGCTGAACTGGAGGTGGGACTTCAACGTCCATTATGGTCTTCAGTTCATCCACCCGAGCCTCTAGCCTTTTAAGTGCCGCATCTTGTTCCCTCAAAGAGTCGGTGCGCTTGGATAGCAAAGAATCGATATCCTCGAGCATGAGCTGTTGTTTAGCAACTAAGGCGGCAAAATCGGGTCTAGTGTGAGACGAGACATCCCGATAATCGGGATGTTGATAAAAATGTTGGCTAGGTGGATACTCTGACGAGCAACCACCATGCCTTTCCTCATACATCTCATCTTGTAGATAATCATGCCGACTTTTTCTTCTATCTAGTGACTCAGATGTTGCAGGGTTAAACCACCGGTTTGCCTGTGGGTATGAAGGCTGGTATGACTGATATGGCTGCGGCTGCACATACGTGTTAGAATAATAATCCGTGGAATACCCCGATGAATATAAATGAGGGCATCTTATGGTAAAGTGGGGTCCTCCGCAGATCTCGCACATGATAAAAAAAATTATATATTACGAATAAAAAAAAATAATAATAATAGGAAAAAAAAATAAAAACAAAAATTATTCACAAAAGGGTAGACCAGAAACGGATAAGATAATTCTCAAGAGTGCCAATTGCGTCCCCGGCAACGGCGCCAAAAACTTGATGTGTGTAAATATATATATAAAAATAACACAAGTTTTAATTAAAACGACTCACCTAAAAACTACACACGCACGGCAAGTGTACCGGTCGCAAAGCAGTAAACAGATAAGACCGAGTATCGAACCCAAAGACGCGAATGCAACTCTAGATCACACCCTATACCGAATACTAGCCTAAATAAATATATACTTAAATGGGGGTATTTTAAACTACTAATTATAAACTTAGAATAAAATAAATATAAACAAAACAACCTCACCTGCTTAAACGAAACTAGGAACTTGGAGAAATCGGATAGGAAGAAGGCTGGTTACTTAGGTAAAATCCCTAGACACTAGCAATAAATCCTGAATCTGGTAATTAACTTGAGACCCTATTCTTATCTAATAAACCTCCTGTCAAAGATAGCTCACTAGACTCAAGGCGGGACAAGTGTAGAAATGCTAAGATGGATCCGGATCGCCCTAGCGTACCAAAATCCCACAGAAATCAGATTAAAACCTCTCCTGGATTAAAACCCTCAAACTATGAAGCAGACTTAAACTCTACTGATGAAAACCTAGGAAAACTCTAAACACGGACAAGTAGCGACTCCCGCCCTAGCGCTTGCCAACTACCGAACAATGCCTAGTTAGTTACCTAGCAAACTCGAGTTAGATTTCTCACCCTCAAGAATGGACTGCACGTCTTAGTTAATTTATTATATTAGTTTGTTATACTTGTGTCGTACTCCAACTCCAAATACTAGCACGCTAACCTAAGTTGACGAACTAGATTGATTTCAAGACCTAGGGGGTATCTCTACATGCCCAGCTCCACAAAACCAATAAACAAACCTCAAATAAAATTAACACCAACACACATATATCAAATCCAACAATAAAATTAAAATCATGTAATCCTACACATCAAAACTAAAAACCAAAAATCATTAAATACTGCAAATTACGTGTCTAGTTCATAAACCTAAGCAACCATAAAATATTTAGTTCATAATCTTTATAAACATCACAAAATAAATAAAAATAGTTTTAACCATGTCTATAAAAATAATAAACGAAAACTAAACCTAACCCAAGGCTCGTTGGCTCTTGATCTTTAACGTGCCCGTGGCCTTTTCTCCTTCCGTGCCTTTTCGCTCGTCACCGTAGTTTGGTGCGGCTTCTTCTTTTTGTCTTTGTGCGAAAGTCAGGAATTGGAATCAATGATATGTCTCTGCGGCTCCTTGGAATTGCCAATTCTAAATGAATGTTTTTTCTCTCAATATAATATATCGACCTATTGTGCGCCGCTTTTCTAACTTTCTTTTTTTACATTTGCAAATTGTGTGTTTTTCTCTTGTGGGCCACGAGCCCACCCTATATTTATTTTGTTTTTTTATTTTTTTTTATTATTATTATTAGTAGTAGTAGTAATAGTAGTATTATAACTCGGCGCTCTCGTATCAAGTGTTCTTGGCTCGACCAAAGTTGCTCGTTTACGCTCCAAAGTCCATGAACACCTACCAAAATATAAAATAAATAAATAAGTACTAAAAATTAATAAAAAACTATACAATGACAAAAATAGGCCAACAAACGAATACACGCCTAAAACTACTAAAAACTATATACAAAAGACTCAATTATAACAAAAAATACATAAGAGAATAGATGTGTTTTACGACACATCAGACTATCATGAAACATTTAGTCCCGTTACTAAACCCGTTACCATTCGCACCGTTCTCTCCATTACTCTTTCAAAAGGATGGTCTTTACGTCAACTAGACGTTAATAATGCGTTTCTTCATGGGACTCTTCACGGAAATGTCTTTATGGTGCAACCTCCCGGGTTTACCAATACGGAATTCCCACTTCACATTTGCAAACTCAAAAAATCCCTCTATGGACTTAAGCAAGCACCGCGTGCTTGGTACATCGAACTAACCAACTTTCTCACTCGTTTTGGCTTTAAAAAATGCATTTCTGACCCCTCTCTTTGTATACAATCTCAACAACATCACTTGCTACCTCCTTGTGTACGTTGACGATATTGTCCTCACCGGAAATCACAATCCATTTATGGATTCCTTTGTTCAAGCCCTAAGCAACCAATTCTCTATCAAAGACTTAGGCCCTCTCCATCATTTTCTAGGAATTGAAGTCATTCCAACGCCTCATGGTCTATTTCTTTCCCAACATCGTGTAACACCCCAACCGATGGCGGAATCATCGAGGTGTCACGTAGTGACGATTGTTCAAAAGCACATGGTACTAAAATGTAAATATTATTGTATAATTTAAATTGTCTTACATGGATAAAATGGGAAAAATACATAAGTCTGAACAAAACATGAAATTTGAAATAAATTATTAAAAGCAAGCACTAAAATCCAATGCTATGGAACTAAGATCAAACTGCACCTGAAACATGTACAAAATAAGTTTTGTCAACATATGAAATGTTGGTGAGCATTCCTAGTTTTAATGCATATAGTAAGTTGGAAAAATGTTATACAATTCAAGTGCAAAGCTACAGTGCATTTATGTAAACTATGTATCATACAAATGAGCGAAATCAATCCTGTGACTGTATAAATGTACTAAAATGAGCGGCGGTGCACTTATCCAATAAATGGATAATAACTTAACAATGACCACGGATTCTCCGATGAAAAAGGGGGAGAATCAACCTAGGCGGGTTGTCAATCCAATAGCGCTATCCAATGTTAAGCTCGGCTTGTACAATGTTAATGATTTCACTAAGTACAAATGTATTCTACATGTAATGTCTAAGCATAAAGCACGTTTGTAAGAAAATGCACATAGTACTAGAATTGTATTGTAAAAATGTGAACTTGTATTTGTAATTTGTATAAGTGTACATGTAACACCCCAAAAATGAATAAAAGCAAAAGGGGGATAGGAAATACTCACTTTCGCCAAATGACTAGATGACTAAGCGAGCGTGAAAATGCGAGCAATCCAAAGAGTCAACAACGAAACTAGTCCAATTTAGAAGAAAAGAAACCGAATAGGAAAAATATCAAGCTTCTAATTCGCCAATTACAAGAGCTTATAATCAAAGCTTCAAATGTAGAAGTAATATACTCTAGAAGAAAGGTATGAGGGGGAGTTTAATCGAATTGAAACAATCGATTTAGAGGTGCAAAGTGTAATGGGTTATAGGTGGGTTTTATACTAGTTTTGGATTCAATTAGGCTTTAAAATTGGTCAAAACAATAAAGTAAGGTTTTAAGATGAATTGACTATTTGACTAGGACTTTGACTAGGATTGTGACTAAGACTTTGACTAGGACTTTGACTGTTTGACTGTCTTAGCGGACCGCGAGGGCTAAAAAATGATTTTTCTAATTTAATCAATTTTAAGTTATAAACTTGTTTCCTTCTGTTTCTAAGTTGTTTTAGGACCAAAAATTAAGGGCTTTGAGTATGAAGGCCTGAAACATACGTGCTCGGGTGTAGATGTGAGTATAAAACGTGCATACTTTTACTTATAAAAATTATAAGTTTTATTAAATTGTGAATTTTGGTCCTATTAAAATACAAGGGTTAAAAATGAAAATTTTGAAATAGTTGAGAAACCAATTATGCACATTTATGAAAAGTGAAGGGTGCAGGTTGTCACAGTCTCCCCTACTTTAGAAAATTTCGTCCCGAAGTTACTTTCAAGTGAAGGTTTCCATGAAACAAAAGACATTTGTAAAAAGGCAAGTAGATTTTAAGAAATGCATCAGCCATGATTTGACAAAGTTTGAAGTAGTTGTTTAATACCCAAAATAAGAGTTTGAAAATCCTTAAAGTTTGACCCAATGTTAGAGAATTAAGAGTTTATAATGAGCAAGGTTTGAGAAAAGTATGTAACTAGTTAGGGCAGGGCAGTGTTATAGTAGCTTCCCTTACTTTAGAGAAGTTTCTGACCGAACTTTATTAAGGATGTGCAACAGGATTTCGACTAACTGAGAGTGTAAGAGTATACAAAGTTTGTGTTTTCTGTGTGGATGGTCCAGAGAAAGACTCTAGGAAGTCGAATTGAAGCTCGTGCAAGAACATTCTTGTCGAAAATGCTAGCTATTAGTCAACGATCTAATAAAGAGATGGTAATGGGTAGGTTCTTGGTCAGACTCCTAGTTCGCTCCCGCAGTATCGCTCGTGCTTATATATAGGGTGTAACGCAGCTAACCCACCACACTACTGATACTTTGGACTCGTACTGATTGTCTACAAATAGCCTAAGTAGAATCACACACCACCCCCATGTACCTGTAAATCCATGATTGCGTTCCGGGCCGTAATCATCGATTTACCTTACACTAGGGTGCTATGATTTTCCATAACACTAACATATGTAATACAAGAAACAATGCGTGCAACCAAAATGTGTTAAGTAGTAGATACTACTCAAGTATAAGATGCGGTTAGAGATTCTTCCCCTTTCAGGTTCACCTTTTAACCGTAATGAGATTAATGTGTAAGTATAAGACATGATTAGGGGTTCTTCACCTTTCGGGTTCACCCTTAACCGATAAATTTCTGTTCACATCATTGGGCTCTAAACAATGATGAATACTCTGAACTGAGTCGTACATGGGAACTGGCTTAGATCTCATACGAGCTATCAATTAGTATGTTCGTTGGCCATGATGATGAACAAAATAATGTAAAGTATAACAGGGTTTTGCTCACAACAAAAAAAAATATGCATACCAAATATCATGTAAGTATATAAGTATAGCATAAAATTTTGATTGAAAGAATAGCATAACGTAAATCGAGTATGATGATGTAGGGTACTCAATTGGGCCAAGCCCAATAGCCCAAGAAGCCAAAATCACTAAATATAATATTGGGTCAAGCCCAAGCCCAACAAGGAAGCCCATTAGGGTTTAACCCATCCCCCCTCTATAAATAGAGGGGCAAACCACACATCTAGGGCAGATTGGTCTAAGTACAAGACCTCTCTCACTCTCTCTCCCTCTCTCTCTCTAAAACTCTCTCTAGAGTTATTCTCTCTAATAAGACTTTCAGCAGCAGCAGGCTGAAGCCTTGAAGCCTTCGAGCTGCTGATATGCATTCTTAACAATCTACAACCATGCTGATTCCACATCCAAGCCGGCTCCAACAGCCACTACATGCGGAATCACGCTCTGTTACTCGCAAGTCTCAGCCTTCATCAGGCTTACGTGGTTGGTCCCTAGTTGTAACTTGGGATCAAGAGTTCTTTTCTTCAACATCATACTCTTATTCTTTATCTCTTCTTAAGTTAACCAATAATAACAACATTCTGACTTTGGGTTGATCCCAAATCAGAATCATAACAACTAAAATATCAAAACTCTTGAACCTCCCATCTACGTTTACAACGTAGAGGGACACCACGACTTGCGTTTGGTGAACCGAAACCCTTTAACCCTTTTACCCCTTCTGACGAGTTCTTCCATGCTGCTGGTCTAACCCTTTAAGCAGCAGACGAGGTCAGAAGCTTGACGACCTTGGAACGTTCAGACCCTCTCCGGACACATATTTGTTGTAGCAACAAGTTGGCGCCCACCGTGGGGCCGTGCTACTAAGAACATAAACTCTTGGTAGTTCGGCTCCGTCGATCTATTTTCTATGTTCTTTTTATATTTGGAGAGAACGATTTCGAGAAAGTCACTTCTATACCTCCTATTATGCTCCTAAAAACGATATCACATCTACACTAAAACTCCTATTATAGGCTCAAAGACACTTTTACTATCCAACATATTCCATGACTTACATGAGAAATGGAATAAATATGAGCCGTTTCTAGTAAATAGGAGATGTACAAAGTTGTTTATGCACTATGTTCTTTGATAAAATAAAGTGTTTTCACTTTATGTCAAAGTAAAGTATCTTTGATAATTTTTTTTTACCACTTTTTGAAAGTCAAAGATTCTTGACAACAAAGAAATATTTTTCGTGTATATTCACACATGTATGCATAAAGTACAAATATTTATAGATAAATAAAAAGTAAAATTTCTACCCATTATTTATAAATAAATGCATACACTACCCAATACTCTTTAAATTTCCTAAAGACTTCATACTAAGTCACTCATCTTGGAAAAATAAACAAAAAGACAAAAATACATGCTTTTATCAAATGGACAAAAGCATGGAACCCTGTTACCTTACTGTGCACAGAGCATCTTGCTTTTACCCAGCGGATAAACGTCTGAACCCTTTAACCTTACTGTGCACCGAGCATCTTGCTTTTACCCAGCGGATAAACGTCTGAACCCTTTAACCTTACTGTGCACAGAGCATCTTGCTTTTACCCAACGGATAAACGTCTGAACCTTTCAACCTTACTGTGCACAGGGCATCTTTCAGCTTTTCAGAGTAGGTTTATAGGTCTACTGTACACAACTTTATAGCTTACTGACCTACTACAACCTTTTAAGCTTTCAAGCTACTGTTCAGCTTTGCAGGTGCATAGATCTACTATACATCAAAACTTTTTAACGTTTTCAGATTATGCATACCATACATTGCTCTTTGAAGCTTTATAGACGTTTAACACAATGTCCAACGAAGTTTTCTAGCCTTCAAGGCTACTGGTCACAAAATCTCCACAACCTTTTAAGCTACTGTTCTACGAAGCTTTTAAGCTTTTTGGGCTATTATTCGTCAAAATTTCACAGAATTTTTAGGCTACTGACCATCCAACCCTTTAAGCCTTTTAGGCTGCTACTCATCAAAGCCTTCTAGCCTTATAGGCTACTACTCATCAAAGCATTCAAGCCTTTTAGGCTACTACTCATCAAAGCCTTTAAGCCTTTCAGGCTACTGACCATCGAAGCCTTGAATCCTTTCAGGCTACTGACCATCGAAACCTTAAATCCTTTCAGGTTATTGCTCATCAAATACTTCAAGCCTTTCAGGCTACTGTTCTCTAAAGCCTTCCAAGTTATTGCTCACTCGAGCTTTAAAGTCATTTCGGCTACTAACCATGGATGCTTTAAAGCCTTCCAAGCACTATTCCCTAAAGCCTTATAACCTTTTAGGCTATTCAAGCTTTAAGGCCATCTAAAACATTGTCTAATAAAGGTTTCTAATACCTTACAGCCTTTAAGGCTACTCCAGCGGAAGCTCCAAAGACGTTAAGCTATCATTCATCAAAGCTTCACAGCCTTTTGGCCAAGTATCCAATGAAGTGTTTAACCTTTTTAGGCTATTTTCATGAAAGTTTTATATCAGTTCTGGCCACTAACTCTTGAAACTTTACAGCCTTAAAAAGTCGCTACTCATAAAAGGTTTACAACCTTTTAGGCTACGGGATTCATTAAAGCCTTATAGCTTTTTAGACCACCGTACGTTGAAGCTTCACAACAATTTAGCTTCACAACGTTCAAATTAATTATTCGTGAAACTTTGCTATTACCAGCTTCAACTTCTAAACAGCTTCAAAAGCTACACAAAGCAAACACATTTCCTAACCAATAGCCACAAATACATTCATGATGCAAACATTGTAACATTATTTTAAGGTTAACATAAGGAAATGTCAAAATAAACATATGGTTCAACACATCAACCTATGGATCTTTAAATCGCCAACGTCGCAAGCTTTCAAACAAGCTTTTATTCTATGAATGACCTCATAGATCCGAAATAAAAGCAACTTCAATCAAGGAGTTATACACATCTTACAAACAAAAGAATCAAATAAACTAGTAAAACGCGCCTCTAGCCATGAACACCTTTTACCAAGGGCTGATATGAATAAGTTGACATGCTTAAATAAAACAAGTAACCCCCGAAGCAAATAAGCATATCAGCTCAGAGGGTTAAAGGATAACAGGGCAAAAGGCTTCCCCTAACAGCAACCTATATAGCAACAAACCTTCAAATGAGGAACAAAGAGGTTAGATGTACAACAACACTTCGATATCAGTCAGAATCACTCATCACCATGTCATGATTACTTCTGACTGGGGGGCTGGTGGCTCGTGTGGACAAACCTACATTTAAAAGAAGTTGAGAAGCAAAGAAGCAAAACAGTTACACACGTCAACTTATTTACTCAAATGCTGAGATGCCTTCAAGCATCTTACCATAGCAAAGAAACACGATAACTCAAAACAACAACCTAGCTACTTTTCTTTCGCAGAAGTTAAGAAGCTTAAAGGCTTACTATATTGAGTCAACATTATTCAAGGAAAGGCGAACCTCTTATCAAGACTAACCTTGTGTTCAAACAACCTAACGTCTCAATGGGACACGCATGCCACCTAAAGCATATGCTTTTCTCCCCTTGAAAAGATAAACAACTCAAGAAAGAAAAAGCCTCCCCATGCCAACAAGGCCACTTCAAAGGAATGAAAGAAGAGATCATTGCCTCCCATACATCCTCCTTTAACACCGCTTTAGCTACAATGAGTCAACAAAGGTAACCACTTTCTTCAATTAGTGAACAACGTTAGAATTGTTCATCCAAGAGGCTATAAACCGCAAAGGTCATTACAAACTCTAACAAACACAAGAAGTTTTAAGCTTTATAGGTCCTCACAAACTATAACCTCAGAAGCTTAGAAGGTTTAAACCTCACTGGTCTCCATAAGCCATGACCTCAAGGTTTAAATGTCACTCGTCTCCATAAGCGATGACCTCCAATGCTTAGACGGTTTAAGCCTCACAAGTCTTCATAAGCCATAACCTCCAATGCTTAGAAGGTTATGGACTTCAAAGGTTATCACCCCGGAAGCCAGGAAGATTATAAGCTTCACAACGTATCGCCTCTTTTGACTACAAAAGCTCGACAACAAGTCAAACTTGTTACCAACACAAGTTTTATACCTCAAGGATGACAAAAGTCAAAATACATCACATGTTCATGATAACATTGGTAGACTTGACATGATTTTTACATAAACTCCTCCGAACATGTCATTAAAAGCTTCAAATACATAGAAGTTTCAAAAACAGCTCAGAAGCTTCAAAATAAACAAAACAAGCTTAAAAGCTTAAAAGCTTCAAAAGACATTAAAAGAAGCTCAAAAGCTTAAACGCTTCAACTACCACATGCTTAAAAGCTTACAAACTTCAAATACAACAGCTGAAGCTCAGAAATTCAGAAGTTTCAGATACAAAAACTGAGGCTTACAAGCTTGAAGGCTATACAATAAGCATAGGAGGACAAATAAGCTATACATGTCATGACTTCTGCTCTAAAGCTGAAACGGATACAAGCATCTTGCTAACATGCAACAACTTATCAATCCTTGAACAAAAACCACGGTTAGAACAAGGCATACGTCCGCCTCCAGTATGAACACCACTTCTCGCAATTTAAAAAGCAAGAGAATGACTTAACTAAAGGAAGAAGCTATCAAACTAGCTATAAGTGAAAGTGTCCTTGTAACAAACAAGTCCTATTCTAAGAGCTCCCAACTAGGTGAACCACCTATAATAGCACTTGTCTTCTACTAAGGCTCTAGCATGAACAAAAAATATACCAACAAAGATTATCCAAAGCAACTTGCTCAATCGTCGAAGCTCTTGCTAAAACATCAATGCTTCTCACTCACACTAAGCGCAAACGCTTGCCCAAAAAATCTCCATCAAAAGAATGTTACCTAAGCTAAACATGAATACAAATTTTGAAGCTTCTAAGCCTTCAACCATCTCTGGAGATTTAGCAAAGACTACAAAGTCAAGACAAGCTAACCCAAACCAACCTGAGAAGCAAGGCTACAAAATAGCCGTAGTAAAAAGGATCAAGCCCCATAGAAGCATAAAACTAGAAACGTAGAAGCATTGAAGCATCCTGCTATACATAAAAGAAGATTAAGGATGAATCAAACCGCAATGCTAAGGCGTTGAAGCTGTTGGCAAAATAACAAAGCAAGCTACTTAACAACCAAAGTAGATTTGTTAAAACACCAACACCTTGCCAAAGCACTTTACTACAACACACGAGTGTCTTCCTAAAAGACAACTTACATGTTACAAAAACAAAACCTTGGAAAGCTTGGTCCAAAATAGGAAGGACGACACATTGTGCTCGAAACTCACAACGGTGATTCCTACAAGCTCAATCAACCAAGAAGGAAAGAAAGTCCCAAGACATTAGGATGACAATCACCTTAAAAGGTTCAACGTAACAACAAACGGCCAAGAGATTACTACCACTTCTTTGTGTAAACATTTAGTTATCATGAAATGAATGAATCATAGCATTTTCCATCAAGATTTGTCTTTCTATCCTATAATCAGGTTGAGAACCTAGCAAGAAACTCCATGGCAAGGGCCATGTAAGGGGATGAGCTCCCAGGCCATTTCGCTCAATAGGTTCGAGGGATAAACGGGCCTATATAAGGGGTGAGTTCCTAAATCAATCCAACTCCATGAGATAAACAAAAAACACTTTTATAAATCTCATTGACAGGCTTGAACAACCTACACCAAACGTTCCTTAAGTTTAGAAAACAAACTTACGAAAACATATTAAAACACTTATGTAAGTGTATATAGGATAGATGGTGACATGTTTGCCTAGACTACCTTAAGGATGAATGACTGCAGCATTCAACCTTTGAAGGTGCTACCGGTAAAACATTTCCCAACAAATACAAAGACAAAACATCCAAACATGCAAACATCCAAACATACAAGCATCCAAACACGATCACAAAAATACACCAAGGTACAATTCAAAAGTGAAACAATCTCACAAGGCCATACATACAACAAAATATATGAAAGCTAACATAAAAGGCCATGATCGACAATCATAACATGTCAAGCCCAACGGCTTGAAAGGTTCATAATACCACAACCACATGTTAATATTCTAGCCATACAAGGCTAACACAAAATGGAACCCTACAAGGTTTCCCAAACAACACAACGATTGATACTTTACCAAAATGGTGCTAAACGTTCTCGTGTCGAACATCGTCCATTATCACAAAGAAATATTGTTGCAACTAATGCAAAAAGAAACAAATCAATAGATTTGGACACTTAGTCATATCAACAAAAGAAGCTCAACTTCATACGAACGAAGCTTATAGACATGCTCTATATATCAAGCTTTGAGCGAAGGAAGCTCATATCAATCTCCAAACAAAAGAAGCTTACAAGCATAAGTCATACGTCAAGTTTCGCATCAAAGAAGCTCGCTAGCAAGGTCACACACTCAACGTCTTATGAACAAGGCTCCTGAATGAGAATAAAAAGAGAACGTTCGTAAACAAAGAAATTCGCTATTTAACCTTGTTTGCTTCCGCCTACTTGATTCCATCGCTTGTACCATAAGAAAGAATTTATCACAAAACCTTGATAGCACAAAAATTAGGCTAGTGATGGATTTCATCCATAAGCTTAAAGGAGGAAGTCCACGAGCTTTTCAGGTGTCAAGCCAAGCCACTTTGCTTAAAGGATGAAATCTATAGGCTTTAGTCAACAAAAACAATAACTTTGCTTAAAGCCTTCAAAGTTTAGAACGCGTACAAGCTTTTTATCAAGTCAGGTCATATCAAGTCAGCCTTCAAGGCAATGTGCTTCACCTTCATGTGCAAGAGGCCTTCCTTCGTACACATGCAACTTTCCTTCTGTCATATGAAGCTCATTTGCTATCTTGCTCAGAAATCGACCATTCGGTCAATATAATAATCCACTATATATCGGATTAACTTCCCAACATTTGTTCAAAAACGTGACTTGCTAAAAACCTCTGTAAGTGCACCTAGCTACAATCATTTAGTGATACTTAGCTACTTTGTTGATACTTACAAGCATTTAAACTGCCATAGTCATTTGATAAATGAACCATCTCCTAAAGGCTTGTGCCCAAAACAAAGATATTTCCAAAAAAATATTTTACAAAATTATGGGAATATCGTCCAAAGGAGCATACATGTGGGATATAGATGGTTTTAATCACACAACTCGAGATAACTTCGCCAATACAACCAACAAGCTTAGAAAATTAAGCTCAAAAGGCGAAAACTTAAAAGGTCAATAGCCGATATGCTGAAGCTAATACAAGCTAACAAGGAAAGAAGCAAGTAATGGAGAAATATTCAGCTCCATAGCTTCCATCCAAATAAGGGCTTAGCAAGCTGCAAAGCTTACCAGCTTAAATCCTTATAAGCTTTCAATCTCATTAGCTGCTTCCACCAAACTAAGGGCTTATCAGCTTCAATGCCAATAAGCTTTCAAGCTCATCAGCTTAAACCCCCTAATAAGCTTTCAAGATCATCAACTTAATCAAGTTTCAAATTTTATCGGTTTAAACCCTAACACATTCCAAAACTCATTATGCTAAGGTTTGTTTGTTGATATTTATCCCACTTACACGAAGGTATCTACAAATAACAAAGGTTGGAAGAAAGCGCAAAGATAATGAATAGTTTGAGTCTAGTATAATGTACATGCATATATACATTAAACTAGACTGGGGGGCCCAACTTGTTGCTACAACAAATATGTGTCCGGAGAGGGTCTGAACGTTCCAAGGTCGTCAAGCTTCTGACCTCGTCTGCTGCTTAAAGGGTTAGACCAGCAGCATGGAAGAACTCGTCAGAAGGGGTAAAAGGGTTAAAGGGTTTCGGTTCACCAAACGCAAGTCGTGGTGTCCCTATACGTTGTAAACGTAGATGGGAGGTTCAAGAGTTTTGATATTTTAGTTGTTATGATTTTGATTTGGGATCAACCCAAAGTCAGAATGTTGTTATTATTGGTTAACTTAAGAAGAGATAAAGAATAAGAGTATGATGTTGAAGAAAAGAACTCTTGATCCCAAGTTACAACTAGGGACCAACCACGTAAGCCTGATGAAGGCTGAGACTTGCGAGTAACAGAGCGTGATTCCGCATGTAGTGGCTGTTGGAGCCGGCTTGGATGTGGAATCAACATGGTTGTAGATTGTTAAGAATGCATATTAGCAGCTCGAAGGCTTCAAGGCTTCAGCCTGCTGCTGCTGAAAGTCTTATTAGAGAGAATAACTCTAGAGAGAGTTTTAGAGAGAGAGAGGGAGAGAGAGAGAGTGAGAGAGGTCTTGTACTCAGACCAATCTGCCCTAGATGTGTGGTTTGCCCCTCTATTTATAGAGGGGGGATGGGTTAAACCCTAATGGGCTTCTTTGTTGGGCTTGGGCTTGACCCAATATTATATTTAGTGATTTTGGCTTCTTGGGCTATTGGGCTTGGCCCAATTGAGTACCCTACATCATCAGAGTAAATCGCACAATTTGCACAAAATGAAAGTAAACGAGCTAAATTAATGCTCAAAACTAGTGTTGTAAGAATAACTACTAATAACTAGTGCGAGAATAGTTGCGAATAACGCGTGAAAATAACTACCAACAAAAGAATAATAAAAAATAATAAGATAATGTACGAACGTAACTATAAATAGAATGGTGTAAAAAAATAATGAAATTTACTGTATATGAAAGTGCGCAGAACACACGTATAGTCTACTGGTATGAGGATAACTTTTTGGAAACCGAAGAATGTTTTAAGTTCAAAATAGGTTCACTTGAAAAGATTTCGTAGGTACACATTTTCATGTGTTTACGAGAAGTCGAGTTTAAAAAGTGTTATAAGGTATATTATTAGTTGCAAATTTCTCCCGAAAACATATATTGGATACGTTATATGAAAACATGCAGATTTACATTTGATTTGTAAAATATGCAATGCAAGTTTATAAAATGCAAGATGAAACCATTTCATGAAGTGTGTGTAAATCTAATGTGTTTCGAAAGACCAAGATTTAAAATGATGTGAAGGTTGTGAATGATCCCAGATGCCTTGACGAATTTTGGAAAATAAAATTTTCTGTATTTAAACATTTTTTTAACTTGTGGATTGAAAAGTCAGAAATTTTTAATTATTATGAAATGTTGAGAAAATCAAAGTGTTACCCGTTAAGACTGGGTAAACTTGAAACCTTTTAAATTTTCAAACTTTTACGAAATTTATACATTGAAAGATCATTTATTTGCGGGATCGTCAAGGTATCTCTTTGGGCTCATAGCGGGCTATTTGTTTCAAGGTACAAGGTGTATGAAAAGTGTGTTCTAATTTGGCGAATAGGCTTTGTGAAAAGACTTATAGAATAAGTTGTTAAATTAATCGTTTTAGAGAGTAGTGTACTAGTGCGTATCGTGTAGGTAGGCATTTATGTATGAGTTTAGTCTGACTAAGAAGTTCTAACTAATTGTAGTTGGCTATGGCTTAGGAGACTAGGTGCAGCAATATTAGTATTAGGTATATGAGGATGTACTGTGACTTCGATCAAGTAAGTTTGTAAACATGAAGGTATAAAACAGGTTGAAATAATAAGTTTGGAAAAACCATATTCATTTTTAACTGTATGATGACGCAACATTCCTAAAATCAGGATGTGATCAAAGTTAAACACAGAGTTTAAAACTTAAGTCGTGGGTAAAAATGTTTTAACGCAAAACGAGTAATACCTTATAGTGTAAGAATCATGAACATAAGTGAAATAGTGTAAGCTTTAATGCAATAATATATCGAACAAAAGTTTTAGTAATGATGATAAGGGATTCAAAAGCGAATGATCAATGAATAATGACATATGAAACATCAAGTGATTAAATGGAATCTTCAAATGATAAACAAACATAAATATCAATGATATAAAACATTGGAATTGTTTCTATAGGAAACTTTGACCAACTCAAGTATTTGAAATTTCCTAGCGACTTGTGGGGGCGTACATTAGCCTATAAGTGAATGCTCATCCCAAGGGTTCCCAGGTAGGTATACGGGTCCCTCGTCTGATTGGGATTTATACGAAATACCAGGCCTAGACAGAAAACTCAGGATACAGGCGCTCACCCTTCCAGATTGCACGTGCCCCATCAATAGTGAATTCCAAAACTTTAGCGAGATTAAAAACGAGATGTAAAAATAGATCCTTGAGATTTGGATTTCACTCCTAACTCAAAGATGTATTTCAAAATTGAAAACGATTGTGGAATGAAACCAATCACTAAGTTAAGGATATCACTCCCAACTTAGTGCTTAAGTTCATTTTTTAAAGAAATACTCTTTGAGGTGTGGATGTCACTCCTATCTCAAAGATATATTCCTAAGATAAATAACATATAGAGGAGTGAAACTAATCATCAAGGTATGGATGTCACTCCTAACTTGGTGATATCGTTTCGTTTGTGAAATACGAGTATCTTCTTCTTTAAACAACACACCGAAAGAATAACGAGAAAGAATCATAGCGAAAATATCTTGAAAGAAAATAATAGGATAAAGAGAAATAAACACGAGAGGACTCGTGAATGTAAGCTTGGTTATAGACTAGGCTAAAAGGCATTCTAATAACCTAATTCCCTATAACCATGGCTCTGATACCAATCTGTAACACCCCAACCGATGGCGGAATCATCGAGGTGTCACGTAGTGACGATTGTTCAAAAGCACATGGTACTAAAATGTAAATATTATTATATAATTTAAATTGTCTTACATGGATAAAATGGGAAAAATACATAAGTCTGAACAAAACATGAAATTTGAAATAAATTATTAAAAGCAAGCACTAAAATCCAATGCTATGGAACTAAGATCAAACTGTACCTGAAACATGTACAAAATAAGTTTTGTCAACATATGAAATGTTGGTGAGCATTCCTAGTTTTAATGCATATAGTAAGTTGGAAAAATGTTATACAATTCAAGTGCAAAGCTACAGTGCATTTATGTAAACTATGTATCATACAAATGAGCGAAATCAATCCTGTGACTGTATAAATGTACTAAAATGAACGGCGGTGCACTTATCCAATAAATGGATAATAACTTAACAATGACCACGGATTCTCCGATGAAAAAGGGGGAGAATCAACCTAGGCGGATTGTCAATCCAATAGCGCTATCCAATGTTAAGCTCGGCTTGTACAATGTTAATGATTTCACTAAGTACAAATGTATTCTACATGTAATGTCTAAGCATAAAGCACGTTTGTAAGCAAATGCACATAGTACTAGAATTGTATTGTAAAAATGTGAACTTGTATTTGTAATTTGTATAAGTGTACATGTAACACCCCAAAAATGAATAAAAGCAAAAAGGGGATACGAAATACTCACTTTCGCCAAATGACTAGATGACTAAGCGAGCGTGAAAATGCGAGCAATCCAAAGAGTCAACAACGAAACTAGTCCAATTTAGAAGAAAAGAAACCGAATAGGAAAAATATCAAGCTTCCAATTCGCCAATTACAAGAGCTTATAATCAAAGCTTCAAATGTAGAAGTAATATACTCTAGAAGAAAGGTATGAGGGAGAGTTTAATCGAATTGAAACAATCGATTTATAGGTGCAAAGTGTAATGGGTTATAGGTGGGTTTTTATACTAGTTTTGGATTCAATTAGGCTTTAAAATTGGTCAACACAATAAAGTAAGGTTTTAAGATGAATTGACTATTTGACTAGGACTTTGACTAGGATTTTGACTAAGACTTTGACTAGGACTTTGACTAGGACTTTTACTGGAACTTTGACTGTTTGACTGTCTTAGCGGACCGCGAGGGCTAAAAAATGATTTTTCTAATTTAATCAATTTTAAGTTATAAACTTGTTTCCTTCTGTTTCTAAGTTGTTTTAGGACAAAAAATTAAGGGCTTTGAGTATGAAGGTCTGAAACATACGTGCTCGAGTGTAGATGTGAGTATAAAACGTGCATACTTTTACTTATAAAAATTATAAGTTTTACTAAATTGTGAATTTTGGTCCTATTAAAATACGAGGGTTAAAAATGAAAATTTTGAAATAGTTGAGAAACCAATTATGCACATTTATGAAAAGTGAAGGGTGCAAGTTGTCACACATCGTCACATTCAAGATATTCTTACCACCTTTAAAATGGATGGTGCAAAAGAGGTTCTCACTCCTTTAAGCACTTCCGACTCTCTTTCTTCCTTTGACTCCACTTCCCCAGTCGATCCCACTCCCTACCGCCAACTTGTAGGCACTTTGAAATATCTTGCCTTCACACGTCCCGACATCTCCTTTGCCGTCAATAAATTATCTCAATTCATGCACTCACCTAAACATTCACACTGGCAAGCTCTCAAACGGGTACTCCGCTATTTGAAAGGAACGGTCCATCATGGGTTGTTCTTGAAACGCAATACTAACCTAAACTTGCAGGCTTTTCGGACTCGGACTGGGGCGGTATTAATGATGGGGGATGGTCCACTACAGCATATCTCATATATCTTGGGTCTAATATCATCTCTTGGAAATCTGCTAGACAAAAAACTGTCTCTAGATCATCTACCAAAGCTGAATACAAAGCACTCGCTAATGTTGCGGCTGAACTCTCATGGGTTAAAAATTTACTTGGTGAACTCGGGCTCCCAAAAAACTGTCTCTAGATCATCTACCAAAGCTGAATACAAATCCTGTTTACCATTCCCGCATGAAACACATCACTCTGGACTATCACTTTGTGCGGGAACAAGTCAATTCCGGGCAACTCAAAGTTCTTCATGTCAGCTCCAAGGATCAACTCGCGGATGTGCTCACCAAACCGCTGCGATCAAGGACTGGGGAGCACCAAAGACGCCAACTGAGGTGCGGCAATTCCTAGGCCTTGCGGGCTACTATCGTCGTTTCATCCAGGGGTTCTCGAAGATTGCTCAACCCCTCACCATTCTCACTCAGAAGGATAGAAAGTTCGACTGGGGTGAATCACAAGAGTCAGCGTTTGAAGAACTGAAGTCTAAACTGTGTTCTGCTCCTATTTTGTCTTTACCTGAGGGTCCTGATGATTTTGTTGTCTACTGTGATGCTTCCATTCATGGACTCGGTTGCGTGTTGATGCAACGCGAGAAAGTGATCGCGTATGCTTCTCGTCAACTCAAAGTGCACGAGAAGAACTACACAACTCATGACTTGGAGTTGGGTGCCGTGGTATTCGCATTGAAAATTTGGAGACATTACTTGTACGGTACCAAATGCACCATCTACACCGATCACAAGAGTCTCCAACACATTTTCGACCAACAACACTTGAACATACGACAGCGTCGTTGGATTGAACTTTTGAACGACTATGATTGCGCTATTAAGTACCATCCTGGCAAGGCGAATGTTGTAGCAGACGCCTTGAGCAGGAAGGAATCTACTAAACCTCGTCGCGTTCGGGCGTTGCAGCTCACCATTCATTCGTCGTTACCTGATCAACTCCGTGCTGCCCAATTGGAAGCTTTGAAGGAGGAAAACCTTAAAGCTGAAACTATGCACGGTGCCGACAAGCACCTAGAGCGAAGGCCTGATGGCTTGCACTATTTTGCAGAACGTATATGGGTTCCTTTGTTCGGGGGACTACGGGAGCTTGTCCTTGATGAGGCTCATAAGTCCCGGTATTCTATTCATCCTGGTTCGGATAAGATGTACCAAGATCTGAAGGTGCTTTACTGGTGGCCAAACATGAGGTCGGACATAGCCTCATACGTGAGCAAATGCTTGACCTGTGCTAAGGTCAAGGTGGAATACCAGAAACCGTCGGGTCTCTTGCAACAACCTGAAATTCCGGAATGGAAATGGGAACGGATTACTATGGATTTTGTCACACAACTTCCAAAATCACCAAGCGGGAATGACAAGATATGGGTGATTGTCGATCGGTTGACGAAATCAGCTCATTTCCTTGCTATTAAGGAGACCGACACCATGGATCGTTTGGCTCGTCTTTACTTGAAGGAAGTTGTTTCTAAGCACGGGGTACCAGTTTCTATTATCTCGGATCGTGACTCCCATTTTACTTCTCACTTCTGGAAGTCCTTACACAAGGCTTTGGGTACCCAACTAGACATGAGTACGGCTTACCATCCACAGACTGACGGTCAGAGTGAGCGTACGATTCAAACTTTAGAAGACATGCTGCGGGCGTGTGTGATCGATTTTGGCAAGGGTTGGGAAGCTCATCTGCCGTTGGTAGAATTCTCGTACAATAACAGTTATCACACGAGCATCAAGGCTGCTCCGTTCGAAGCACTGTACGGACGGAAATGTCGTTCTCCTCTTTGCTGGGCTGAAGTGGGTGAGAGTCAACTCACTGGGCCTGAACTAGTGTACGAAACTTCGGAAAAGATCGTACAGATTCGTAATCGGTTGGCGGCGGCACGGGACCGGCAAAAGAGTTATGCTGATCAGCGTCGCAAACCACTGGAATTCCAAGTCAATGACAAGGTACTTCTAAAAGTCTCACCGTGGAAGGGCGTCATACGCTTTGGGAAGCGTGGCAAACTCAATCCACGATATGTCGGCCCATTTACGATCCTGGAACGGATTGGGCCGGTGGCATATCGACTTGATCTACCGACGGAGCTCGGTAACGTACATAACGTCTTTCACGTGTCAAACTTGAAGAAGTGTCTGGCTGACGAGTCTCTCATCGTTCCACTAGAAGAGATCAAGGTTGATGATCGTCTTCGGATTGTGGAAGAACCTGTGGAGATCCTTGATTACAAGATTCGTAGCCTACGTCACAGCAAGATTCGTATCGTTAAGGTTCGGTGGAACTCGGACCGGGGACCGGAATATACGTGGGAACGGGAGGATCAGATGAAGTCTAAGTATCCTCATCTCTTTCCTAAGGAAGCGTTCGAGTCGAGACATGTCTCTTCGGCAGCTCAATGAATCTCGGGTCGAGATTCCTTTTAACGTGGGGATGATGTGACAACTCGGGTAAATCTCTCTCTTTTGGTTTCTATCTTTTGTTTGTTCCTTCGTTATTTCTTTTGTTCTTTTGGTACTTGAGCAATTTTCGGGACGAAAATTCTTTTTAACGTGGGGATGATGTGACACCCGGCAAAATCTGGTTAACAACGTTGTCTAGATGAAAGTCTACCTTAGCGAGTCACGCGTATATTGTACTTAACTGGGTTAGTTAAGTCGGGTTATGGTTCGGGAACTATTGGTTAGTCTAGAAGATCATTGGATGTTGGTCTAGAGGTTCGTTAGATGCCAGTCCTTAACCAAGTGTACAAACGGTGACGATTTGTAGGATCGTCAGGGCATACGGAACATACGAGTCTCGAGTCCCGGGAATTGGTGAACGAGTGTAAATATGTGTATTTACTTGTGTTATGTGTTTACAATCATTATGTGACTTGTCGGTACATTAATATGTGTTAACATATGTTAAAACGGGGTTTAACGCGCAAAACACACGAAAAAGGCACATATAGGCGATCAGGATAGCCAATCGCCTATATGTGGGGCGACTGGGAACCATATGGGGCGATCAGGGTACTGATCGCATGACTGTTCATGCGATTAGGCCCCGATCGCATGAATAGTTACGCGATTAGGCTTCCTGATCGCGTGTAAAGCTGCATAATCGCATGTTATGTGCTGGACGACTAGAAACGCCTATAAATACAATGCTTAACCTCCTAAACTTCCTAATATCAACCCTAGTCGTCCCATAACCGCCCCAAACACATAAACAACCTCTGGAAGGCGATTTTGATCAAAAACACAAGGTTTCAAGGTCTAACCATCATTCTTTCATAATCCTAAGGTTTGATTCTCATCCATAACACCTTGTAAACGTTTTTAATCAATCCCTAATGGTCCAGACCTGTTCATAAACGAAAAAGCTTTCTGAAAATCATTAATACGGATTATTAATCGGATTATAACCAATATACATGCGTTGTGGGTGTGTATGATTAGAAAGCTAGGATTTTTATGATTCATGATGCTTGATTGATATGTTATTTGGTTAGATCAGAATTGGTATTGATAGTATGATGATAGAAATCTGATTAATTGATTATTAGGGTTATTGTTATGCATGTTAGTATGATGATTGCATGCTATGTGTATATGTTTGGATTACTTGGTTGCATGCAGGACTGATTATACGAGGTTAAACGAGGGATTTTGGTTGAAACATGTTTAGGATAGTGTTTGGGATGATATTGGGTAGTTACACACGTTCTGGATCTGATTTGGAGCGTTAAACGCGCGAAAAACTGGAACAGCAAGGTTACAGGCGATTAGGATTCCTAATCGCCACTTTTACATGCAATCAGGGCCAAATCGCATGAACAGTCATGCGATCAGCCCCAAATCGCGTGAACAGTAATGCAATCAGCCCTGATCACGTGAACTTACATGCAATCAGCCCTGATCACGTGAACTTACATGCAATCAGCCCTGATCACGTGAACTTACATGCAATCAGCCCTGATCACGTGAACTTATATGCAATTAGCCCTAGTCACATGAACTTATACGCAATCAGTCCTAATTGCTAGTTTACGTTTCCTAATCGCGTGTACTACTATTGTAAGTGTAAAATAACATTCCGAGACCCAATTGGACATATAGTAACATGCTAGGAACCTCGTAACATATATGGTAACTTGGTAACATATGTTTTGGTGTAATTCGGTGATACGTGAACTATGTGCTATAACTTGTTGTGCGTTAACGTAGGTTAAGTGTACTTGCGTTATTGTATGTTTTGGAGCGTAAACATAACACGGGGAGTCTCGGGTCACCAATGGGATGTCGAGTCTTGTACTTTGGGTCGGTTAAACAGTCACGGTGTTTTCAAACGAACTTGGTTATGGTCTGGACATCTAGGGACTAATTAACCTGCGGGTTATTAGTCTAAGTACTTGTAACTGTCGTATGTTAGGTCGCCGCTTTACGGGACTAGCATAGCAGCTGAGTTTACTCGGGTTAAGGAGTAACGGAACTTAAGGTGAGTTTACGGCCCCTCTTTTAAACTGGTTTTATACTTTCGGGGGAGAAAACATGTGTTAAAACGATTATTTGGTAATTACTGTCATACTATGGGTTTCTATTGGGTACTACACGATCTTTGGAAGTCCCGGGGGGAACCATGAATGTGCGGGTTTGCACAACGGGGAAATGTGAATAGCGCTATTGGGAGTGACCAACCCCGCTCGTCGACTTGGAGGGTCGGCGGGTGCATATTGTCTCAAACAGGAACAACAGGAACAACAGGAACATACATCGGGCATACTTTTGGTATTCGCGTTAGTAATGGTTTTCCAATCGTGGTAGTAACAAAACGTACGCCTAGCTAGCGTATACTGGTTTTCTATTTGTTATAGTATGGACAGGTGGACTTGGTACTTGGATACAAAACCTGTAAACTCACCAGCATTTTTGTGCTGACGTAAACTTTTACATGTTTTCTCAGGTCGCTAAGGTAGCACGACTGGACTAGGACGCACGCGTCTGCACGGCGTCTATGTTAGGGTTGCATGGTCTTACAACATTTAACATTGGTTTATTATTTTGGATAATGTTTTGAATAAGCTTCCGCTGTAAACGGGATTTTAAACTGTGTTTTGAAATTGCATTTTAATTCATTTAGACTTGTTTATTGTGATCGTTGGTTTGGATCCTGGTTTGTCATGCGCCTCGCGGTAAAACTCCGCAAGTGGATTTTGAGGGTGTGACAGATTGGTATCAGAGCCAATGGTTATAGTGAACTAGGACTGCATGTAGAGTCTAGTCTATAGCCGAGTCGCACACACTAGACGATCACATGGTACTAAACGTTATAGTGATTTACGTATGGTCTTGTCGGGGTGTCTCTAGATCGTTGGTCTTTCTACGTTACATCATCCGTTCTATCTTAGGTTGGGTTACTTATTATCTAGGCAGTGTAGCCTATTGGAGTAACTCGTGTACTCTTGAGATTTGTCCAAGGCTCGGACATCTCCCTTTCGCACTCCAATAGAAACACTTGTCATAAACTACCGTGGTATTACGGTGTATAGCTAAGAATCTATGTTCGGTGATTTGAACTTTGAACTAGGAGAACACTTGGAGGACCATGTAGAGCGTTTTATCATTTTGGGTGCACACAAAATCATAAAACGAAATGCATGGAAGCACTAGTGAGCTCTGGGTTTGAGGGGATATTCCTGGATTGGACCTAGCTTTGATCTTGTGAACATTAGTAGTTATCTTTAACTGCGAAACTAAATTTTCTCGTTCTTTCTGCCAGAATCATGTCTGGAGTGCGTGGAGGACGAGGAGGTGGTCGCAATGGTGGACGTGGTGGTGGTCGCGGTGGTGCTGGTGGTCGTGGTGGAGGTATTAACCTATCGCAGGCTGATCTGAACAACTTGCTCCAAGCTGCTTTCCAGTTAGGGCACAACGGTGGTGGTAAGTTGTTTTATCCATTTTCTTTGCCTCATTAGTGAGCCTTGTTTACGTTACTCGTGGTCTCTCATACGTTTCATTTCAGGTGGACCTGTTGACCCACCCCCACCCATGTGCACCTACAAGATGTTCCGGGACTGCAAGCCCCAGGAATTCTCTGGCACTGAGGGTGCGGTTAGCTTGCTTAGGTGGTTGGAGAAAGTGGAGTCGGTATTTCTGATGTGTAACTGTCTCCCAGAAGATCGGGTGAAGTATTCTGCTGCGTTATTTCAGGACGTGGCATTGACTTGGTGGAATGGTATCACCCAGAACATGGGTATTGGGGAGGCATATGCTATGCCATGGGAGAACTTTGTACAGTTGCTGAAGCGGGAGTATTGCCCGAGAGAAGAGGTACAGAAGCTGGAGCATGAGGTGTGGAACCTCAAGATGACTGGATCGGAAATCGAGAAGTATACTGTGAGGAGGAATGAGTTGGCGGTGCTGTGTCCCGATTTGCACGTGCCAGAGTATCGTAAGATTGAACATTATGTCTCAGGGTTGGTGCCGGAAATTGCAGGGTTGGTGGCTGCTGGAAATCATCCTACTTATGCGGAGGTAGTTCGATCGGCCCATAGAATGACTAACTTAAAGGTGAATGAGGGGATTTTGCCTGCGAAAGGTTCGACTGCGAAGACTTCAGAGAACAATAAGCGCAAGTGGGAAAACGACGGGAAAGGGTCTGGGTCTGCACAGCAGGGAAAAAGGTTTGATAATGGGGGTTCATCTTCTTCGGGTAACAAGCAGGGTGGTTATGCGGGAAAACTGCCCAAATGCAACAAGTGTGGACGCCATCACCAAGGGAACTGCGACAGTAACCGTTGTCATCGCTGCCAGCGAACAGGCCACTATGCTAAAGATTGTCGGGCTACACTTCCATCGACTCAGGCTCCGACCAACAGTTCAGCTCCGACTACTCAGGGTACTACAGGGAAACAAGGATGCTACAACTGTGGTGACACTGGGCATTACAAGAAGGATTGCCCAAAACTGAAACAGGGTGGAAACAACGGGAATGGGAACAACGGGGGCGGCGGCAGGAATGCACGTGCCTTCGTCATTGGAGCCGCTGAGGCTAGACAGGACCCTGATACAGTCACCGGTACGTTTCTTCTCAATAATCACTCTGTTAGCGTGTTGTTTGATTCTGGTGCCGACAAGAGTTTTGTATCCATGAATGTTAGCCGACTGCTAGATGTAGTATCTGTACCATTAGAGACCAAGTATATTATTGAGTTGGCTGACGGTAAAACGATTGAAGCTACTAGTGTTCTTCGGGAGTGTCAATTAGAATTGTCGGGTATAACGTTTCCCATCGACCTTATGCCGGTACCATTGGGTAGTTTTGACGTTGTGGTAGGAATGGATTGGTTATCTTTGTATCGCGCGGAGATCGTCTGTTACGATAAGGTTATTCGGATTCCTCTCCCTGATGGAGAATTTCTTTCTGTGTACGGTATCAAGGGTGGTGTTTCACTAAACATCATCTCTAGCATGAAAGCCTTTAAGTGTCTTCGAAAGGGTTATCCAGCTGTTTTGGCACTCTTATCTGTTTCCTCTGTTGATGAGAAGAAGATCGACGACATCCCGGTGGTACGCGAGTTTCTTGATGTTTTTCCCGATGATTTATCTGGTCTTCCTCCTCATCGTCAAGTCGAGTTCGGTATTGACCTCGTACCAGGGGCTGCTCCTATTGCTCGGGCCCCCTACCGTCTTGCACCTCCCGAAATGCAGGAATTGTCTAGTCAGTTACAGGAACTCTTGGACAAGGGTTTCATCCGACCAAGTTCTTCCCCTTGGGGAGCCCCGATTTTATTTGTCAAGAAGAAGGATGGGAGTTTCCGATTGTGTGTAGACTACAGAGAGCTGAACAAATTGACCGTCAAGAACCGTTATCCTCTTCCACGTATCGATGATCTATTCGACCAGCTTCAGGGTTCTAGTTATTATTCCAAGATCGATTTGAGGTCCGGTTATCACCAGCTGCGCGTCAGGGAGGCTGACGTTGCAAAGACTGCTTTTCGAACACGTTATGGCCATTTCGAATTCTTGGTCATGCCTTTTGGTCTCACGAACGCACCGGCGGTTTTCATGGACTTGATGAACCGCGTCTGTAAACCATATTTGGACAAGTTCGTCATTGTATTTATTGATGACATTCTGATCTACTCCAAGAACGAGACCGAACACGGGGAACATCTGCGGTTAGTTTTGGAACTTTTACGACGAGAGCAACTTTACGCCAAGTTCTCAAAGTGTGACTTTTGGTTACGCGAAGTTCAATTCCTAGGACATGTGGTCAATGAACTAGGAATTCATGTCGATCCAGCTAAGATCGAAGCGATCAAGGACTGGGGAGCACCAAAGACGCCAACTGAGGTGCGGCAATTCCTAGGCCTTGCGGGCTACTATCGTCGTTTCATCCAGGGGTTCTCGAAGATTGCTCAACCCCTCACCATTCTCACTCAGAAGGATAGAAAGTTCGACTGGGGTGAATCACAAGAGTCAGCGTTTGAAGAACTGAAGTCTAAACTGTGTTCTGCTCCTATTTTGTCTTTACCTGAGGGTCCTGATGATTTTGTTGTCTACTGTGATGCTTCCATTCATGGACTCGGTTGCGTGTTGATGCAACGCGAGAAAGTGATCGCGTATGCTTCTCGTCAACTCAAAGTGCACGAGAAGAACTACACAACTCATGACTTGGAGTTGGGTGTCGTGGTATTCGCATTGAAAATTTGGAGACATTACTTGTACGGTACCAAATGCACCATCTACACCGATCACAAGAGTCTCCAACACATTTTCGACCAACAACACTTGAACATACGACAGCGTCGTTGGATTGAACTTTTGAACGACTATGATTGCGCTATTAAGTACCATCCTGGCAAGGCGAATGTTGTAGCAGACGCCTTGAGCAGGAAGGAATCTACTAAACCTCGTCGCGTTCGGGCGTTGCAGCTCACCATTCATTCGTCGTTACCTGATCAACTCCGTGCTGCCCAATTGGAAGCTTTGAAGGAGGAAAACCTTAAAGCTGAAACTATGCACGGTGCCGACAAGCACCTAGAGCGAAGGCCTGATGGCTTGCACTATTTTGCAGAACGTATATGGGTTCCTTTGTTCGGGGGACTACGGGAGCTTGTCCTTGATGAGGCTCATAAGTCCCGGTATTCTATTCATCCTGGTTCGGATAAGATGTACCAAGATCTGAAGGTGCTTTACTGGTGGCCAAACATGAGGTCGGACATAGCCTCATACGTGAGCAAATGCTTGACCTGTGCTAAGGTCAAGGTGGAATACCAGAAACCGTCGGGTCTCTTGCAACAACCTGAAATTCCGGAATGGAAATGGGAACGGATTACTATGGATTTTGTCACACAACTTCCAAAATCACCAAGCGGGAATGACAAGATATGGGTGATTGTCGATCGGTTGACGAAATCAGCTCATTTCCTTGCTATTAAGGAGACCGACACCATGGATCGTTTGGCTCGTCTTTACTTGAAGGAAGTTGTTTCTAAGCACGGGGTACCAGTTTCTATTATCTCGGATCGTGACTCCCATTTTACTTCTCACTTCTGGAAGTCCTTACACAAGGCTTTGGGTACCCAACTAGACATGAGTACGGCTTACCATCCACAGACTGACGGTCAGAGTGAGCGTACGATTCAAACTTTAGAAGACATGCTGCGGGCGTGTGTGATCGATTTTGGCAAGGGTTGGGAAGCTCATCTGCCGTTGGTAGAATTCTCGTACAATAACAGTTATCACACGAGCATCAAGGCTGCTCCGTTCGAAGCACTGTACGGACGGAAATGTCGTTCTCCTCTTTGCTGGGCTGAAGTGGGTGAGAGTCAACTCACTGGGCCTGAACTAGTGTACGAAACTTCGGAAAAGATCGTACAGATTCGTAATCGGTTGGCGGCGGCACGGGACCGGCAAAAGAGTTATGCTGATCAGCGTCGCAAACCACTGGAATTCCAAGTCAATGACAAGGTACTTCTAAAAGTCTCACCGTGGAAGGGCGTCATACGCTTTGGGAAGCGTGGCAAACTCAATCCACGATATGTCGGCCCATTTACGATCCTGGAACGGATTGGGCCGGTGGCATATCGACTTGATCTACCGACGGAGCTCGGTAACGTACATAACGTCTTTCACGTGTCAAACTTGAAGAAGTGTCTGGCTGACGAGTCTCTCATCGTTCCACTAGAAGAGATCAAGGTTGATGATCGTCTTCGGATTGTGGAAGAACCTGTGGAGATCCTTGATTACAAGATTCGTAGCCTACGTCACAGCAAGATTCGTATCGTTAAGGTTCGGTGGAACTCGGACCGGGGACCGGAATATACGTGGGAACGGGAGGATCAGATGAAGTCTAAGTATCCTCATCTCTTTCCTAAGGAAGCGTTCGAGTCGAGACATGTCTCTTCGGCAGCTGAATGAATCTCGGGTCGAGATTCCTTTTAACGTGGGGATGATGTGACAACTCGGGTAAATCTCTCTCTTTTGGTTTCTATCTTTTGTTTGTTCCTTCGTTATTTCTTTTGTTCTTTTGGTACTTGAGCAATTTTCGGGACGAAAATTCTTTTTAACGTGGGGATGATGTGACACCCGGCAAAATCTGGTTAACAACGTTGTCTAGATGAAAGTCTACCTTAGCGAGTCACGCGTATATTGTACTTAACTGGGTTAGTTAAGTCGGGTTATGGTTCGGGAACTATTGGTTAGTCTAGAAGATCATTGGATGTTGGTCTAGAGGTTCGTTAGATGCCAGTCCTTAACCAAGTGTACAAACGGTGACGATTTGTAGGATCGTCAGGGCATACGGAACATACGAGTCTCGAGTCCCGGGAATTGGTGAACGAGTGTAAATATGTGTATTTACTTGTGTTATGTGTTTACAATCATTATGTGACTTGTCGGTACATTAATATGTGTTAACATATGTTAAAACGGGGTTTAACGCGCAAAACACACGAAAAAGGCACATATAGGCGATCAGGATAGCCAATCGCCTATATGTGGGGCGACTGGGAACCATATGGGGCGATCAGGGTACTGATCGCATGACTGTTCATGCGATTAGGCCCCGATCGCATGAATAGTTACGCGATTAGGCTTCCTGATCGCGTGTAAAGCTGCATAATCGCATGTTACGTGCTGGACGACTAGAAACGCCTATAAATACAATGCTTAACCTCCTAAACTTCCTAATATCAACCCTAGTCGTCCCATAACCGCCCCAAACACATAAACAACCTCTGGAAGGCGATTTTGATCAAAAACACAAGGTTTCAAGGTCTAACCATCATTCTTTCATAATCCTAAGGTTTGATTCTCATCCATAACACCTTGTAAACGTTTTTAATCAATCCCTAATGGTCCAGACCTGTTCATAAACGAAAAAGCTTTCTGAAAATCATTAATACGGATTATTAATCGGATTATAACCAATATACATGCGTTGTGGGTGTGTATGATTAGAAAGCTAGGATTTTTATGATTCATGATGCTTGATTGATATGTTATTTGGTTAGATCAGAATTGGTATTGATAGTATGATGATAGAAATCTGATTAATTGATTATTAGGGTTATTGTTATGCATGTTAGTATGATGATTGCATGCTATGTGTATATGTTTGGATTACTTGGTTGCATGCAGGACTGATTATACGAGGTTAAACGAGGGATTTTGGTTGAAACATGTTTAGGATAGTGTTTGGGATGATATTGGGTAGTTACACACGTTCTGGATCTGATTTGGAGCGTTAAACGCGCGAAAAACTGGAACAGCAAGGTTACAGGCGATTAGGATTCCTAATCGCCACTTTTACATGCAATCAGGGCCAAATCGCATGAACAGTCATGCGATCAGCCCCAAATCGCGTGAACAGTAATGCAATCAGCCCTGATCACGTGAACTTACATGCAATCAGCCCTGATCACGTGAACTTACATGCAATCAGCCCTGATCACGTGAACTTACATGCAATCAGCCCTGATCACGTGAACTTATATGCAATTAGCCCTAGTCACATGAACTTATACGCAATCAGTCCTAATTGCTAGTTTACGTTTCCTAATCGCGTGTACTACTATTGTAAGTGTAAAATAACATTCCGAGACCCAATTGGACATATAGTAACATGCTAGGAACCTCGTAACATATATGGTAACTTGGTAACATATGTTTTGGTGTAATTCGGTGATACGTGAACTATGTGCTATAACTTGTTGTGCGTTAACGTAGGTTAAGTGTACTTGCGTTATTGTATGTTTTGGAGCGTAAACATAACACGGGGAGTCTCGGGTCACCAATGGGATGTCGAGTCTTGTACTTTGGGTCGGTTAAACAGTCACGGTGTTTTCAAACGAACTTGGTTATGGTCTGGACATCTAGGGACTAATTAACCTGCGGGTTATTAGTCTAAGTACTTGTAACTGTCGTATGTTAGGTCGCCGCTTTACGGGACTAGCATAGCAGCTGAGTTTACTCGGGTTAAGGAGTAACGGAACTTAAGGTGAGTTTACGGCCCCTCTTTTAAACTGGTTTTATACTTTCGGGGGAGAAAACATGTGTTAAAACGATTATTTGGTAATTACTGTCATACTATGGGTTTCTATTGGGTACTACACGATCTTTGGAAGTCCCGGGGGGAACCATGAATGTGCGGGTTTGCACAACGGGGAAATGTGAATAGCGCTATTGGGAGTGACCAACCCCGCTCGTCGACTTGGAGGGTCGGCGGGTGCATATTGTCTCAAACAGGAACAACAGGAACAACAGGAACATACATCGGGCATACTTTTGGTATTCGCGTTAGTAATGGTTTTCCAATCGTGGTAGTAACAAAACGTACGCCTAGCTAGCGTATACTGGTTTTCTATTTGTTATAGTATGGACAGGTGGACTTGGTACTTGGATACAAAACCTGTAAACTCACCAGCATTTTTGTGCTGACGTAAACTTTTACATGTTTTCTCAGGTCGCTAAGGTAGCACGACTGGACTAGGACGCACGCGTCTGCACGGCGTCTATGTTAGGGTTGCATGGTCTTACAACATTTAACATTGGTTTATTATTTTGGATAATGTTTTGAATAAGCTTCCGCTGTAAACGGGATTTTAAACTGTGTTTTGAAATTGCATTTTAATTCATTTAGACTTGTTTATTGTGATCGTTGGTTTGGATCCTGGTTTGTCATGCGCCTCGCGGTAAAACTCCGCAAGTGGATTTTGAGGGTGTGACAGATTGGTATCAGAGCCAATGGTTATAGTGAACTAGGACTGCATGTAGAGTCTAGTCTATAGCCGAGTCGCACACACTAGACGATCACATGGTACTAAACGTTATAGTGATTTACGTATGGTCTTGTCGGGGTGTCTCTAGATCGTTGGTCTTTCTACGTTACATCATCCGTTCTATCTTAGGTTGGGTTACTTATTATCTAGGCAGTGTAGCCTATTGGAGTAACTCGTGTACTCTTGAGATTTGTCCAAGGCTCGGACATCTCCCTTTCGCACTCCAATAGAAACACTTGTCATAAACTACCGTGGTATTACGGTGTATAGCTAAGAATCTATGTTCGGTGATTTGAACTTTGAACTAGGAGAACACTTGGAGGACCATGTAGAGCGTTTTATCATTTTGGGTGCACACAAAATCATAAAACGAAATGCATGGAAGCACTAGTGAGCTCTGGGTTTGAGGGGATATTCCTGGATTGGACCTAGCTTTGATCTTGTGAACATTAGTAGTTATCTTTAACTGCGAAACTAAATTTTCTCGTTCTTTCTGCCAGAATCATGTCTGGAGTGCGTGGAGGACGAGGAGGTGGTCGCAATGGTGGACGTGGTGGTGGTCGCGGTGGTGCTGGTGGTCGTGGTGGAGGTATTAACCTATCGCAGGCTGATCTGAACAACTTGCTCCAAGCTGCTTTCCAGTTAGGGCACAACGGTGGTGGTAAGTTGTTTTATCCATTTTCTTTGCCTCATTAGTGAGCCTTGTTTACGTTACTCGTGGTCTCTCATACGTTTCATTTCAGGTGGACCTGTTGACCCACCCCCACCCATGTGCACCTACAAGATGTTCCGGGACTGCAAGCCCCAGGAATTCTCTGGCACTGAGGGTGCGGTTAGCTTGCTTAGGTGGTTGGAGAAAGTGGAGTCGGTATTTCTGATGTGTAACTGTCTCCCAGAAGATCGGGTGAAGTATTCTGCTGCGTTATTTCAGGACGTGGCATTGACTTGGTGGAATGGTATCACCCAGAACATGGGTATTGGGGAGGCATATGCTATGCCATGGGAGAACTTTGTACAGTTGCTGAAGCGGGAGTATTGCCCGAGAGAAGAGGTACAGAAGCTGGAGCATGAGGTGTGGAACCTCAAGATGACTGGATCGGAAATCGAGAAGTATACTGTGAGGAGGAATGAGTTGGCGGTGCTGTGTCCCGATTTGCACGTGCCAGAGTATCGTAAGATTGAACATTATGTCTCAGGGTTGGTGCCGGAAATTGCAGGGTTGGTGGCTGCTGGAAATCATCCTACTTATGCGGAGGTAGTTCGATCGGCCCATAGAATGACTAACTTAAAGGTGAATGAGGGGATTTTGCCTGCGAAAGGTTCGACTGCGAAGACTTCAGAGAACAATAAGCGCAAGTGGGAAAACGACGGGAAAGGGTCTGGGTCTGCACAGCAGGGAAAAAGGTTTGATAATGGGGGTTCATCTTCTTCGGGTAACAAGCAGGGTGGTTATGCGGGAAAACTGCCCAAATGCAACAAGTGTGGACGCCATCACCAAGGGAACTGGGACAGTAACCGTTGTCATCGCTGCCAGCGAACAGGCCACTATGCTAAAGATTGTCGGGCTACACTTCCATCGACTCAGGCTCCGACCAACAGTTCAGCTCCGACTACTCAGGGTACTACAGGGAAACAAGGATGCTACAACTGTGGTGACACTGGGCATTACAAGAAGGATTGCCCAAAACTGAAACAGGGTGGAAACAACGGGAATGGGAACAACGGGGGCGGCGGCAGGAATGCACGTGCCTTCGTCATTGGAGCCGCTGAGGCTAGACAGGACCCTGATACAGTCACCGGTACGTTTCTTCTCAATAATCACTCTGTTAGCGTGTTGTTTGATTCTGGTGCCGACAAGAGTTTTGTATCCATGAATGTTAGCCGACTGCTAGATGTAGTATCTGTACCATTAGAGACCAAGTATATTATTGAGTTGGCTGACGGTAAAACGATTGAAGCTACTAGTGTTCTTCGGGAGTGTCAATTAGAATTGTCGGGTATAACGTTTCCCATCGACCTTATGCCGGTACCATTGGGTAGTTTTGACGTTGTGGTAGGAATGGATTGGTTATCTTTGTATCGCACGGAGATCGTCTGTTACGATAAGGTTATTCGGATTCCTCTCCCTGATGGAGAATTTCTTTCTGTGTACGGTATCAAGGGTGGTGTTTCACTAAACATCATCTCTAGCATGAAAGCCTTTAAGTGTCTTCGAAAGGGTTATCCAGCTGTTTTGGCACTCTTATCTGTTTCCTCTGTTGATGAGAAGAAGATCGACGACATCCCGGTGGTACGCGAGTTTCTTGATGTTTTTCCCGATGATTTATCTGGTCTTCCTCCTCATCGTCAAGTCGAGTTCGGTATTGACCTCGTACCAGGGGCTGCTCCTATTGCTCGGGCCCCCTACCGTCTTGCACCTCCCGAAATGCAGGAATTGTCTAGTCAGTTACAGGAACTCTTGGACAAGGGTTTCATCCGACCAAGTTCTTCCCCTTGGGGAGCCCCGATTTTATTTGTCAAGAAGAAGGATGGGAGTTTCCGATTGTGTGTAGACTACAGAGAGCTGAACAAATTGACCGTCAAGAACCGTTATCCTCTTCCACGTATCGATGATCTATTCGACCAGCTTCAGGGTTCTAGTTATTATTCCAAGATCGATTTGAGGTCCGGTTATCACCAGCTGCGCGTCAGGGAGGCTGACGTTGCAAAGACTGCTTTTCGAACACGTTATGGCCATTTCGAATTCTTGGTCATGCCTTTCGGTCTCACGAACGCACCGGCGGTTTTCATGGACTTGATGAACCGCGTCTGTAAACCATATTTGGACAAGTTCGTCATTGTATTTATTGATGACATTCTGATCTACTCCAAGAACGAGACCGAACACGGGGAACATCTGCGGTTAGTTTTGGAACTTTTACGACGAGAGCAACTTTACGCCAAGTTCTCAAAGTGTGACTTTTGGTTACGCGAAGTTCAATTCCTAGGACATGTGGTCAATGAACTAGGAATTCATGTCGATCCAGCTAAGATCGAAGCGATCAAGGACTGGGGAGCACCAAAGACGCCAACTGAGGTGCGGCAATTCCTAGGCCTTGCGGGCTACTATCGTCGTTTCATCCAGGGGTTCTCGAAGATTGCTCAACCCCTCACCATTCTCACTCAGAAGGATAGAAAGTTCGACTGGGGTGAATCACAAGAGTCAGCGTTTGAAGAACTGAAGTCTAAACTGTGTTCTGCTCCTATTTTGTCTTTACCTGAGGGTCCTGATGATTTTGTTGTCTACTGTGATGCTTCCATTCATGGACTCGGTTGCGTGTTGATGCAACGCGAGAAAGTGATCGCGTATGCTTCTCGTCAACTCAAAGTGCACGAGAAGAACTACACAACTCATGACTTGGAGTTGGGTGCCGTGGTATTCGCATTGAAAATTTGGAGACATTACTTGTACGGTACCAAATGCACCATCTACACCGATCACAAGAGTCTCCAACACATTTTCGACCAACAACACTTGAACATACGACAGCGTCGTTGGATTGAACTTTTGAACGACTATGATTGCGCTATTAAGTACCATCCTGGCAAGGCGAATGTTGTAGCAGACGCCTTGAGCAGGAAGGAATCTACTAAACCTCGTCGCGTTCGGGCGTTGCAGCTCACCATTCATTCGTCGTTACCTGATCAACTCCGTGCTGCCCAATTGGAAGCTTTGAAGGAGGAAAACCTTAAAGCTGAAACTATGCACGGTGCCGACAAGCACCTAGAGCGAAGGCCTGATGGCTTGCACTATTTTGCAGAACGTATATGGGTTCCTTTGTTCGGGGGACTACGGGAGCTTGTCCTTGATGAGGCTCATAAGTCCCGGTATTCTATTCATCCTGGTTCGGATAAGATGTACCAAGATCTGAAGGTGCTTTACTGGTGGCCAAACATGAGGTCGGACATAGCCTCATACGTGAGCAAATGCTTGACCTGTGCTAAGGTCAAGGTGGAATACCAGAAACCGTCGGGTCTCTTGCAACAACCTGAAATTCCGGAATGGAAATGGGAACGGATTACTATGGATTTTGTCACACAACTTCCAAAATCACCAAGCGGGAATGACAAGATATGGGTGATTGTCGATCGGTTGACGAAATCAGCTCATTTCCTTGCTATTAAGGAGACCGACACCATGGATCGTTTGGCTCGTCTTTACTTGAAGGAAGTTGTTTCTAAGCACGGGGTACCAGTTTCTATTATCTCGGATCGTGACTCCCATTTTACTTCTCACTTCTGGAAGTCCTTACACAAGGCTTTGGGTACCCAACTAGACATGAGTACGGCTTACCATCCACAGACTGACGGTCAGAGTGAGCGTACGATTCAAACTTTAGAAGACATGCTGCGGGCGTGTGTGATCGATTTTGGCAAGGGTTGGGAAGCTCATCTGCCGTTGGTAGAATTCTCGTACAATAACAGTTATCACACGAGCATCAAGGCTGCTCCGTTCGAAGCACTGTACGGACGGAAATGTCGTTCTCCTCTTTGCTGGGCTGAAGTGGGTGAGAGTCAACTCACTGGGCCTGAACTAGTGTACGAAACTTCGGAAAAGATCGTACAGATTCGTAATCGGTTGGCGGCGGCACGGGACCGGCAAAAGAGTTATGCTGATCAGCGTCGCAAACCACTGGAATTCCAAGTCAATGACAAGGTACTTCTAAAAGTCTCACCGTGGAAGGGCGTCATACGCTTTGGGAAGCGTGGCAAACTCAATCCACGATATGTCGGCCCATTTACGATCCTGGAACGGATTGGGCCGGTGGCATATCGACTTGATCTACCGACGGAGCTCGGTAACGTACATAACGTCTTTCACGTGTCAAACTTGAAGAAGTGTCTGGCTGACGAGTCTCTCATCGTTCCACTAGAAGAGATCAAGGTTGATGATCGTCTTCGGATTGTGGAAGAACCTGTGGAGATCCTTGATTACAAGATTCGTAGCCTACGTCACAGCAAGATTCGTATCGTTAAGGTTCGGTGGAACTCGGACCGGGGACCGGAATATACGTGGGAACGGGAGGATCAGATGAAGTCTAAGTATCCTCATCTCTTTCCTAAGGAAGCGTTCGAGTCGAGACATGTCTCTTCGGCAGCTGAATGAATCTCGGGTCGAGATTCCTTTTAACGTGGGGATGATGTGACAACTCGGGTAAATCTCTCTCTTTTGGTTTCTATCTTTTGTTTGTTCCTTCGTTATTTCTTTTGTTCTTTTGGTACTTGAGCAATTTTCGGGACGAAAATTCTTTTTAACGTGGGGATGATGTGACACCCGGCAAAATCTGGTTAACAACGTTGTCTAGATGAAAGTCTACCTTAGCGAGTCACGCGTATATTGTACTTAACTGGGTTAGTTAAGTCGGGTTATGGTTCGGGAACTATTGGTTAGTCTAGAAGATCATTGGATGTTGGTCTAGAGGTTCGTTAGATGCCAGTCCTTAACCAAGTGTACAAACGGTGACGATTTGTAGGATCGTCAGGGCATACGGAACATACGAGTCTCGAGTCCCGGGAATTGGTGAACGAGTGTAAATATGTGTATTTACTTGTGTTATGTGTTTACAATCATTATGTGACTTGTCGGTACATTAATATGTGTTAACATATGTTAAAACGGGGTTTAACGCGCAAAACACACGAAAAAGGCACATATAGGCGATCAGGATAGCCAATCGCCTATATGTGGGGCGACTGGGAACCATATGGGGCGATCAGGGTACTGATCGCATGACTGTTCATGCGATTAGGCCCCGATCGCATGAATAGTTACGCGATTAGGCTTCCTGATCGCGTGTAAAGCTGCATAATCGCATGTTACGTGCTGGACGACTAGAAACGCCTATAAATACAATGCTTAACCTCCTAAACTTCCTAATATCAACCCTAGTCGTCCCATAACCGCCCCAAACACATAAACAACCTCTGGAAGGCGATTTTGATCAAAAACACAAGGTTTCAAGGTCTAACCATCATTCTTTCATAATCCTAAGGTTTGATTCTCATCCATAACACCTTGTAAACGTTTTTAATCAATCCCTAATGGTCCAGACCTGTTCATAAACGAAAAAGCTTTCTGAAAATCATTAATACGGATTATTAATCGGATTATAACCAATATACATGCGTTGTGGGTGTGTATGATTAGAAAGCTAGGATTTTTATGATTCATGATGCTTGATTGATATGTTATTTGGTTAGATCAGAATTGGTATTGATAGTATGATGATAGAAATCTGATTAATTGATTATTAGGGTTATTGTTATGCATGTTAGTATGATGATTGCATGCTATGTGTATATGTTTGGATTACTTGGTTGCATGCAGGACTGATTATACGAGGTTAAACGAGGGATTTTGGTTGAAACATGTTTAGGATAGTGTTTGGGATGATATTGGGTAGTTACACACGTTCTGGATCTGATTTGGAGCGTTAAACGCGGCGAAAAACTGGAACAGCAAGGTTACAGGCGATTAGGATTCCTAATCGCCACTTTTACATGCAATCAGGGCCAAATCGCATGAACAGTCATGCGATCAGCCCCAAATCGCGTGAACAGTAATGCAATCAGCCCTGATCACGTGAACTTACATGCAATCAGCCCTGATCACGTGAACTTACATGCAATCAGCCCTGATCACGTGAACTTACATGCAATCAGCCCTGATCACGTGAACTTATATGCAATTAGCCCTAGTCACATGAACTTATACGCAATCAGTCCTAATTGCTAGTTTACGTTTCCTAATCGCGTGTACTACTATTGTAAGTGTAAAATAACATTCCGAGACCCAATTGGACATATAGTAACATGCTAGGAACCTCGTAACATATATGGTAACTTGGTAACATATGTTTTGGTGTAATTCGGTGATACGTGAACTATGTGCTATAACTTGTTGTGCGTTAACGTAGGTTAAGTGTACTTGCGTTATTGTATGTTTTGGAGCGTAAACATAACACGGGGAGTCTCGGGTCACCAATGGGATGTCGAGTCTTGTACTTTGGGTCGGTTAAACAGTCACGGTGTTTTCAAACGAACTTGGTTATGGTCTGGACATCTAGGGACTAATTAACCTGCGGGTTATTAGTCTAAGTACTTGTAACTGTCGTATGTTAGGTCGCCGCTTTACGGGACTAGCATAGCAGCTGAGTTTACTCGGGTTAAGGAGTAACGGAACTTAAGGTGAGTTTACGGCCCCTCTTTTAAACTGGTTTTATACTTTCGGGGGAGAAAACATGTGTTAAAACGATTATTTGGTAATTACTGTCATACTATGGGTTTCTATTGGGTACTACACGATCTTTGGAAGTCCCGGGGGGGAACCATGAATGTGCGGGTTTGCACAACGGGGAAATGTGAATAGCGCTATTGGGAGTGACCAACCCCGCTCGTCGACTTGGAGGGTCGGCGGGTGCATATTGTCTCAAACAGGAACAACAGGAACAACAGGAACATACATCGGGCATACTTTTGGTATTCGCGTTAGTAATGGTTTTCCAATCGTGGTAGTAACAAAACGTACGCCTAGCTAGCGTATACTGGTTTTCTATTTGTTATAGTATGGACAGGTGGACTTGGTACTTGGATACAAAACCTGTAAACTCACCAGCATTTTTGTGCTGACGTAAACTTTTACATGTTTTCTCAGGTCGCTAAGGTAGCACGACTGGACTAGGACACACGCGTCTGCACGGCGTCTATGTTAGGGTTGCATGGTCTTACAACATTTAACATTGGTTTATTATTTTGGATAATGTTTTGAATAAGCTTCCGCTGTAAACGGGATTTTAAACTGTGTTTTGAAATTGCATTTTAATTCATTTAGACTTGTTTATTGTGATCGTTGGTTTGGATCCTGGTTTGTCATGCGCCTCGCGGTAAAACTCCGCAAGTGGATTTTGAGGGTGTGACATTATTGTAAATCCTCTATATAAGAGTCTTGTAATTCTCAATTGTAAAACACAACTTTCATAATACAAAACACACAACATTGTTCATTACTTTATAAAGACAAACATGATGTGAATTTCTTTATTCTATTTCATGGTGTTGACTGCCTTCAATGGCGTAACTTGAACTAAACACATGGTGGGGCCGGACTCGATACATATAAAAATTGTCAAAAAATTTCGGTAAAATTTACACTACGAAGCGAAAAAGATGGGTGGGCCGGGGCCGATCGGGCCCGTGTGAAGATCCGCCATTGACTGCCTTAGTTACAACTTGACCCGATTCAACGGGTTATAAAACCGTCACGAATCAATAACATAGCCTGTAAAACTAAATATATATGCTGCACAAATCAAAACCAGGACCAGAAAGAGTTACCAGATTGATAATATTTAGAGAGTTATTACTATGACTTATAAGTTGATGCTGTGATCACATATGTATTTTATTCCATTTGTGTATGTATTCCAGCCAAATATGTAATGTAGGTATGCCAATTCTAAAATGAAACTCTGACAGTTATGATTATTAAAAGTTTTATCATTCTTGTATGCCGCGTGTCGATTTTCTTGCCACTTGTCGCGAGAGTTGGCCTTCCTTCTAATTATAGTCAAGACTCGAGAAATCATGAGATGATGCAAGAGGTTTGAATTTGAACGCGGATAGGTTTTGAAGTAGGAGGTAAGTAGCAGCCATGCTTCTTTTAATGCTCTTTAGTATATATAAAAAGGGACCAAAAAAGGCAGTATAAGCATGCAGATTCTGAAAATGAAATCAAAGGGTGGTTTGGCGCTGGCGTTGGTTGTTGTGTGTGCATTTGTTCTTGTTGCGTTTGCTGCGACAGCTGAACGTTATGAAACGGATGAGAAAAGAAGTAAATGACCCTTTTCTATTTAGATTTTGTGGACAATATAATTGTTTTTTGTTTTTTTTCTAATTTTTGTCGATGTTTGACTAGGCTATTCGGCTGGAAAAACGCAGTTAGTAGATGGAGGTAAGGATGGTTGGGGTGGATATGGAAGTGGAGATGACAAGGGAGGATGGACTGGTGGTGATTTTGCAGGCGACAAGAGAGGACGGCGTGGCAGAGGTGGTGGGCGTGGAGGTTACAGGGGAGGGCGTGGTGGAAGAGGTGGCAGGGGAGGGCGTGGTGGAGGCGGTGGCAAGGGATGATGGAGTGGCAGTGGCAGTGGTGGAGGCACGGAAGCGCTTGGACGCAACTGAAAACACAACTAGTTTGGAGAATAAGGCCAATGACCATATAAATAGTTTGTTTGATTCAGTTATGTTTTCTGTGTGTAGTTATACCACTTCAGTATGTATTCTCTTCAATAATCAATACTAATAAAACAAATGAAGCCTCTAAATTTATATCTGCCTACTAAAATGTTGGATTTTATTAAAGATTATTCATAAACAAAAGACCAACATGAAGTGAATTTCTTTTATTAATTTCATTTTATCAATTGCATTACAACATATGGGCTTGACCCGGTTCAAATGGGTCAAAAAAACATCATCAATCAAGAACATATTCTGTAAAACTAAATATGCTACACAAATCAAAACCAGAACCAGAAACAATTACAGGTATCAGGTGCGTATCGCATTTTAAATTGGACTTTGAGCTATCGGTCCACACACTGAACTTTAAAGTCTAGAAAGTGATTGGTCCTTCAATTCCCTCCTCAGAATCTTTCCAGCAGCAGATCTAGGAATCGTGTTCATGAAATTAACTCTTCTCACCTTCTTGTATGGTGCTACCTGTCACATTGCCGACCCATGAGCATCAAAATGACGAAAAAACATTAGTGATTTAGACACAGACACATAGCTTATGTATCATCTTGCAATAGAGGTGGTAGTTTTAACTGGTGGGTCAACTTGAGTTATGTTTCATCTATAACGGGTCAAACGGGTTAATCTAAAAGGTTTATCTGTAAGGAAACATGTCGAAATGGGTCAACAAGGTCAAACTGGTTAAAAGTCAATCTATGTGTATTCAAATGCCAAAAAAAAAAAAAAAATGCTATAGTTCTTAAATTATTAGTTTGCGAAATAACAACTATACAAAAAACTAAACAAGTAATTGCGGGTCGGCCAGATTGAGCCTACCCGTTTTGACCCACGCTAAAATTTACCTGCTTGTTTTCAGGGTTATGGCATGTGTGAATGAACTAAAGAAGTGAGCAAGTGTCAAAGCAAGTAACTTATATATGGGTCAAAGCAGAAAAGTTTTAGTAGGGCTCGGGACTACGCATTCAGACCTGTTTTGCTACAAACTCGATGATGCTAGACTCAGAAACTTCAGCTCCAGGCCTCTTCACTACAAAAGCCACTGGAATCTCTCCAGCTTCATCGTCCCTAACTCTGCATGATAAACAGAACCAGCAAAAATCACAAAACCGAACGAAAAACAAAAATAATTTCAAATTTTTATCATTTAATGAGATTTTGGTCATCTATTTTGTTAAAACAATGTATGCTTTGACTTCCAAATTGTTATGATTAACTACAGTTTCGAGCGCTAATTAATAAACATATAAAATATCATTGCAAGGAATTCCTTTGTCTATTTTGAATTTGACATGTTAGTTTGAGTATAAAATTTAACAAAGACAACGAATTCAAGATTGCTATCAAATAAAGTCAACCACAAAATCAATATTCTTTCAAGTATAGCAACTGTCATGATCTTGCTTTAATCCTACCTATTAAATGACATTAAAGTCCCCATGATTGCAACAAGACCTTTTTTTTTTGTGACTGATTTCAAGATCAGGAAGAAATTAGTCGCACTCACCCTGTTACCGCAGCATCAAGAACGGCTGGATGAGTTACTAGAACGTCCTCTAAATCAGCAGGAGCGATCTGCAGTAAAATCGTATTAATCATTTCCGTCGGAATGGTATAAAAATTACTATTTATTTCCATTTCACTTGATTACCTGAAACCCTTTGTACTTTATTATTTCTTTGACCCGGCCAACAATATGCAAATACCCGTCTTGGTCAAAAATAAACAATATCTCCCGTATGTAGCCAGCCATCTTTATCAATAGTCGATGAAGTTGCATCCACGTCGTTCAAGTATTCTAGCAAAATTTATGCCAAAAAACATGTCAAAAGCGAATCATATGACGAATGAAACATAAACTAACAAGAAAAAAAAGATCTTTCATAAATTCAAATTTTGTAGGATATTTAAGCATAAAAAGAAAATCTTTAACTTGACTACCTTTCATTATAGCTGGTCCAGATAACCAAAGTTCACCCGTTTTTCCAGGCGGCAGATGCAAACCAGTAACCAAATCCACCACTTTGGCTTGCATACTTGGAGCTAACAGTCCAGCAGACATATAATTATGCACATCTTTCGTGTTAAATCCACGTGTTCCCACAGCCGTTGACTCACTCATGCCATAGCCCTGAAAACAAGAATTTAAACACATAAATCCTGCAAAACGCCCGTATTGATTACTCATATTCAATAGGCTATAATTGTAAACAATTTCCTTACCTGAATAAAATCAACTTGAGGAAAAGCATGCATAAACTCCTCTATAGTCTTTGTGCTCAAAGGCGCAGCACCACACGAAACCTGCTTCAAGCTTTTAAACCTGCCACCAGAACCACCCTTTGCGGCCCTAGTCAACGCAGTCATCAACGGCGGCACCCCAGGAAAATGAGTCACCCCATACCTATCTATCGACCGAACCATCTCCTCAGGACTAAACCTTTTCATAACAACAATTTTAGTCCCCATAGACAAAATCCCCAAATTAAAAAGCGTAAGCCCATAGATATGAAACATGGGTATAACCGCCAAGTAAACCATCTCTTCGGGTACAAACTCATACTGCGAAGCCTCAAACCGAACAAAAAGATCAACCCCAGATATCAAATTCCTATGACTCAACACCACACCTTTACTAGCACCCGTAGTCCCCGACGAATACAATATAACAGCAGTATCCTCCTGCTTAACCGTCCTACGCCTAACCAACCCATGATCACCTGAAATAAGCTTATAAAAGGGCGCAAATCGACCATCCGTTACATCATTCGAATCAAACGAAACATGTTCAGGCACAACAACAGATTGAATCCCTAATGAGTTCAATTCATCAACTCTATCAATCCCAGTAAAAGCCATACTAACATTAGTACCAAATGACTGTTTCTTAACCTCAGAGAAACTACTAAACGGATTCATTGTAGTGACAACAGCACCAAGATACAACACACCCAAAAGAATAACAGGATAATAAACAGAATTGGGCAAAAGAATTAACACAACATCACCTTTGGACACACCATTTCATGGTGAAGTCCACTGGCTAAAGATTTAACCAAAGGTTGAAGCTTTGAATAAGGTATTGAAAACCCAGATGCAGCATCAATGAGTGCAGTCGTTCCATTGTGTTTGTGTGAGAAAACGTGGGAAACAACGTCAAGAAATGGTTCTTGAGGGAGGGTGACTGATGGGTGTCTGCTACTGTATACTCCTGTTGTGTTGGAGTACCAGTTATGTGGGTGTGATTGGTTGTTTGAGAGGTGAAGATTAATATGATTTGATGATGAATGAGAATAAGTTGATGGGGTTTTAGAGAAGGTAGCCATTGGCGGTGATATGTGCAAGATTTTTGAATTATGGTGGAAGAAAGGTTCATGGGAAGTGGTTCCTTCGTGGTGGTTATATAAATGGAATACGGGTCGGGTCGGGTTGGGTCGGGTCGATAATGTGGGTTTATAACTGATATAAGTGAAAAAAATATGTGTAAATAATATAGAGACGTATTGACTTTATTCATGTTTTTATACATTAGACCATGTGTAGTGGTTCAAGTCCCTTAGGGACGTTTTTCATCATGTGAATGCCACGTCAGCATGAGCAATATTAGCTAAAAAAGGTGTAATGGTTCAAGCCTCCTATCTTACGTCTTCAATCATTACCTAATGATTTAATAAATTTATTCAATTTTTCAATAAAATATTTTTTTTATTAAGAAAAAAATTTTACAAGTAAAACATGGTTTTCATACTTGACTTATATGAAAAAAAAGAGTTAATAGCCAAAATCGTCCCTGAGGTTTGGTGGTTTTTGCCACTTCTGCCCAAAAATGAAACGTGCTACAACTGGGTCCGTAGGCTTTTGTTTTTTTGCCAATTTCGTCCTTAAAACTAACCCAGTTAATTTTAGACGTTAAGTGAAGGGGCATTTCTGTCTTTTTGCTTGCCCCCTTTTAAATACCCTTAGATCAGACGATTTCATCACAAACCTCTTCATATCCCTTCATAATCGTCCCTGAGGTTTAACCCTAATCCAAAAAAACACTTCCAAATCATCTTGAACTGCAACGATGAATGAGATGTGGTGTGTACGACCTAAAGATTCCAACTTCGATCCTGTATCTGAATATGGTATGTTCGTGTAATTTCTTTTAAAAAAATTGATGATTTATGTTATTAGGGTTAATAATAATCAGTGTGCTTGACAAGTCTCAAGTCTCGAATAATATTAGTCACAAAGCACTTCGACCAAAGTAAATCTCTTTAAACTTACTAAACACAGAGCAAATGTAGCATACTAGGTGAACGGAAATTTTAGTTCGATTTATTATTAGATAGAATGGTCTTAGCTCATGAATGACCTGGAACATACCAGACTCCCAATCTTGAAGCTCAACGAAAGCACCAGAATCCAGAGACATGCACAGTAAAACCACCCTCGAGGCATGCCTGTATCAACCACCTTCGCGGCTTGATCTGAGTTGACGTCACTTTGACCTGACCCAAAAGAGAGAACAATGTTGAGTTGAGTGTGCTTGCCCAGTGGTAAGTCAACCACGCCCCCATTGAAGAAGACATTGCTGAAAGTGACATTGACTGAGCTTGAAGCTTGAGAAGCAGAGGCCATGTATTTTGTAGGGAACTCTGACCATCCACAAGATTTTTAGGGCTGATTGTTAGGGTTTTATGGCTGGAGTTCGATTAGGGTTCATGGGGTTATAAAGAAGATGACTCGTCTGATTTAAAGGGGTTTTGAAAGTGTGGAACCCAAAAAGACAAAATTACCCCTAGACTTAACGTCTAAAATTAACTGAGTTTGCTGTCAGGGACGAAATTGGCAAAAAAACAAAAGCCTACGGACCCAGTTGTAGCACGTTTCATTTTTTGGGCAGAAGTGGCAAAAACCACCAAACCTCAGGGACGATTTTGGCTATTAACTCGAAAAAAAATGAATTTTGCATATTTATAGAAAAAATAATTAATGTCTAGCTGAAGAAAAATGAAAATTAATATTAAAGGTATTGAACTTTGGCATCAATTGCATATGGATTTAATATTTTAATATAAAAAACATGTATTGAAGTTAAAATCAATATTAAATATTTCTTCTAACATATATCATCTTCATCTTCCTTTCTGTGTAAAGCAACACAGTACAAATTAAAACCATGGTCTTTTCTAAATTTTGTCTCTGTTCTTTCCAAATGCAACGGTTAAATTGATTATTGTTTGGAATTCAACTTGCCCGTATGGCGTTATCACAAAAACGCCTCCCACACATCACGCCCATTTAACGCTTGAGGGGCCGGTGGAGCCGGCGTTTTCTGGCGTGAAATTGATTAACAACGCCCCGTTACGGAAGGTCTTAATGTTTTAAAAAATGGATTTGTATTATTACGGGTTGGTTCATAAATGGTTAAGTATCGTATCGGGCGGTTCAATAGGTTGAAGTGGCTAGTTTAAACCGGTTTTTTTAAACCGGGCTGTCAGTTCTTATATCGGTTCCCCATGTTGGTCGATTGTAATTCCCAAGTTCGAGGCCTATGAACCGGGTGGACCGAACACAAGCATATGGGTCGGTAATTTTGGGTGAATCTAATTGAAGATAATTATACAAGCTAAGGGATAATTATCTTATTATTGTTTCTAATCAGATTTAGATAAACTTTTGTATTTGATTAGAATTAGATTGTATTTCAATTAGGATTCCTGCTCTATATAATCAACCCATGTTTGGGTATTGTGATTATGAGAGATTGATTAGAGTTTTGAGCTTATTTTCTTTAATCAATAAAAATTGGAGAGTGTATTCCATAATCGTTTGTGTCTTTATTTTATTCAATCAGATTCGTGAATTGGTATAAGAGCGGACTATTCTGCTCTGGAACCTGCGTTGACAGATCTTTGCCGAAGCACCTGGTCGAAGATCAATCTGCTCCATAATGGCCGGAGTCGAAGCAACGCATCCACCGGTGACTGTGAAGGAACAAATCACAACCCTGCAATGCCAAATGTTGACAGCAATAAATTATAACATCTGGGCGATCCGTTCACGAGATTCAGGGAGCACTCGAACCGAATGGGCAAGAAGTCGAAGGGCAGAAAGATGACCTGGCTGTAGCACTTCTTCTTCAAGCAATCCCCGAGGATCTTGTTTTTTAGGTTGCACAATTCAGCAAGGCATGTGAAATCTGGGAAGCACTTAAGACCCGGTATATTGGCATTGATCGGGTAAGAGAAGCTCGGGGTAGAACAATTGGAGGTGGAATTTGAATCACTCAAGATGAAAAGAGTTCAAAAAGATTGATGATTTCGCTGCAAGAATAAGTCAGCTTATAACAAAAGCAGCAAGTCTTGGGACTATTTTTAAAGACAAGAAGCTGATTCGAAAGCTTCTTAGCGCAGCACCACCAAGATATATTCCGATCATAGCCTCTATTGAACAATTTGCTGACCTAAAGACGATGTCATTCCAAGAAGCGATTGGACGGCTAAAACGTTTGAAGATAGGATCAGTGAAGGCTCGTCAAGCGCTGAGAATCAAAGAAAGTTGATGTTTCCTCAGGTTCAACCAGCCAGGGGCACGGGGAAGGAAGCGCAAGAAACTCCTCGCGCGGTAACACGAGCGGACGTGGGAAAGGACGTACACAAGGACGCGAGCCTGCGCAGAAGAAAACAGATAACGGACAGAAGGGTAAACGCGACTATCCACAAGTACAGTGTTTTAGGTGCGATGAGTATGGACACTTTGCGTCGGGGTGTCCACTGCGCAAGGAGCAACGGGAAGCGCATCTAGCTGCAAAAGCGGAGCCCAATCCAGGTTTAAATCCTGCACTGTTCATGGAAAGTACTAGTGTCTTTCTCAATGAAGAGAATGTACTGCCAAAAAGATATGAAATAGATTCAGAGAATGGTGAATTCTGGTACCTAGACAATGGGGCTAGTAATCACATGATGGGGGAATCACGCCTACTTTTTTGTACTTGATACCTCAATCACAGGAAAAGTTAGGTTTGGCGATGGCTCGTATGTGGATATACTTGGTAGAGGATCGGTTATAATAGAAGGAAGGGGAGGCGAGGAAAGAGTCTTGACTGAAGTTTATTACATTCCAACTTTAAAGAGCAATATAATAAGTTTGGGGCAAGCAACAGAGGCGGGTTGCAAGGTGATCATGGAAGACGACCTCCTGCTTGTTTTCGATTCTGATAGGAGACTTATGATGCGGGTTTTTAGGTCCGAGAACAGACTCTCCAAGATCAAGTTGAAGATTGGATCACCCGAGTCTCTACTTACAAAGATGGAAGAACCGGCGTGGGTCTGGCATGCGCGGCTGGGTCACTTGAACTTCGACGCAATGAAGGCTCTAACCACGAAAAATATGGTACGTGGACTTCCCTATATAACTCATCCTACTAAACTTTGCAGCGCTTGTCTAGCAGAAAAGCAAACAAGGAAACCGTTTCTAAAGCAATCCAAGTTCAGGGCCACCAAGCCACTCGAGCTCGTATATGGCGATTTATGCGGTCCCATCACACCAAGAAATCCTGGCGGAAATAGATATATTTTCTTATTAGTGGATGATTATTCAAGATACATGCGGGCTTTCTTACTTGAAACAAAAGATCAAGCGTTTGAGGTCTTTCGTCGTTTTAAAGGTTCGGTGGAGCATGACACCGGGTACAAGCTGTGCACTCTTAGAACGGATCAAGGCGGAGAGTTCACATCGGGTGTGTTCACAAGCTGGTGCGAATAGAATTTTATTAAACGACAACTCACGACCCCCTACTCTCCCCAACAAAACGGAGTGGTTGAATGGCGAAATCGAACCGTAATCGGAACAGTAAGAAGTATGTTGAAAGCTACAAAGGTGCCACAAAAGTTTTGGGGAGAAGCCGTGAGACATGCGGTTTACATTTTGAATCGAGTTCCGACAAGAGCTTTAATAAATCGGACTCCGTACAAAGCATTTACAAAACATAAACCAACCGTAGAGCACTTACGGGTATTCGGATGCATTAGGTATGCGACTGCGGTCCTAGTGAACTTAAGGAAGATGATCGAGGACATCCGATGGTTTATTTTGGATCCGAACCGGGTTCAGGTGGAGATCGTATGTACGACCCAACAAGCAGGAAGGTGTGCATCAACAGAAGTGTGGAATTTGATGAAACAAAGTGTTGGGATTGGAAAACTGTCAAAGAGGATCCGAATGAGTTCATTATTGATATTGGTGTGCAAACGCAGCCCCAGTTGGCTGAAGCAGACGTGTAACAAACTGATGCAGATTCGGATCAACAACATCAGAATGCAGCAGCAACCGCGCAGCAGCGCAATGATGTGCAGTTGACTGAAGAAAACTCAGAATCAGTCGTGCAGTTTCAAAACTCAGTTCCAGTGGGTCGATCTGAATCAGCAAGCACTGCTGAAGCTGGGCCATCAGGAGCAGCAACGCCTTCACTTCGTCGATCAGGTAGAACTCATTCCATTCCTGTTAAACTAAATGATTATTTTATTCAGGATGGATCAAGATGAATTCCAGATGAAGATAATGAAGCCTTGTTATTATTATCCGGAGACGAACCGATGAACTACTCAGAAGCAAAGGAGAGTATTTATTGGAGGAAGGCTATGGATGTTGAAATAGAATCTATAGAGAAGAATGAAACATGGTCGCTAACTGACTTGCCAAAAGGACATAAGCCCATAGGACTTAAGTGTGTTTATAAAATAAAACGTGATGCAGCGGGGAACATCGTCAAATATAAAGCCAGGTTAGTCGCAAAAGGCTATGTACAACAATATGGGGTGGATTATGATGAGGTATTCGCTCCAGTAGCACGTTTGGAGATGGTACATATGCTACTGGCTCTTGCAGCACACAAAGGTTGGGAAGTGCACCATCTTGATGTGAAATCAACGTTTTTACATGGGGATTTGGAAGAGATAATGTATGTGTCTCAACCTGAGGGATATACGAAGAAGGGAAACGAAGATAAAGTTTATCAGCTATCAAAAGCTCTGTACGGCCTACGTCAAGCACCCCGCGCATGGAACTTGAAGCTTGACAGAACTTTGAAAAGTTTGAATTATAAAAGATGTATTCAAGAGCAAGTTGTTTACATGAGATAGTAGTCACAAAGGGGGTGTATGATCGAAAAAAGGGGGTGTTGTATCGGTATTCGGATAGTAGTCACAACATCGATGAGGATGATGGTAGAAGTACTACGGGACATGTTTTCTTCTATGGCTCATCACCAATAACTTCGTGCTCACAGAAACAAAGCACGGTTGCGCTTTCATCATGTGAGGCAGAGTACATGGCAGCAGGCGCGGCTGCATGTCAAGCTATGTGGTTGAAGGAGTTGCTTATTGAGATAACCGGAAGAGATTATCCAGCTGTGGTTTTGAAGGTAGATAATACTTCGACTATAACACTTGTAAAGAATCCAGTATTTCATAAGAATACCAAGCACATAAAGGCTCGCTACCACTTTATTCGAGAATGTGTTGCAAGAGAAGAAGTGTTTGTTGAACACATTAGTGCAACGGAACAAAGGGCAAATATCCTAACCAAAGCACTTGGTAGGACAAAGTTCCAAGCAATACGAGACAAACTTGGTGTCAAAGACCACTTAGTTCCAACTCAGGAATTAAAGGGGTGACCCCAACCTTCGGCTGACAAACGGTTTTTCTTATAAAAAACAATCTTTAAGGAAAAACCGAGTTTTCTTTTTTTGGAAAAAAAAAAGGTTTTAAAATAAATTCTAATCGATTAGTATCAATTCGGGTGTTAAGTCATTGAAACCGGTTTTTTTAACCGAACCGGTCTAAAAGACCATTTTTGGTCCCCCCCCCCCCCCCCCCCCCCCCGCTTAAATAAACCGGTTTGGCAAAAAAAAAAAAAACGATTTGTACACCTCTACACGTCGGGAATCGAGCTTCACCGGTCTGGTTGGCTATGTTTGAACCGTTTGGCTCATAACCGTCTGGTTTTACTGGTTCGGATTAAACCGTTAGCCCAGGTTTAGTTGTTCAACCTGGTTCTGTAATTTTTTCTTTTGTTTATGTGGCTTCCAATTGAACATCTAAAATAAACTCCATTCTAACTACGGAAATGCGAATTGATAGGAAAGTGAAAAGAGAAGAAATAAAAACATAAATGTTACCACTAATATAATAAAGAGAGGCTTTTGTTTCGTTTGTTGCATGTTAATTGTCAGTATTAAAAACTAAAAACATAACTATAGAGGAGATAATTGTCAGTGTAAAAGCTAAAAACATAACTAACTATAGAGGAGATAAAGGAGTTAATTGCAATTTTCGTTCCTATAGTTTGCCTAAACTAACAGATTCAGCACGCGTATAACACCTTGAGTACCTGATGTTTGTTTTTCTAACAATTTACGTCCCTTCTGTTAACGGCCGTCCACACTGCCGTTAGATTACCCCACGTGCACCTCATGTGAGGGGTATTTTGTATTATTGTCCGAAAAAAGTATAGCATGGTTTGTATGAACATTTCATTTCTCAAAATTCATGAAACTATGAATATAGAGTTAACTTTTTTATATTATTTGTTTATAAATTAAAGGTGTTACCTGTTTATTGTCCGGTTGGACCGGTCCAATCAATAAACCAATAAGACGTTTGTTTCGATTACTTATTCGGTTTTTAAAATATTGTTTATAACTAATAATTTAAATATATATATATATATATATATATATATAGTGGAAGGATAGGGAGAAAACCCTCCAAAATGAAAAAACTCTAGAAAACCCTCAAAAAAACCTACTTCCCGAGCTTTTTTTTTTTAAAAAAAATTAGGGCATGTAATATACATGTTTTTTAGTGTTTTGAGCCAAAAAAATCAAAAAAGCGCCGAAGGGTTTTTTTTTAAAAAAAAAAAATAAGTTTTGCATCATAACATATGTTACCAGTGCAAAAATAAGCTAACATGTGTTATGATGCAAAACTTAGTTTTTTTTTAAAAAAAAAACCCTTCGGCGCTTTTTTGATTTTTTTGGCTCAAAACACTTAAAAACATGTATATTACATGCCCTAATTTTTTTTTTAAAAAAAAAGCTCGGGAAGTAGGTTTTTTTGAGGGTTTTCTAGAGTTTTCTCATTATTTAGGGTTTTCTGTGGATCCATCCCCTATATATATATATATATATATATATATATATATGTTTAAATTTACATACGTTTTGACTTTATGATAATGTGTCTATTTATGCTAACGTGCAAATCTTTAATTTTGTTATTATATATGCATGTGTGTGTATATATATATAGTGTGTAGACATGTATGATGTCAAACTACCTAATTTATAGAGTTGAAAATTTATGTATAAATTAACGAGTGACTGTTTTATAAAGTTGAAAAATGATGTTAAAAATTCACATGACAAGTGACTTTACAGCCATGTGTCGATATATGCTAACGAATAACACTTTAACTTTGTCAATACGTACAATGTAGGGCAACCTGCTTTATAACTGAGAGATGAAAAAAATGATGTATAAATTCACAAGATAGTGGCTCTATGGCAATGTGTCTATTTATGCTAGCCTATAAAGTCTATTTATTCTAGCCTAAGACTTTAATCTTGTCGATACATAGGGGCAGATTCTGTAAAAAAAAAAAAAAAAAAAACAAACAGAGAAAAAGTGTGCGAAGGCAACCACCGGAATGTGTCGCATGTACTAGGATAGGAGCATAATCATTCATGTGTAATCACTTCTCAATTGTTTGTAATTATGTAAATACGTAATTATGTAAAAAGGTATACATAATCACGTAACGTTATAGTTGCTTTGAAAATAAGTAGTATTACATGATCACGTAGAGGTATGTAATCTTGTAACATGTTAAAAAAATTAACATACCATACTAAAAATTAATGATACCAAGATACTCGGTTTTATGATATAATTAAAAAATAAAAGATTAACGTCTGAGAAATTTTTTAACATTTACAAAAAAAAAAAAAAAAAAAAAAAAAAAAAAAAAAAGTGGGGGAACTTAGTTTAAAAGCTCTTGTTTGTATTAACATAACTCTATGATTTCACAACCATTAGATTGCTAGATCAATGGTCCATATTCTCTCTTATCCTTTGGACGCTACTCACTTCCTAGTATTTGATTCAGCCCTTACTTAAATATGTATAATGATATGTTTATGTACGATTAAACGTGGTGTTGCTCTACGATAATTGAAGTTTGATAAACAGTGGCGCAGCATGCTAGCATCATGGGGGGGGGGGGGGGGGGGGGGGAATTTTCGCTCAGAAGTTCCGATTATAAATTTCCGCTCAGAACTTCTGACACCCTGGTCGGAATTCTCAAGTTTCACCACTATTGATAAAGAACCCCGTGACTGGTGACTTTCGACCCCTAGTTGGAATTCTCAAGTTTCGCCACTGTTGATAAAGAAATTTACATACATTAATGCTTATCTGATTTTGGAGGTGGGTAGCAAGGTTATTATCTAAACAATAAGTTATTATTAAAGTTTGATGACTTTGAAAATTTCATTTGTCAAGTTGATTTTATATAATAAATTTGAGCATGTCTTGAGTATTTTTATGTATAGTTTTCATGTCTTGGACAAATTAACTTCCTTATATTCAAAAACTTGCTTTCCACTTGATAATTTCTTTTTATTTTGAAAGGAAGATTCGTTTGAGGCCCCAAAGAGATTAAGTCCAACTCTTGTATAACCTTACGACTTTCTTAACATTGAAAACAACCTTTTAACAGGTAAAATGGATAATATATGATACAAGTTGACGTAGTATCTACAATTTTGTACTCTTTACTTACTTCATATTTATATGTTTAAGTAGGAAGAAAGTCAAATCAACACTAAGGGGCTGTTTGGTAGCTTCTGAATGATCATTAAGAGACTACATCTGAATGGTTTATAATCTCTTAATGGTTAAGATGTAATCTTAAGTATGAATAGTTAAGAGGTAACTTCTTAATGGTTGGCTCTTAACCATTCAGACTTAAGGTTACCTCTTGACCATTCAGAGGTTATGGACCATTAAGAGGTAGCCTTTGAATGGTCATTAAGAGGCTACCAAACAGTCCCTAATATAATATAACATATATTATATTCTATAGTTTTGTATTCTCTAGTTCATATTCATATGTTCAAGTACGAAAAAAAATTTCTAATCAACATTAAAATATAAGGCATGTTATATATCTTTACATAAAGGTTTTAAAATTTTAAAACCTGCATAATTACAAAGTTTGTTAATATATTTGTTTACTTTTTTGCATAGCATATATAGATGGTTTGCAATTTTTTTCAAGACGAAAGAGGATTAAATTAGGGATGTTTGATCGGACCATATTGTGTACGCTTTGTTGCACCTTAATCGTCGCATATAACGAATAAAGCGATGCAATTTAGCTGAAGCCAAACAAAGAAATAAAAAAAGTTGAAGATAACAGCTTATGTGACGTTATATGCATTAGGTATTGACATTGTGAAGGTTATAACTTATAACAGTGGATGGAAATGGTCATAGGTTATAATGAGTTGGTAGCCGGCTAATTAAATTAGTTTAAGCAATTACTTAATTGGAATGGATAATAAATGGGATGCGACTCATATTTGTCATGGCTCATGGAATGAGTAAACATAAGAAAAAAAAAATATAAGAAGAAATATATTAAAGTAGAAGCAGCAGGTGAAGTTTCAAAGTCGACACGTTGAATGAAAGTAATTTGAAAATTAGTGGGAGAATCCGATAATTGTGAAGCACAAGATTGGTGCTTTTTTTGAAGACAAATTTAGTCTCAAAAGGTTCTCTAGACCATCCTTTACTGTTCCTGGTATTGGACAATTGTCCTTTTAAGACTCGAAGCTTTGGATATGGAATTCTCTATGGAAGAAATTAAGATTGCTGTGGGGTTGTGATGGCGATAAGGCGCCCGGCCCGGACAGCTTGAATTTTGTGTTCATTAAAAAATTTTGGCCGTCTCTTAAGGAGGATTTTATGAAGTTGTTCACCGATTTTTATAATAACGGGTCAGTTACTGAAGGCTGTTTCTCAGCCTTTATCGCCCATATTCCTAAGGGTCGTGACCAACCTACTTTATCAGACTATCGGCCTATTAGTTTAGTCGGGGTTCTGAATAAAGTCCTTTCAAAGGTCTTAGTTATGCGCCTTTCTAAGGTTATGCCTCGGATTATTTCGGAAGAGCAGACGGCTTTCCTAAGTGATCGTTATATTCTTGATGGACCGCTAATTTTAAACGAGACCTTTTCTTGGTTAAAAAAGACGAAGAGGAAGGGACTATTCCTTAAGGTTGACATCGCCAAAGCTTTTGACTCGATGAGGTGGGATTACTTGGATGACATTATGACACAAATGAATTTTTCTTCTAAATAGCGAGGGTGGGTAATGTCTATAGTCCGTAATTCTCGCGCCTCGGTATTGGTTAATGGTTCTCCAACGCAAGAGTTCTCCTGTGAATGTGGTCTTCGTCAAGGAGACCCATTGTCCCCATTCCTTTTTATAATTGCTATGGAGGGACTATCTAGAATCATGAGAAGGGCGACTATGATAGGAGCTTTTCATGGTATTCGTGTGGTTGGCTCGGGACCTCTTCTGTCCCACTTTATGTACACAGACGGTGTCGCTTTTTGTGGGGAGTGGTCTGAAATAAATGCTTTGAATTTGAGACGCCTTTTGCGAGGTTTCTATCTAGTTTCGGGCTTAAAAATTAATTCAAAAAAAAGTTGTCTCTATGGGATTGGGGTTGAAGAAAGTGAGGTCTCTCAACTTGCTGAGGGGATTAGATGCTCTCCAGGTGCTTTTCCTTTTTATCACCTTGGGGTTCTGGTTGGTTCGAACATGAATTTAGTCCGAAGCTGGGAAGTGGTGATTGACAAATTTCAACGGCATCTGTCATTGTGGAAGGCTAAAAACCTTTCGTATGGTGGTAGAATCACACTTTTGAAATCAGTATTAAGTTCCATTCCACTTTATTATTTTTCTATCTTTCGGGCTCCGGTTCAAGTACTTAATACTTTGGAAAGATTAAGGAGGAACTTTTTTTGGGGAGGCACCGAAGATGTGAACAAGATGAATTGGATAGCTTGGGAGAAAGTTATAGCTCCAATTGAATACGGGGGTTTGGGGTTCAGTTCTCTTAGAGATGCGAACTTGGGTTTGCTCTCTAAGTGGTGGTGGCGATTTAAAGATAATCAAGACGTTTTAAGAAGAAAAGTCGTTTGGTCTATTCATGCGACAGGGAGGGGTTGGAATTATATTCCAATAAAGTTATCGATTGGTGGTATTTGGAAACAAATTGCAGGTATCCCAAATGTGTTGAGTCGGCTAAATATTGGTGTCCAACATCTTGTGAAAGCGAATTTGAAGTATGGTGACTCCATCTTGTTTTGGCATGATTGGTGGGCGTCGGATAATAGCTTTGTAAACAAGTATCCGGCTCTATATGCTCTTGAAAAGAATCGGCTTTGTTATGTTGAGGATCGTTATATAGGTGACCACGTTTCTCCACAGTGGGTGTGGGATTGGAGGCGCACCAACTTTGATATTTCTGAACATGCAGAATTCCATGATCTGATGGCCGACTTGGAGGGTATTCGATTGCAAACCGGTAAAGATTCATGGACGTGGACCAGCGGGTCAGAAGTGGGCTTCACTGTGAAGGGTATGAAACGTTATCTCTTTGACGCTACAAATCAACTACACAGGTCCGACTTTGTGTGGTGTAATTGGGTGCCAAAAAAAGTGGGTATTGTCGCGTGGAGGGCATTTCTTGACAGGTTACCAACCGCGGAGGCTCTGGCTCGGCGACATATACCGGTGGATTCGCAGGTTTGTCGAATGTGTGTTATGTCGGTGGAAACGGTAGAACACGTATTCACTGGTTGTTCGGCTTTATCGGATGTATGGCAGACAATTTTTGACTGGTGTAAGGTCCCACGGGGCTTTGCATTTCATGTCAAGGACTTGATCCTTCTGCACTTATCGGCCATGTCTGGGAAGAGGCAAAGAAAGGTGTTTCATGGGATAATCCTCACCGCGTTTTGGAGTATTTGGCGAGCCAGAAACGAGCTTATTTTCAACAGTAAACAAGTGTCGGTAACGAGTATCTTAGACGAGATCAAAGTTATGTCTTTCTTATGGATTACAAGTAGGGGTAGAATGTCGAACATGTCGTGGGATTCTTGGGGTAGGTTTGATACTCATCGGATGGGCTAGTTTTATTTTGTTTGGGCATTCTCTTGTATTTTGCGGATTGTTGTAATGTCGGGTTTTATCCCGGGTTTTGCCCGCTAGCTTCTTGCTAGCCTAATAATAAAGTTTGTTTGGCCGTTCAAAAAAAAAAAGTGGGAGAATCCCATATTGTAATGCGTATCCTAAGGGGACGACACAGGTTAGGTCGGGTCAGGTAAAGTTGGGTTGTGTTGGATTACATGGTTTATAAGTTATAACCCAAAGATGAACTATTATGGGAGCGTTAACTTTATAGGATATATGTTTATGGTTAGAGTATGTGTTAGTCTATGCTAGCGTGTAAGACATTAATCTTGTCAAAACACATATAGATTAAGATGATCGGCTATTGGATCCTTCCAAAAGGAAATCAGTTTCATGTTATCACCCTCGTCAAACCGACCCGGCCTGAACCGCCAAACCGACTTGAAATTTTTTATGTTCTGTCATATGAAATTGAAGCATTTAAAAAGTGAACCCCTGTTTAGATTCTGATTGGGGCCAATATGAAAAGATACTCACCGGAAACAATAAGATAATATATATAGGCCGTTAGCTTTTTAATATAATTTTTTTGGTTCTTTTGCTTCAATATAATAATTCACAATATTCAATGCCTATATATTGAAATGCAAATAATCAAAGTGAAGCCACGCAAAAAACAATCTCCTTCAGTGTTTTTTTTCCTTCGACCAACTTTTCTCTTTGTCACCGACTCACCTAGTTGTCGGACCCACCGTCTTCTTTGTGATCACACAAAACACATGAATGTTCTAACCTGGCGCTTCTCTATCTTGTCAAAAACTTTCGTACCTAAGTCCTAACGGGGCTGCTCCCTTTTGTTGGAAACGACTCTCAAACCGGCTATGATATCAATTGTTCGCCCAGACAATCAGATCAAATACGAACACGAGATATTTTGGAGAGACAAACAAGGAGCAAGACAAATAAAAACATCAAACTAGACCCATATTTATACTAAAATAACTATACTAATCCTACTCAAATACTTTTAACAATTATAATCTAATAGTAATCATACATCATTATCTCTATTAATTAAATGATACCAGTAATCATAGTAATGATGTTGTAGCTTAGTGGTTGCAATGGAGGTGGTAAGGTTTACCCACTTTGTGGGGTTCCTATCCTGGGAGGTCACAGGTTCGAATCCCACTCAGAGTAGGGTTATTCTGAAATGAGAGGCGGGACCTTAAGGGGGCCCGGGGACCGGACCTGAAGGATGCGGGGCTTTGCTATGGGTGTGTACCGTTGGCCGTTCAAAAAAAAAAGATAATTCTAAACATTCATATCTATCTATATCTATATCTATATCTATATCTATAATAAACCAAAGCATTTTTAATGACATGTCATAATATTATGCAATCTCTCTTTTGAGAGATGCCACATAGGATGTGATGTGACAACCTTAGACCAATTAAAAAAAGGAATAAATATGGTTTAAATATGATTTAACATAATCTATTAAATACTTAATCTACTAAATTTAAATATTAAAACTTTATTATTTTCTCTCTCATGTTTCCTCTCATAACTTTTAAATGTTAATATATTTTATATATGAGATTTTTTAAACAAAAAATTACACCAACTTAACGAGCGTTTTATTATCTTTCCAACGAGTACCATAATGCTATATAAAAAACGAAGAAAAAAAACGACTATTTTTTTGTAACCCGTCAGGTATTGTGTCAGGTTTGGAATTAGTTTAAAAAAAAAATTGTGGGTGTGGGTCGGGCCTGGGATTAAGTGATACCCGACCCAATTACCCTTTTTTTTATATTAGAATATGATAACTTATGGCAGAGATTTGTTTAAAATAATAATAATAATAATAATAATAATATTCACTTTGCTTAGATTTCTCAACCCGGAACGCTCCCGGGGTATAAGCTAGTTAATTAATTAAACTCTTTCATGTCACCCTTTCAAAACTTTAACTAAGAGGATAGTCAACCATAGTTAATATTGTAATTACTTGTATTTATTATTTCCATATTTATCGGAACAAACTTGTATTTCAAAACTTTCATGCCAGTATGCAGTCGTGCAATCCCGTGTCCACACCTGTCGACACTAATGGCAAACTAAATTCCACGAACGGTGACTTGTTCTCAGACCCGACACTGTTCCGTAGCCTGGCAGGGGCCCTACAGTATCTCACTTTTACCCGCCCCGACATCTCTTATACTCTTCAGCAGGTATGTATGCACATGCACGCTCCTCGAATTGATCACCGGAATGCTCTGAAACGGATTATACGATATATATATATATATATATATATATATATATATATATATATAAAGGGGACGCAATCATTGGGTTTAACGTTACACGGCTCCACTGCATAATCCTTGGTCTCTTATACTGACGCAGATTGGGCCGGGTGTCCTGACACAAGGCGCTCCACTAGCGGGTATTGTATTTATTTCGGAGATAGCCTCATTTCTTGGCCGTCTAAACGACAAAGCACAGTTTCACGATTCAGTGCAGAAGCTGAATATCGGGGAGTCGCCAACGTCGTCGCGGAGATCTGTTGGTTACGAAATTTGTTGCTCGAACTCAATCATCCTCTATCTCACGCAACGTTGGTATACTGCGACAACGTTAGTGCAATCTATTTATCCGGAAATCCTGTGCAACATCAGCGGACTAAACACATTGAACTCGATATTCATTTTGTTCGTGAACAGGTGCAACGGGGACACATTTGTGTCCTTCATGTCCCCACTCGTTATCAGATTGCAGATAGCTTTAAAAAAGGCCTGCCTCACATATTGTTTGAAGATTTCAGGGACAGTCTCAGCATCCGGTCACCTCCCGCTTCGACTGCGGGGGTGTAATAGAGGATAGTCAACCATAGTTAATATTGTAATTAATTGTATTTATTATTTCCATATTTATCGGAACAAACTTGTATTATATATAGTCATGATAAAATACAAAGAAGACAAGGTTTCCATTCTATCATTAACTCATACTAATTTTAGTTTTACTTTCAACAATCTCTTTGTTTCTTTTCTTCTAATTTTATTACTTTCTCTTTGTTATAAATTATAATGATACGATACATTAACATTATCTACTACTAAATAACGTATTGTCTATCTATACTATATTATAATGCATGAGGGAGGGGTAGTTTAAGATACTCAAAAGATAAGAACTTATATTTCATTAATAACATTTAAATGAGGGTAAAATATTCATTCATACATTATTTACATTTTAATACCATATTTTAGTTACACTTTAATCCTTAAACTTTACTTAATTTTTACTTATTTAAATTATAGTTAAACTTATTTTCCTTATTTTAAGCAAAACATCCCCCATGATTTTTAAATAGTCATTTTTTTTGCATACATTTATACTTTTATAAAAAAAATACATCATAATAATGAGCATTTTATTATCTTTAATTTGAGTATAATATTGCTATTTGTTTATTTTAAAAATCTTTTATGTGCTACGTAACTAACGATATCTAGGAGTGAGGAATAACTAAACTGTTCACTGAAGCCAAACCAAAAAATAGACAAAACTGAACCAAAATCTATTGAAAACTGAAAACATCCGATTTAACTTAAAATTGGTTATCGTTTTCTTTTTGTACCCTTACTTAACCCAAATTAGTTAAACTAAAACAAACCCATTAATATATTCATAACAGTGTGCCCGCACGATGTGTAGAATATGGTTTGAAGCTGAGTAGATAGGTTTATGAATTGTAGTGGCAGTATAAATAGAGGAGGTTTTGAAATTTTTAGCTTTTATACCTAAGCCTGTAAACGAACCGAACGAATTTAATTTTAACCAAACACGAACACATAATAAAACACATTTTTGTATTCATATTCGTTCATTAAGAAATTTGTCATGTTCTTTAAAACCTAAATGAACAGTTCACGAACGAACATAAACGGACGTTCACGAACATAATAAATGTGAACGATTTTGTATTACTGAAAAAAAAACCCAACTACTAATTGGTTATATATTTATACAAGTAGCTAAAGTCCAATTTATGTTTATATTTATGTAAATATAACTACGTATGTAATTAATAAACATAAACAAACATAAATAAACGAACATAAACGGACGTTCACGAACAAAAATGAACAAACTCAACGTTTGTTCATGTTCGTTCATTTAACTAAACGAACAATTTTTTTTGTTCGTGTTTGTTCGTTTATTAAATAAATGACATAAACAAACTTCCTGCTGAACAAGTTCACGAACAGCTCATGAACATTCAGTTCATTTACAGGCCTATTTTTACCCGTATTTCATGTATTTATATCTCCATTACATGTATTTGTAGGCAAAAACATTTAGCCAAAGTTTGTTTTTGTTATACACCAAAATTAACTAAATCGGACTAAAAACCGATAATCAAACAATGCTAACCAAACCAAGGAACCAATTGTTTAATAAGATTGACTAATTGGTGACTTTTGATTTTAGTTTTGGTTGAGGCTAATAATCAAACTTAACGGGACCATACACACACTTAAAAGTGTTTGTGTTTCCCGCTGCATCGTACGGACACTCTACTAGTAGGTTATAGATATATAACATTGTTTTCTATTATACTACTTTCTTCGGTGTAGCTGGAAAAAATGTGTGCAAAAAAATGATTTTTTTTCAGCATTATTAGATTCAGATTTATATATTTCGCCCAGTATAACAAAAAGATAAAACCCACAAAATAAAGTCATGATATGACCAAAAAGATATCCACACACTATTACTTCAATCAAAAACCATAAAAGTAAATACTGATACCGGTACCAATGTTATTCGGTTGGTATCAATACAGTTCGTTACCGGTACAACCCAAAACAATACCGAAACATGTTTTACATCGATCAAAAACCATAAAAACAAATACCTAAACAAGTTTCGATGATGTGGTATTGGTACCAATGTTGTTCATTCGGTATTAGTTTGGTTCAATGTAAAAAGCGAATGTCGGTATTGGTTCCGGTGATACTCATATCGGTACCGATGTTGTTTAATCGGTATGAGTTCGGTTCGTTACGGTGCTGATAATATGTATAGTTAATGATATAAAAATATAATCTAATTTTGAGTAAAACTCTATTTTCAATAATAAATAAATTCTAATGTTGAGAAAAAAATAATCTCATATTTTAAGTTAACAAAAGCAAGTTATTATAGAAAAGGGTAAAACTAAAACTTAGAAAAATAAAATAAACGACACTTATGGGTTTGGTTTCTAATTATGAAAATAATGTATAATATTGTGCTATTTGCATTTCGACCCAATTAATCAGATGTAACATGTGCTTTCAATTCACATGGGCTAGCATATATTAGGCTTTACTTAGAGGCCCACAGTACAAAACAGGGTCTACCTATAACGAGATTGATACCTGATAGTACCCAACCTAGTTACCCAACCACCTTGATTCTCGAAGTTAGTGCTTAATAGACAACTGGCGGGCCCACACAATACGGTGGATTATGGAGGTTTGGTTCGTTTTGCACTGTTACTTGGTATAGTTTACGGTCTATATTTTCAATATCAGAATACATATACGTCAGAACTTTATAAATCATTATATATTATAAGTTAAAACGAAGAAACAAGAACAAAAAAAATCTATTTGACTAGTCTGGTTTTTGTAAAAAAAAATTTTTAACTCAAATATAGATAAAAACTAGAAGGGTATTCGTGCGATGTGACGCGAAATATAGACACTATGAGAGGTGTGCATAGATCAGTTTCGTTTGGTTATTAGCCTCCACTGAAACCGAAGTCATCGGTTTATCCATTTTATTAAACAATTTGTTTGGTTTATTCAGTTTGAATGTTGATGGTCACTTTGGTATCATTAACCAAAACTAAACCTGGATTGCAGGGGCGAAGCTCTCGAATCGGGGGGGGTCAATTTTTTTCGATCGGTAGTGGTAAATCGGCGTGGGCCGGACTCAATTTACCTACGAAAATCGCAAATTTCCACTACTGCGCCAAAAAGGGGTGGGCCACCCCTGGACCTAAGAATCCTTCGCCCCTGTTGGGCTGAATTTTTTATTTAGAAATACATGAAATGAATATATACATGAAAACAAAAACGGAGACATAAAAACTAGAAATGTGTGAAAATATGAATGGTTTGTTGGGTTAATTTCAGTTAACCGAGGGTACGAAAGATCATTAACCAGTTCTCACCTAAAACCATCAAAACATGTCTTATGAACAAACTCACACATCAATCAAATCTATGATATCTATCAACCATTAATATTCACAGCACTATCTTGTAAAACTAGTTACCATTTTATGCAAGTAAGCATACACAACTTGACCATGTCTCAGGCTCAGGCTCAGGCTCAGGCTCAGGCTCAGGCTCAGGCTCAAGCTCGAACTCAATAACGATAGTAACCGCGTGGTGACTCCACAACATAGTCCTGCACATCATGTTGTGTGGCTGCATAGAGATCCATATTATAATGAAATATATTCTCATGCTGCTCATATCCATATTGATAAACATTAGCAGGAGGTCCGAATTCGTAGTGCTGAACGGCTGCAGATTGTTCATGTTCTTGTTGCTGCAATTCATGAGGAGGAGAAGGGGAATGGGAACGCGAAATGGGCTCAGTTTCTGATTGGCTCGGGTTGTGATCTGGGGTGGCAGGTTGACTTGGGATTTGATCTGGAGTTGTTGGTTGACTTGGGATGGTATCCGGGTTCTTGTCGACTTTGACCTCTAACAAATCAACTTCTTCAAAAGAATGAAATATCGGGTGCAAGTACGCGTCGGCCAAGTAAGACTTAAGGTTGATTTCGGGTTCGGAAGCTTTGTCTTGTGCATCCTTTTCCATTGCTTCCTAAGAAAAGACACACCAGTAGTAATAAGTTTTTCTGATGATAATTATAAAGATTTTTTAAAATTAACAAAAAGCGTTTATGGGTAAATTTGACCCGTGCAAAAAAAAATAAAAAAAAAATCTGTTTTGACCCGTTACCTAAATTTCTGGGCCTAGCCAACTTACCTCGAGAGGGTATTCTCGAAAAGCAGGTTCAAATCGGCTCTTGCAATATTTGTGGAAAGTTATGGTCAAAATAGGTAACGCGACAAGCAGTGGAGTCGAATTTGCAGCCTTTTTTGTGCTGAGCAGTCCAAGCAAAAGCAACTGAGATATCAACAAGCTTGCTATTATGCGGCTATGAACATGTGGCCAAAACGCAGCAGCACTTTCGTATTGCTGATTATACACGTTAATTATCTGCGAAAATTAAAAAAAATAACGTTATAAGAGGTTGCTATTTGTACACGTTTATTTTTCTAACGGGTCATACAGGTAAAAACTCAGGTAAAAACTAAAAAAAAAAGGCGCTTAAACAAAAGCCCATAAATTGGGTCGAAATTCGGCCAAAGTGTACTTTTCATTTGTAAAACCTCCTAATTCACTTTTAAAAAGTCAATATTATTATTTAAATATTACAGTTTTAGAAAAGAAACGAGTAAAGTATACTGATGGTCAACGTGGTTTGCACATAACACAATTTGGATTTAGTCCATAGCTTTCCAAAAGTATACTGATGGTCAACGTGGTTTGCACGTAACGCAAGTAAGTCACCAACCAACAAATCTAAAGGTTTATGTAGGTCCAAGTTAGGTGCTGAATATGTTACAAAGTGCAAACTATATGGATCATCCATGTACTTTTGGTAAAGTTGGGGACTAAATGCGTTACAAAGTGCAAACCACAAGGACCATCCGTATACTTTTGGAAAGCTGGAAACCAAATCCAAAATTTTGGTAAACCACTTGGACCGTACGTTTACTTTACTCGAAAAAAACAATGAAATGACGACAAGATGTGAGGAGAGAGAAAATGCGTAAGCATTAGTCTTTCTCTCTCCTCATTTCCTTCTTTTAAAGGTTTTAAAGGTAAAGGTGACACGCCCGTGAAAAAAAGTACCCACTTTGACCTGCTAAACGTGACACACCCGTATAAATGAAACTATGTTATAATGAAATCAAGACCAATGGCATGATAAAATGTACCTGGTGGCGGTAAACAAAGTATGCAAAAGCAAAGAAGCCGAGAATAAAAGGAAGAAGAATCGGAGTAACAACAGCATACACTATCCCCATTAGGAAGTATAGTTGAAGAGAAGGGATAGTTTCAGGGAAATCCACGCTCCCTGGGTCCATCGCCTTTTCTCTATCACGTTCCGTTTTTACAATAAACATATTCTTTAGATGATATATCACCAATGGCTTTAACCGAAGAATCTCAGCAGCAACGCCAGCCCACCCGTCAACCATTATATAAGTAATAAAGAAAGTAGCCTTCATAGGAATGGACACACCGATGGTCCTTGGAATCCTGCATTCATATCAATGATTGTTTGATTCGTCATATGGTTTGCGGATCAACCCAGCCCAACCTGGCCCGTCCTGACCCATATCAAAATGACTCGTTTTAGCATGAACCTATTTTGACCCGTGAACCCAACCTGCCCATCTTACCACCTCGGTGTTTGACTATTAGTCAAACGTCTAAACTACCATAAGTCAAGATAAACAAAGAAAGTATTTGGAAACATTACTGTGTAGGGGATTGGTGAAGGAAAGAATGAAGTTGTTCAAACGCGGTTCCCGTTACAATACTCCCTAGAAACACATTGACCAACATGAAGTAATAATATTTTGCAGCCGTCCGCCTCTCCAAAACAGAAAACGCCACATGCCCTTCAACCTTTGACATAACCATAAGAACAGAAGGAAGAATGTACAGGAAAAACTTCAAAGCAAGACCAGGAAGAAATCCCTGAAGGAAAGACTTGATAAATTTTCTGCAAACAATCATAAAAACAAAATTATATTAAGAAAGTTATAAACAAAAAAAATATTAAACAAAAAGTTGAAAACTTTACTTACAATTCAATTACAGGCCTGAGAAAAGGAGCTACTCTTTCAAGACCATCAAGATTTGCAAGCGATTGAACGAATGCAATGGGTATCATGTAGAAGAACACTAGTGCAAAGACTGTTAATGATATAACTAGTTTTCTGATGCTTAAAGAAACAAGGGGTATAGCTAAATTTTTCCAGTAAACATCACGAGGTTCCGGGGCCCACTTTGTTAACCAAAGAGTCGGGTTCTTGCTTTGTTGTGTTTGTGCGCACACAGCCGCCCCCCAACGGGAGTTAAAAGATACAAATGCTGCTGGCATTATGCATTTTGGATCTTTTAGGACTTTTTGCCGCTCCATTGCTAACTATTGTTCCAAGAATGTAAAGTATGAGAAACAAACATATCAATACTGAGAAATTCTTCCTCCATAAAAAATAAAAAATAAATAAATAAAAAAAAGAAAAAGATGAAAAAAGTGTTTATAGCCCGTTTCAAACTGAACCCGTTTTGACTTTTGACAAGTTACCTAAATCGCTGGCGCACCCATCTTTTGACACCTTTACACGAAATGATATGAAGTTTTCATCTTGTTTGTAGTTACTAATTGGGAGATCAAATTGTTTGACCATATGAGTCAAAGTGCAGTATGTTCTCCTTTGAACAGAAGGATTAGATCTTATAAGGGAAAAAACTATATACTATTAAGAATAGAAGTCAACTCACATATTGGTCAAACTCTCTAATCTGTTGTGTGTAGTATTCAATGGAATCAACCTTTTTTCCCCAAAGTCCAAGAAAGCCTCTCTGAGGGTCGAAAGACAATGAAAATTAGTATCTTACAGCATACACACACATACATACACGAGACTTGTAATGTATTGCGCTTTCGTTTTACAAAGTTTATAAAAAAAAAAGGAGCTACCCTTAAGGTTGGCCGTTTTTCAGGATTTCTATCAAACTTAAGCTGGTTGTAGTCTAACCAATTTTGCAGCCGATGTCTTCTTCTAACGAGTCTAGCAAACCTGTTTGCATTGTAGACAACCTACATTACAATAGTAGAGTATGATGGTTACATAAAAATTCCTTAACATAACAATTAAGAAAACTGAATCGGAAAAAGATAAATAGTAACAGAAAGTTGGTGACTGTATTACCTGGTGACACAAGTAGTGATTCGGGTGATTCTTTTTAAAGAAGTTGTCCACACTTTCTGATACAGAATTGCTTGACCCATGAGGCACGTTCCGGACTAGAACCTACCAAACAAATTTCAAAATGTTAAAAACAAAGAATTAGAGGTTGCAAAACTGGTGGCTCAAAATATTCTTCCAATTTTCAAGAATTATAATAATAATTAAAAAAATTAAGAAACAATTTAGGAGGTTGTATGGTTTGAAAATCCCACTTGGGAGACTTTGACATGGACCTGAGTGACCCATTTGACCCGTTTGCCTTCTGACCATCACAATTTTGACCCGTTTACCTTTTGTAACATAACGGTAATCAATTGAGTTGCCACTCACCGTAAATTGCTCTGCTCGCCTATGTTTTGACGCTATAAAGCTCAGTCTCATTGATGAAACCATATCATACTCCTTGTACAGCATGTAGCATATCCAACAAGTGAAAGCATACATCATTGAAATGTGTGCAAAGAATCTGAAATTAAGTTAAGCCTTGAATCAGTTAATATCATTTAAAAGTGTACAAGAAGTTAAAAAAAGCAGGCTCTTTGCACATTTCTTTTATGCGCAAAATTTCATATAAATTACAAAGAACATAAACTTACTTCAGAGATTTAGGTTGAATATTTGATATTGAAAGCTTGTCAATATCACTAACCACCAATTCTTTGCTGAGAAAAAACAAAGTCCCACCCGAGACGTTGACTGGAACAAGAAACAAGAGTGCGACAACAGTGATCGGTCCAAAAATCTTTAACCTGTAAATATCATAGGACGATGTTAAGAACCGATTATGAAATCTTTTGACTGGACTCACAGTTTGTTTGAATATTAATCAAATGTCTTATCTGTCCCCTCATAGAGCCTAGAATCAATAAATAATAACAATTGCAACTGGCTAGAAGACAGCAGACATTAACATCAAGACTTGTAATTGTAACAGTAAAATCAAATTAACAAGACCCCATGTCAGAAAAGATATTAAAAATGTTCAAGAATGTAAATTCTCAAGAAAATATCATTAAAAATCCTAACTTTAACAATCTTTCTCAATAAACTATAACAACTAAACATGACTATAAGACTAATGAACCAATCCCATCAAAGTAACCAAAACATAGTATAAAAAAAGTATCTAGAACTTCAAACAATGTAAATTCTCAAAAAAAAAAAAATAAAAAATAAAAAAAAAAAAATAAATAAAAAAAAAATTGTGAATTGTTCTAGTAAATAAAGAAAAATATATGAAAAAAATTAGAAGAATAAAGGTACCCAAGAATATAAATCCTCAAGAAAACAGCAGAATCAAGGCCAGCATGTTCAATGATCTCAGGCTCCTTCATCTTCAAAGCTTGAGGCATCCAGTTAAGGAAAGTAAGATAAGTAGTGAAATTAAGATTAACAAATTTCCCAACAAAGTTCCTGGTGTGTCTAGGACTGCTTCTAGCACCATTAATGTACCACTTAGGGAAGTAAACTCTGTGATTAAGTGGTTGGATTCTAAGAAGAGCAAAAGCCAACAAGAATGCAAAAGCACTTATGATATTGATCAAAGCAGAGACACCAATATCTCCAAGACTTGCCATTGAAAAGGAGATAGAGAAAAGATGCAGAATGTGAAGTCAAAAAGACTTCTTTTTTATTGGGATGAGAGAAACAGAAACATAAACATAAAACATATAATAACAGAATGCTTTTGTGTGATCTTCTCTGGTTTTGGTGTCATGTGGGAGTATGGAAAGAGAATATTTATTGTTTTTTTTATTATTGTTATTTTAATACTAATTGATTCATGTTGCTGTTAATAATATGATCATTCCACTGATTTATTGGGAAAAGTTTAAGGAAACCGATATTGGATATAATTATCCTACACAATGAGATGGGATAGTTGGCACCGATAGAAAAGAAAAAGAAAGAAAAGGGGAAGGTGGAGTCATTTCTCTCATAAATGACGTGGCGCTGAGATTGATAAGAGGGGAACCATACCTTAACACTATGTTCCAGAGTTTAAAAGTAGAAGGAAAGGAAAGGAAGCGGAAAGAAAGGGGGACAATTTTGTGTTCCAGAGTTTCATTAAAGGAAAGAAGTGGAGGGAAGAGGAAGGAAAATTCCTCCAAATAACAATCCTTCCAAATTGGAAGGAAGCGGGAGGAAGGGAAAGTAAGAAAAATATAAAGTAAATCATTTACCAATTTACCCTCTCATTTAATCTATAATAAAATCTTACAAGGGTATAATTGTAAAATATACGGTTCTTTTCTCTTCCTTTCAACTCGGGAACACATAAAATCTTTAGTTTCTTTTCTTTTCCCTTCAACTCGGGAAAACGAAATAAAATTATATATTTTCCTTTCTTTTCTCTCCTAATATCCCTTTCTCTTCTTTTCTTTTATTTAGTAAACTCGGGAACACAGCGTAAAGTATCCGGAGTGGGGGGAAGGCGGCGGGAAAGAGCATTGAAGCACCAAACACCGCCCTGGTTGGGCGTGGAAGGGGGGAGGCCCATGGGCGGGAGTATTCGAGGAAGGCCACGTGAAGGATTTCTACTGGGTGGAATTTTTGACCGTTGTGTGTTTAAAAAAATAAAATTTTTAAAAAAATGAACCTTTGGGTTTAAAAAATAAATTAAAAAAATCAAAATAGAGTAACCGTTGGGTTAAAAAAAATAATAATAAATAAATAATTAAATTAAATAAAAAAATTAAATAAAAACACAACATAATCCTAAAAAACATTAAATAAAAACATAACATAATCCTAAAAAATATTAAATAAAAACATTAGATAATCCTAAATTATTTATTACATATTCATTGATTTATTAAATATTCATTATTATTTAAATATTTAAATTTATTATTTTTATTAAATTTATTAAACTTTATAAAAAAAAAATTCCACGTGGCACTCCCCCCCCCCCCCCATTTTCCACTCCCCACAATTTTAACCATTTACACATGAGCCCCGTGTCACATGACGCTTCATTATCCTCCCCTCCTTATAGTCTTATGGATTTTATGTCAATGTCGTGTAAACTAAAACAGAAGAAAAAAAGAAGGTTAACTTTTAAGACTACTCGGAGTGGGGGGAAGAGGGGGATGAAGCGTCATGTGGCACTTGTGGGACCCTTGTGGGGGGGGGGGGGGGATTGTGGGGAGTGGAAGGGGGAAGTGACATGTGGCATTTCTTTTTACTTTTTTTAAGTAATTAAAATAACATTTTTAATTAATAAAAACCTAGAAAATTAAAAAACATAAAAAAAAATAAAAAAACCGAAATAAAAAAAACTAAAAACTAACAAATTAGTTAATATTATATTTTTCCATAAGGTCACGCTTCATTTGTAGCGTCATCTCTAACTCTGGCCCGTGAAGATGATCGGTGTTCAAGGCGATAAATTTCATATCTTCGCGTTTTTCGCACTGTTCTTTGATACTCAACTTTCTCTCTTTCATACTCAACTTTTTTTCAAACGCTTCGCGAATGTTTTTTTCTCCTCGAGCATTTTTTCTTGAATCGTATTGAACTGAATCATGGTGGAATTTAAATCTTGCAAGTCAGCGCTGTAGGCGCCGGTTGATCCAGAACCCGAACCCGAAGCAGCAGATTTTTGCGACCTCTTTTTTGACTTATCTCGACCGGGTGGGCGACTCAACTCCTCTTCGAACTCGTCATCATCCAAATTAACGGCTTCTACGTTTTCAGGATCAATTGAACGGTTTCTTGACGAATTTGTTTTCGACCTTTTTGCGGAGTTGGTTGCAGTGGGGACGTACGCCCATTTTGAATGGTGCTTCGCGACTTCCCAACAATGAAGAAACTTGAATTCGACACCGGTTTCGTTACGATACGCTGATAGCAACCGGCTGAAGCTGTCGGCGTCTGTTTCACCGCTTTTTTATTGTTTTTTGCGTAATAATAATGCGGGTGAAACGCATTTATTGCTCTGTTTATCTCGGTCCACTTGGACGAGAGACTATCGTTTGCTCGATAGAACTCTCTTTCCATCAACCCATGGAACGCGGTGTTTATGTCGACCCAAAAGTCGTTTTTGTGGCGACTAGTTCCTACAAAAAAATAAATATTAGCAATATTAGAAAAAAAATCATGTTGAAAAATTTATTAGAAATACCTTGCTCTTTTTCCGGGCGAACCGGTGGTGTATTCGGGTTTGGGACGTACGCGTATGGGTTGTTCGGGTCAAAGCCTCGGTTGTATGGGTTCATTTTTTGTTGAAGAATGATGAGTAGTAAGAAAAATATATGAAGAATCGTATAAAAATGGTTGAAGAAGTGTATAAAAATTGTGAATAAATAAGTTAAATTGGGTGTTTTGTAGTGAAATGGGGGTAATTTATAAAAAAAAAAAGTTTGACCGTTTGATTATAATGGTTATATTTTAATTTTTTTTTTCAACGGTAACAATCCTTCTTCCCACCAATCACCAAATGCCACCTCACCTCCATGCCCTCCCCCACGCCAGGCCAACTGCCCCCGCCCTCACCTTCATGCCCCCCTCCCACACCACTATGGCGGCAGTGTCCCCCCCCCCCCCCCCCCCCCGCCCCATTCCCGCCCCCACTCCAGGCAATCTAAAAATAAAATAAAATTGATAGGGAGAGGGGCCTATTTAGATTTACATCTATTTCTCTTATAAGTAAGGGGCTGTTTGGTAAGCCTCTTAATGAGGCTATGAACCATTCAGCGCTGAATGATTCAGCATTCAGCGCGTTTGTTTCAGCTTCTGAATAGAATGATTAAGGTTGAATCATTAAGATTTGAGATGTTACTGAACTATTAAGCACTGAACTAGACTGAACCTTAATGAGGCTCTCCTACCAATGTGGGACAAGAACACTAACCATTAAGAGGTCAAACTCAATGATTCAGCACTTAATCATTCAGACCTTTTACCCATTCAGACCTCTTAATGATTCAACACTTAATCAACCAAACAACCCCTAAATGTTTTTATGTATTTTTTATATACCAATTATGATGTTACTTAAATATCCGAGTCTACCATAACTGATGGTTTGGCGACCACAATGTCCCTGAAACGTTGGTTGATGCGACCATAGAACTTGTTAGAGTGATTTTTTGCCACGATAAACGTCCTAATTAAGATGAAATTAGAAACTCTCAACAGGAGATATGACTAAGAGTTGGATGTGAGATAAATGTATTAGAGAGGGCACATTAGACTAGTAAAGCTGTGAAGATATGTAATATTCTATGTGGTTCACTTTTATTTTTATTAACACATATAATTCATTCATTGTTTTTTTATTATCTGGACTTTAATGATATAAAATATTACTTCCCCTCTAATTTTTTTTTTTAAAAAAAACAGTTTTATTATGTTGTTAAATTTGAGGAAAGATACAAATTGGGTGGTCATTTGGTTAATCATCTTTTCGTGTTTGTCTCGTGCATAACCCATGTGAGAGGATATGCTAACTTGTCGCCATGATTTAGGCTTATATGGACCACATTTCAAATATCCAAGCTATGGTTTAAAAAATAGTATTTATAGACTGTATTTTTTTGTGTCGACATATTAAACCCCTTATCGAAAGTGAATTGCCTCAATTATTTTTTTTGGAAAAAGACTTTCATTAAAAAACAAGGGAACCAAAAAACAAGGCCCCTACACTGAATACATCATATACAAAGGGAAATTACTCCAATCCTTCCATATAACATCTTTAAAACTAGCCCTGTGTTTAAACCAGCAAAACGAAGCAGCCTTAATACCCGAAACTATATCCGCCGATTTATGACTAGCTTTGTGAAAAACAATATTATTTCGCTCCAACCAAATCTTCCAGCAAGTTATCATGACAATACCTCTCAAAATCTTCTTCTCCCATTTAGCCTTGCCAACTATAAAATCCATTTTCAAGAGATCTGATATAGAATCGAATGAGGCTCCTTGGATGCGGCACCAACCCATAATTTTAGACCAAACTCCCTTAACAAAACCACAATCAACAATCAAATGATACGCTGATTCCAGCGCAAACTCACAAAAAGGACATCTAGTATCACTAATGTTAACATGCCTGGAAACAAGCTGTAAACGAGTCGGGATCCGATCAAGCTCCAGCCGCCATATGAAAATGTTGATTTTATTCGGTATCCAAGACTCCCATCTCATGAACCGATCGGGGAGCGAACCATATTTCTGACCCAACCACGCTTTAACAGCAGCAACAGAAAAGTTCCCACTGCTAGCCTGATTCCAGATCCACCTGTCTTTATTCTCACTCATCCGAACCTGCGAGAGCACCGCCTGAACATCCTGAGCTTCAGAAATCGCAGCAACTGTATCTGTATGAAAGACCCACGAAGTCGCTTTATCAACACTTTCTCCAACCTGAATAAAACGATCTGCAACTACAACATGTTTGCTTTGTTCCTGAGAAAATAAACACGGCCATCTATCCATAAAAGGAACATCCCCATGCCACACATCCTTCCAGAACAGAATTTTATCTCCCTTACCAATTTTGCCCCTGAGACAGTTAGCGAAACTAAGCCCATTGATCTCCAAACCTTCCAGTAACCGAACCACGTTTTTCCAGCAACCCGTATAAGAAATCTTCAAGGGGAGAAACCGCCATCGATTCTTACCACCATGAATATTTAAAATAACGTTGCGCCATAACCCCTTCTCCTCGGCCTTGAAGCGAAATGCCCATTTAGCCAACAAGGCCGTATTAGTATCACATAAACTAGGGACACCCAGACCACCTTCCTTCTTCGATCTAGTCACAACCTCCCACGCCACCCAATAGATACCTCTACCTTCCTTACCTCCGGACCATAAAAATTTACGCATAATTTTTTCAATATTTTCCACCACTGCCAGAGGAGCTTTGAATAAAGAAAAATAATATATCGGGAGAGCTGAGAGGACCGACTTTATTAACGTTAACCGGCCCCCTATAGAGAGTAGTTTCGACTTCCAAGTGCTCAACCTATTTCGGACTGACTCCATCACCGGATTCCAGTTAGAAATACGATTCATATTCGCCCCCACCTTGACCCCTAGATACGAAAAAGGAAGCTTGCCAACTCTACAACCCAGGATGTTAACTAGCCCATCCACCTCCTCGTCCCCAACACCCAAGCCAAAAATAACTGATTTATAAATATTAATCTTTAATCCCGAGCATAAGTAAAAAATACGGAGTAACCGATTAGTATTCATCAAATTTTCTTCATTCCAAACACCCATTATCAACGCATCATCCGCGTATAATAAGTGAGTCAAAACCGGACCCCCACTATTAATTTTAACACCCTCCAAAAATCCCATATTAGAAGCTTTTCTAATGATACAATCCAACGCCTCCATGACAATAAGGAATAAAAAAGGAGAAAGAGGATCCCCTTGTCTTATCCCCTTTTGACAATCAAACTCAAAAGTAGGCGCACCATTAACAAGAACCGCCGAACGAGCAGAAACTAAAATACCTTTCACCCACATATTCCACCTCTCAGGAAAACCCATTTGAGCTAAAATAGACAAGAGAAAATCCCAGCTAACATTATCATAAGCCTTTTCAAAGTCAATCTTCAAGAGGAACATCTGATTTTTATTTCTCTTATTCCACCCAATAATTTCATTCAACACAAGAGGCCCGTCTAGGATATTTCTATCCTTAAGAAAAGCTGATTGCGTCTCTGAAATAACTTTCCCGATCACCGTCTTCAATCTATTTGCCATGACTTTGGATATAATCTTACTAATCACTCCAATTAAGTTAATCGGCCTGTATTCTTTTAAACCCACAGGAGTCTTTGTTTTAGCTACCAGCGTAATAAAAGACGTGCTGCAAACTTTACTAATGGAGCCATACTGAAAAAAATCATCAAACACCTGCATAAAATCACTTTCCAAATAACTCCAAAACTGAGTGATGAATCTGAAATTAAAACCATCTGGGCCCGGGGCCTTATCTGGACCACATTCAAACGCAGCAGCCTTGACTTCATCTTTCGAGAACGGGGCGATTAAATCATCAATACATTCCACCGGAACCTGTTTCAAATTATCACAAAGTAAAGAAGGTCTAGTGTTGAAATCTTTTTTAAACAGATTTCTATAATAACGTAACACCTCCCTTTTAACCAGCGCCGGCTTATCCACCCAACACCCATCCACCATAAGACTAGGAATAGCATTAGACGCCCTCCTCCCTTTAATACAACGATGGAAAAAACCTGAATTTTCATCCCCAAACTTTGCCCAATTCACTCTAGCCTTTTGTTGAAGGTCTCTATTTTTACGCCAGTTATATTTCTCCACCTCAATTTTACTCTGTTCCAGGATCCAAACCTCCTCCTCCTCTAAATCCCGCACCTCCAAAGTTTTCTCTAACCTCGCAATATCATCTTTAATCAAAGACATATCTGCGTCTTCTTTTTTTTCCGTATCATGCCACCATTTCTTTAGAGCTATCTTCACCGCCGAAAGTTTCTTATGCAGTTTTACATCCGAAACCTCATTCCCCTCAAAGTTTTCCAGCGCCTGAATCACGACTTGACTGCAATCATCCCTGTCTAACCACGAATCGAACCATTTAAACGGTTTAGCCCCATAATTATAGTCAGAAATAGAAAGCAATAAAGGATTGTGATCAGACAATTCACGAGGAAGCGCACGTAAAGTAGCTCCCGGCCATCTACTAAAAAAATCTTGGCAAACCAACACCCGATCAATCTTACTCATCTTAATATCATTCCCTGACCCAATTATCACAAGTGTTTACGGTTTGCAGGAAGAGAAAGATTAAATTTAAATCAATAAAAATCTTCTATTTAATAATTGAATTTAATGTTAGAAAAGGTTAATTTATTTTAACCCTCCTAAGTTACTTAAATAATTTATTTTTTTTAAGGCGAATTTCTTGCTCCTTGTGAGACTTGAACTCAAAACCTTACACTTTTAGTGTATTAAAAGGCTTTGCCTTACCACTGGACCATCAACCCTAATGGCAGTTACTTAAATAAATGAAATTCATAATTTATTTTTAAAATATATTATTTCAAATCAAAGCTAATTTACAATGAAGATAATTATGATACATGTATGATGAATTTATATGTGTGTAGCATTAACGTATGATAATTTTGATTTATGTAACATGCATTTTGATATATTAGTATATAACCACGACAATCAAAAGTGTAAGAAACTAAGAATAATTGTAAATGCAAATGTATTGCTAAGATTTGTTTTAAGAACTTTAATGTTTAAAACCTGATGTGACATTAGGTTCTCTAGGAATCAGTAACAATAGGTGGGAAGAAAGAGCGATTGCATCACATAGGTAGAGGATAGTGAGTTAGTGACGCAAGAAGTTAGAGAGTGTTTGGGATTGAGTTTGGAAATGCAAAAGTGTTTATTGACTTATGACTTTTTGAAAAGGAGTTTCAAAAACAGTGTTTGGATTAGCTTTTCGGATGAGAAACGTCAAAAAGTCAATAAATTGTTGTTTTTTTAAGTGTTTCGCTTAACTTATTGTGAATATTGGTTGTATGGTGGTAAATTTGTAATTTTTTTCCAAAAGCCAAAAGCCAGGATTTCTAACTTTTCAAAAACAGTTTTTCCACCCTTAAAAGCCAAAAGCCAAAAGTCAAAACAGAAAGTGTTTTTGAGTTACACAAACAGCGTATTGACTTATTGGTTTTTTGAAAAAAGCCAATAAATCAATAAGTTGTTTTGAAACTCAATCCCAAACACCCACTTAGTATAGAAAGTTTAGATTTGCGTCACAACTCATGAAAAAAGGATATTTGAACAGAAGTAAACACGGGAAATAGGGTATAATATGTTTTTTTATACATGAGGTGTTTTATTTGTTTGTATTTTCGACATTTATATATATCATAGTTGCAAGTTGCAACATATATGGAGTGGTTTTGTAAGCATTGTTTATCCTTGCATTTGGCACTATAGTGGTAATGGTTTGTCTTGTGTCACCAACTTAATCATGGATTCACATGTGCTATCTCAACTTACCTTTTTGTATTTTAACCTACTTTTTTATTGTCTACTCTTCTTAAACATCATAAATGTTGTTATAGATATATTTATTTAAATTAAATTTACGTATTCATTAAAAAAGTTATATAAATATGTGATTTTTAAAGACAATATAATTTTTGTGCAATATGCCAATATTTATCAACTTTATTTTTGGATAGAGTAACATTACCGATAAAATCTACTAACCTTGTTTGAACTCAACAAAATTTAATACTTTTTTGAATTAACCAAATACTTGGGGGCACGTTTGGCTCTCTTTATTTGCCCTCCTTATACCTTATAACTTTTTTTAAAAATTAATAATGAGAAAAAAAGTGTTTGGGTAATGGGTTGAAAAGGAGTTTTGTGTCTTGAAAATGAGATAAGGATGTGAAAAAGGAGATAAGTAGATAAGTTAGTTGGAGAGCCAAACATGCCCTTAAATTTCGTTTCTAAAACTTGACAAGTTACATCAGAATAAAAAGTAGACGAGCAACAAGCTGCGCTGCCACCCATTTCTGAATTGCGAACTGTAGTCTACCAAATACAAACCCCTGCCCCCTGGAGCTGAACTATTGTTGTGGACAACCCGTTGGACCCTGGTCAGGAAAATATCACTTCCGGTGCTGAGGAGCCAAAGGTATCAAAGGCCAAGGGGACAAAGACATGTTGGTTTTCTGCACAAGCTTTAGCGTGCTTATCCACTTTCTTTGATTCCACCTTTCTCGACGCTTGCTCAGCTACAAACTCGTTTTCCCTTAACCCAGCCAAAAGAGATACCCCCGTGAGGTTCACACAAACATGTTTCCCCCCAACCCAACCAAAGACGAGCGGATTCGTTGGTCGCGGAGTGGATCTCCCTTCCGCAGGGCCGGTGAGAAAATTCACTGGGGCTTTCGTCTTGGCAGAAATCTCAGCTCTTCTGAAGATGTCCCACAAAACGTCTCTCACCCAGTCACGGTATTTAAATACTAAATTCAAAAAAAAAAAAATTAACAATTTATAGGCATAATCAAATTACATAATCAATCAGACCGAAAGTGATACCTCTTTAGATGTTCTAATCATGTACACAATAAACAACTAAAGAATTTTTTTTTTTTTTTGGTGGGATTCACAAGCAAGAAATAAGATGAATCCGCAATTACTTTATAAGTTATAATTATATGCATGTGGATTTAACTCCGGTGTCAACTTCTTTTTATTAGGTTCTGTAAAAAAAAAAAAAAAAAAAAAAAAACTTCTTTTTATTAGGGGGGTGCAACCAATTAATCGCTTCATTTATTTTTAAAAGTAAATAAAGGTGTTTAATCATAAAAAAAGTAAATTATTCCATTTATTTTTTTGTATATCACTGGTGGCATTTTTGAAAGTTGTTTGATAAGTTAGACAAATAATTCTACCATTTCAGAGTTTCAAATGTCATTCCCATTGTAGATTGTAATCCTAGTTAGTAGATTTTTTTTTTTTTTCTGATTTTTGATCTCATAACAGATTGTATTGTATTCTTATTTTGATTTCCTTTCTAGTTTTAAAGTTGTGCTTTCAAAGGAAAGTTATGCAACAAAGATCATGAATTTGACAAACCCAAAGCAATAAGTTATACTTGACTAACATGTATCTTGATGTGTACTAATTTAGTCATTAAACATTAATGATTAAACCTCTCAAGTTTTTTTGAATGGCCAAATTTTTTGTCATGAGAATTTAATTGAACCCGTCACCACTAAAAAGGCAAAGTCTTATCCAATAACTGTAAAACTAGGCCAAATTTTTTGTCATGAGTATTTAAACCTCTTGTAGTTCCACTATTTTGTCATATCTGATGAGTTACACAAAAAAGCAAGAAAATGTGTTCCTATTTTAAAACATAAGGTATGTTTTACTTAGCTTGATGAATTGATGACTAAACTGACAAATTAAAGGAAATTGATCAAATATGATTTATCGGAACAAGAACAATCTTATTGTATGACCACGCTTTCTTTGGGTCTATCCTTTGCCACACATATACAATGTTTTTTAATATCTATACGTTTGTGTTCAGGTAACATTCATAGAGATAACTATTTGTGTCACGGAAAAATGTCATAAAATATCATATTTGGTTGAATGTGAATAAATGACCAGAAAGTCAAATAAACTCAAACTACACGGATAAGGGTCATGGGTGTGGGCTAGCGCCTCATTCCATCTCATCCTCCTAACGCCTGCGATACCGCCCCACGGTAGTTAAAACAGGGGCGCCAATCATGCGTTGGCCATTCCATTATCGGGCATTATCCATTCCAAGTTTAAGGGCCACCTTTGATTCAACTAATCATATTTTTTGTTTGGTTTTTTTTAACCTTTGGTTAAACGCACTTGATTAGTTAAATGATGAGTTAGTTAAAGCATCATGTCCGCATGACATGACAATGACGTAACACTTTAACCGGCCCATGCCCGATGCTGGTTAAACCACACCATACATTCATCATCATGGTATAATGACACAAGTTTTGTGCATACGTTAGAGAATTGAAATGCCCAAATCAACGTGATTCAACCAACATCGAGTTTACATGCATGATGATAGTACACGTCAACGATCAGACAATATAATTAAAGAAAAGCAGCTAGCTTCGACCCTTTACAATAATAATGGTCATATTGTTCACATGTTAATATAATTAACGAGTTGACGTTATCCCGCGCGTTGCAGCGAGATGTTGATTATGAATATGTTTATGATCACTATATGAGATGCTATCATTCTGAAGTTTATGATAAACATTCTATTCACCCCTAAATATAATTTAAATATATGCCTTTATGCGTCGTGTATAAGGCTATACATGGCGTATAAGGGGTTGCACAAACTTTCACGCAACCCTTTATACGCATCGTGTAGACCTATACGTAGCGTATGAGTTCAGATCTCTAACTAATAACATTAATGACGCGTGAGAGTTTGTGCCACCCTCTATACGCCGCTTATAAAAGGGTGTGCAAACATCCATCCATAGTGGTGGAGTGGTGGAGTGGCTTTTGTTTCACCTATGTGATCAAAGGTTCAATCCCCACTTCCATCATTTATGGTTTGGTATCCGAGTGAAGATCGAATACGGGTGGCGCCGGTTCGAATTTGACGGGCGGCGAGGTTTTACCGAGTTCTATAACACTATCGTGCCTTTGGGCGGGTGGGGCTCGGGTTTCCGCGCATCGGGAAAAGGCGGGGGCTGCTGGAGGTCGAGTAGTCGATTCTTGAACACGGCACCCCGCAAGGGTGATTGCCACACAGTTGTTCGCCGAAAAAAAAGGTGTGTAAACAGTTTTTGGGTGGGTAAATACGATCACTCTTCTTAAATTATTAGATCATAAAGAATATGGGTTACAAGTTACAACTACCCATCCCATAAATGTAATTTATTTTAAAATTAAATATTAACTTAAACTACCCAAAAGGCATCCCAAAACATCAGTAGTATCACAATTCACAATTAAACCATTCGACCTTATCACTAACGTTTTCCAACCTGCTCAAACCACCAGATTCCGACGCCTATTCACAGCCTCATGACCGAGAAATAATTCTGTAGAAAATGTTCAGATGGGTGATAACATGACCAAAAATATTTGGTGGTGTAGAGGGTTACGTAAGATGCGAAAAAGTCGAAAATGACGTACGAAAAAGGTTCAGACGGGTAATAACATCTACGGACATTTTCCGGTGGCTGTGGGGCTTATATATAGTGTGATACGGTGGCAAAAGACGGAGGAAACCGTGGTTGGAGGAGACGCGTCGGTTTGGTTACTAATTGTAAAGTCACGACGGTAGTTGATTTTTTTTGCCGGTTCCACTACGACGCTTCACCTCCGATATAAAAAGAGTGTATTTTTCCGATTACGACCAGATTAAATGGGCGAAAAAATGAAAAACAGTAACCGCTATTGTTTAAGTTGGTAATGCAACGTGATACGTTGTCAATCGCCGTTAAATTTGATAGGGAAACAGCGCAACGGTAAGTTGCTATCAGTTTTAGGGTGACGGTAAATGATGTCAGCAGTTATTTATCGCCGTTAATTGATAAGGAAACGTTAAGTTGCTGTTAAGTTGCTTTTTGTATTATATATATAATATTTCGGGTTGCTTTCTTCTTGACATGAATTCGACCCGATAAATGTCGACTCAGTGAAGATGATTTTCAGACCGAAACCAATTTGCTAAGGTAAATGGAATGAAACTTGAAACTAGTTTAGGAATCGTCCTTTTGGGGGCTGAATTGATCTATACATCAGTTTATATTTGTGATGCACTCCAACTGTTTGATAAAATGTCTCAATGAAATTGTCATTGATAATTTGTTATGCGTTTATTGTTTCAAGGCTGAAGTGAAGATCATAACGATTGCCCATCAGAAATATCGTAAGAATGGTTCTGCTGGTGGTGCAAAACTGCATACAGTATGGTTGTGAGTGTGGTGTGTTTTCGGTCAGGACTAGTTTCTGTGTCCAACATCAGAAAATAATCAGCGTTTGAAACGTCAACCGGCTAATCCTCGATTTGGAGAATATAACCTCTGTAAGTCTCTTTAGGTTTATCCCATAACAATTACATATATGTTATATTTTAGATGTCCTGGCAAATAGAGTCTTTCAGCAGCATAATAAGTAAAGATTTGAGCTTTAACTTATCAGGAGTAGTCAGAAACATTTACATTTTAATAACATAAATGCACCCAATACCTTTATTTTTTATACTTTACCTTCCATAAAAGTACTAGGTTACATCTATGCATATTCACAGTTTCTAACAACAACAACAACAACAACATACATACATTAAGTGAAACTGTGAAAGTTTAAGGCTGCAGCCTAAATGTTGGGGAGGATGAATATGACGTGATGCTCAAAATAAAACTGAAAACGCACACCAAAAACCTGAACCCAAACTATGACAAACATGATGCTCGAATAATTATTAATTAACACCAACAACATACATACGAGTGGTAATATTTTTTCTTTAATTTGTGCACCAAGAATGCAATGAACATCAGTAGCAGTTTAATAAATACTTGTTAGCAACTATAGAAACATAAATCCATGGTGTCGTACAGAATCAATTCGCAATCATATTATGGAAACATAAATCCATCAGCCCAGATTCATGTAAATTAAATACCCAAAAAAAATAAAAAATGAATGAAAGATTAGTTCTGTAATGTCGGTGTCCTTGGGTAAAGACTGAGGAGCGGATCAAGACTGAATCCAGATCAAAACTGGAGCTGAAGACCGCCCCAGCAACTACAATTCAGACTGTTTTCAGGTTTTATCGGTCCGAGTATTCGGGTTACCCGTAATATGCTCATCCCCACTAAAAAGTCAAAGAAACTTGAACTATGTGGTTGATGGTAAAATAACACAAGTTTTGTGCAAACAGTAAGATAATTGAAATGCCCAAATTATTAACTTAATTCGATCAACATTTAATTCACACTTTACATTCATGAGAGTACGTCCACCATCCGCTAACGTAACACAAATAATGATAAACATAACAAAAGTAAAGCAGTTACCTTCGACCCTCCATAACAGTGATGGTCATATTGTTCACAGAGTAATGTTCAGGTTCGCTTTGTTCTTGAGTTGAATTTGACTCGACTGTGCCATTGAAGAATGCTGGTCTTTTTGGAGTGGGTAACGATATGGTGTCGTTGAGAAGCATGGAGATCATATCTGAAGTTGTTGGTCTATCCATTGCACTTTCTTGTACACAGAGAAGTGCCACATGAACCGTCCTCAACAATTGTTTTACATCACAAGTACTTCCAAGTGTTGGATCCTCCAACTGCAATGCATTCCCTTGTTGCCACAGCTCCCATGCCTACATCATTATAACTAATCTATAAGATGTTATAGTATGTGAAAGATGTCAAAAAGTGATTTTAGTATGACTTACGTATCCGATAAGATTGTATGTGCGATCCAGATGAATGAAACTGCTGTTTCTTCTTCCACAAATAATTTCCAGGATTAGGACTCCAAAGCTGAAGATATCAGACTTCACTGAGAACGTCCCTTCCATTGCGTACTCCGGTGACATATAGCCACTACTCATAACAAATTGATATTACTTATATTTCAAGAAACAAATACAATGAAATCTGAAAAACCAAAAGTCATCTAAAAGGTATTGAACTGATATGTTATAGATCTAATCTTTGATATGTAAAAGAAAATAGCTAACTTACTATGTTCCTACAACCCTGTTAGTCATTGCCTCGGTCTCGTTTTCCTTGAATATTCTCGCCATACCAAAATCTGAAATTTTTGGGTTCATATTCTCATCTAACAGAATATTATTAGCTTTTAGGTCTCTGTGAATAACTCGCATTCTTGAGTACTTGTGTAAGTATAGTAACCCTTGTGCAATTCCTTCAATGATGGTAAACCGTCTAGGCCAATCGAGCTCAGCCTTTCTCCTTTCATCTACAGTACAAAAGAGGGTATTACTATGCAACATAACAAATAAAATGGTTATATTACAAACTTCAAGAAATGGGATTGTTATACGCGCTTATATTACAAACATGCATACCAAAGAGGAAGAAATCCAAGCTTTTATTAGGCATATACTCGTAAATTAACATCTTTTCTTCCCCGTGAATGCAACAGCCAAGAACCCGGACAAGATTTGTGTGCTGGAGTTTGGCTATGAGTATTAGTTCATTCTTGAATTCCACAAGCCCTTGCCCTGATGTTCTTGAAAGCCTCTTGATTGCAACATCTCGTCCATCGGTTAGCTTTCCCTGTTATTGTATTTTTATATTATCTTTTCCATTAGATTAGAGAGATTGAATGAACACAATTCTATGAAAAAATAACCACCTTGTAAACAGGTCCAAAACCACCTTGGCCAAGCTTATTTTCAACTGAGAAATCACCAGTTGCCGCCATGATGGAGGCAAAGCTAAATAATAACAGATCATTTCCATTCCTCGTATTGCTTTCTAGTTGATGCACGTCCTTGAAGCTTTCGGAAGCTGTTAGTTCAAGGAAATATTCATCTCTCTTCCAACTCTGGTTTTCTACAATCAGTATAAATGAATTAATAACAAAAGCTTTTATGACGCACAAACAAAATGAAGATTTAATGTCACTTATAGTTCTATACCTTCTTGTGTTCGTTTTCTCTTCTTCATATACCGAAAAAGCGCAAAACAGAGAAAAACCGAAGGAATAGATACACCAATGGGTGTCCATATCCATATCCACCTCATATTTCTTTTAGGTTTCTTTCCTGCAGAATGACTTGTTTAGATGCTAAAAAACTAAAATAGTAACCTTGACCGGTGGCATCCAACACTCTTACCTGTAATTGAACTAACCAGATTAAGGGAATTGATCACATATTTTGAGCCAGAATTTGACCCAGAAGATCCATTCAAATACACCAAAAAGTTGTTGCTTCCACTCCAATAATTACAGCCAGTTCCATTGATGGTATGGCTTTTAAACCCCACACAACCGCAATCATTCCAGCATTTATCAAAACAATCGCTAATGCTTAGGCTTGAGTTGCTATCAATAGTACGTGTCGTGCTTGGATCAAACTCTCCATTATACACATTAAAAGTATTAATCACTTTCCTGCATTGGGGTGAAGTGGACTCTACACAACCGTTACTAGAAATATACCCGTAACAATATTCAGGTGTCCAAAAAACAGAACTATCATAGTCTGTAATTCTCCCTTCCGGTGTCAAAATCCACATGGGAAACTCAACATAACTACTACTCTCATAGCTCAAGATCCATCCTTCTGGATTGTAAACAGAAGTTATAGTATAGTAAGACTGCCTTCCTGGATGAGGTAATGCAAAAAGATCTTCAACTGATCTTGCATAATGAAGATAACCACTCCTCCAGTAGGGTTGACCTCGTCGACGGATCATTAGTGTCTTATCTCCTTCATAATTAGGCTCTACACTCAAAGTAAAAGCCCCTGAATGAGGGAAATCTTTACTCAACCAAGAAGTCAGGGTCCAGTTCTGCCCTGTTGTCAGGTTGAACCCAAGCTTCATACCCGGTAAAAGCACGTTTGTTGGGTGATCAAAACTCTGCCACAAAACCCTCTTGTCGATTTCGTTTATCAGTCTGAAATTGCCTGTGTCTTCAAGTTCTGCAGTCACGTTTGGGTTTGGACCAGCTTGAACATCAGTAATATTCATCAGAGTCGTCCCTCCAGAAGTGATGATCAAGTTTCCAGTGTTGGGGTTAATGGAGAGGGCAATGATGCCTACTGACGTGGATATGATTGGCTTGTTAGGATTGGCTACCCATACTTTTCGGGCTTCATCACCATTGGTGTACCAAATTCCCAAGTAACTACCATCCCTATCGAAGAATCCTAACGTGAAATTTCCCCGGATAGAGACAAGCTGGTCATAGTAGTTGAGTTGGCCGCCAATTTTAATCGTCGAAAATGTGTCAGCAGCAGGACAAAATCTAACAGTGTAATTGGCACTATGACACTCATATGCAGCATCTAAGAAGTCGTCAATATAGTAACTAGAACCATAGTATCTCGGGCACGCTGATCTAAACAACTGAGTGTATGCTGTCGGCTCGCACGGCTCTGATAACGGATTTGATGTTGAGAAAGAGTTGTTGCAACAATACTTTGGGGTGCCAAAGGCCTGACATGCACTCTTACACCCTCCTCCACCCTCCAACCGCAGCTCCGCGGGGCAGCGTTGGTTCAAATCATAAGCGCAACCTGTTTTCATGCAATCAAGTATGTTTAAGTTTGACCCGCCACTTGCCTCCACGGTCATCTGCAAGTTATAGCCATTGATGAGACTGACCTCATAATAATCCTTAGATGTGTTGTTGATGTCGAAATACGCAAGTGTTACAGGTGGGGTTGCGGAACTTCCATGGCACTCCATTTTACCAGAGCCACAGTCGCCTGTTTTACATGACATGTGGCCTAACTGATTGAAGGTGCAACCGGTCCTACCCCAGATTTGACCCCGCCATACTTTTGGAATTTGGAAGGTGTGCTTATTCCCCTTTGCGAGCTCGAATCCGGTGATATTGAGATCAGACATATCAAAAACATCCGAAATTCCAGGCCAAACAGTAAAGTCACAATCGTTGATAACAGAAATAGTAGTTCCTGAAGCTCCTACAAATGGGATAGAAAAATGCATTCAGAACAAAAATCATAATGTGTGCTTCTATGTGTTAATGATACAGACTACAAAAGACTTACCACCTGAAAATATGAGAAGGAAGAAGAAAAGAAAGCTCAGAACACATGTTTGTTTATGTCTCATTTGAATGTTTGTTGGTTACAGATTCTCTGTTTCAGAAGTACACTGTATCTTTGATCAGAAACACAACTAAACCTTATGTAATATATCAAGTCTTTTAAAGGTTCTGATACAATAAACCATATCGCACTGTTGAATGTTTAAATGGCTTGTTACTCTCTGGTCTATACCAACTTTCCAAGTCAACCGCTATCGGTTCTTTCCTTTGCTTTAATTTTTCTCTAATGACTGGCTGGGCTATCTTATCCTCTTGCACTGTTTCTGTGATTAGAAACGGCCCTTTCAGAAAATGATAGTCAAGGTCTTCCGGTGAGATTTTTCTCCAAAAAAAAAAAAAGAAAAAAGAATCCCATTCTATAGTAAGCATAAAACAAGTAGTTTACAGAGTTATTTTCATGTCATTTTTCAAGGGTCAAAATCTCAATTGGATAATTAAAAAATCAAGAAGTAGTTTTATAGGTTGCGAGCCATTACAATGTTTTATTTTATTTTTTTAGCACGAGCTTCATGTGTGTCAGTTTGGTGGTTAATTCTATTTCTGGCCATCAGTTACACGGTAGTTCCTATTGTTGACTTGTGTGAGCAGGAATCTTATTATCACTTGTGTGAGCAGGAATCTTATTAATATACTAGTGGGAAGCCCGCGCGTTGCGGCGGCGGGACCGTTAAACCGAATAAGAAATAAGCAGAAAACTGTGTAGTCAATTTCGTTGGTATACCACTGGTATTTCGGATTTCGGAGGTTCCATAAAATTTCGTTTTAAATTTCGCTACCGAAATAATCGTCGAAATTGACCGAAAATATACCGAAATTTTGGAAATTTGACTTCCAAATTTCGGTGGAAAAGGTGGTATTACCGGTTGTTATGTTTTTTTGGGCAAAACTAAAAAAACCTAAATCTTTTACTTATTTTAATATGTAAATATAACATTTTAATATATTCACATGCTTTTATAGATAAAATTGTCATTATATCACTTCATTTATTTATAAAATGTAGATGTATGGTGGCGTAGTTATGGGATCGACACGCTTTTGCTCCAAAAATTAGCTATTAGTGTCCTATTTTGTTAATAGCTTTATAATAAAATTACTGAAATCCCACCGAAAATTTTGTCCTTGACTACATAGGCGGAAAACATTGAATCACACACATGTGTGGCAGCAAGTTAACTCGCCATACTAAAAATAAAGTTAAAAATTATCATAGAAAAACCTAAGTACGTTGGTGAAGGGTTGGTAAAACCCATGGCTGGCGTAGTCAGGCCCCCGCTCATGCAGTTCCCGAAACCGGGGAAAACCCAACCCTCACCTGCCTGTAGGCACGACGGTGAAGGATTGGTAAAACCTGGGCGAGATCAGGACTTGAACTCGTGACCATAGGCTAGGAGTCATCCATCATTTCTCATTATGTGCCTCGTGGGAATCGAACCCGGGACTCCTAAAAGAGATCCCCAGTCCATTCACCAACTGAGCTACCCATGAAGAACAGTTGTTTGATAAGTTAAAGACAGATAATTCTACCAAAATTTTAAGAGTTGCAAATGTCATTCCCATTATTATCCTAGTTGTTAGTAGATTGTATTTTATTTTATTTTTTTTTTCTGATTTTTGATCTCATAACAAATTGTATTGTATTCTTATTTTGATTCCCTTTCTAGTTTTACAGTTGTAGTTTCAAAGGAAAGTTATGCAACAAAGATCATGAACTTGACTAACCCAAAGCAAGAAGTTATACTTGACTAACATGTATCTTGATGTGTACTAATTTAGTCATTAAACATTTAAACCTCTTAAGTTTTTTTTCAAACGGCCAAATTTTTTGTCAACTATGAGATTTGAACCCATCACCACGAGAAAAAGTTAATACCACTAGGCCAAAGGCCCTTTGGTATTTAAACCTCGTAAGTTTTTTTTTTTTTTTTTGAACGGTGAATTTCTTTCTTCTTGTGAGACTTGAACCCAAAACCTCACACTTAAGTGTATTAAAAGGTTTTGCCTAACTACTGAATCACCAATCTAATGAGTTACACAAAAAAGCAAGAAAATGTTGTTCCTAATTTTTTTTCTAACATAAGGTATGTTTTATTAAGCTTGATGAATATTGACCAACAAGAACCATAACTTGGGTCGAATAAAACAATTGCCATCGGTAGAAATTCACGCTTTCTTTGGGTCTATCATTTGCCAAACATATACAATGTTTTTTTAATATCTATACATCTATCTATCTATCTATACATATAACTAGCTGATTATCCCGGGAGGGTCCCGGGGTTGAAAAATCTAATTTTACGTGATAACCTATTGTAAATGACTTAAGTTAACTAACCACAAAATCTCTCAATAATTGCATTTTCATAGTATTTTAAATGATAACATGACGATTGGGCTGATTTTCAACATCGTAGATAAGAACCTGGTTTAAAAGAAAAACATGATTAATGAATAACATGAACACTTTGTGTGTTTTTTTTCCTGCATAAACGAAACCTCACAAAAAATAGTCGATTTTTTCTCCGTTTTTTATATAGCACTATGGTACTCGTTGGAAAGATAATAAAACGCTCATTAATTTGGTGTAATTTTTTTCTTTAAAAAATCTCGTATATAAAAGATATAAACGTTTAAAAATTATGGGAAGAAACATGAGAGGTAAAATTTTAAATTTATTTTTAAATTCTTTTTTCCTAAAATAACTCAATTTAATTTTAGTAATTGAGAATTTAGGGTTTTATGTTTATCTTTTTTTTAATTAAAAAAAGGAAATAATTCAAAAACACTAAAATCTTTCAATTATGATGCCACGTGGCACTCTCAAGTACAGATTGAGGCCTCCATTGTACGTCACGTCAGCATATACGTTTTCTTTTATATATATAGATAGATAAACTAAAGTCATTTTAATGACATGACATTAAAGAGGCATTCTCTTCTTTGAGTGTGTCATGTGTCATCCCATGTGGCATTGAGATATTTTAGGAAAAAAATAATTTAAAAACAAAATTGGATTTTCACCCTCATGTTTCCTCCCATAATTTTTAAACGTTAATATCTTTAATATACGAGATTTTTTAAAGAAAAAAATTACACCAAATTAACGAGCGTTTTATTATCTTTCCAACGAGTACCATAATGCTATATAAAAAACGGAGAAATTTTTTTGTGGGGTTTCGTTCATACAGGAAAAAAACACAAAGTATTTAGGTAAATCATTAATCATGTATAGACAAGTCACTAATTATGTTTAAATCAGTAAATATGATTTTTTTTTTCAACCAGATCCAAATATGTTAATAGAGTTATACGTTGTTTTAAGTTAGGTATCAATATTAGTATGTTAGAGTTGTACATTTGTTTAGTCTTTAGGATATCTGTTAATATATATAAAAGAATTGACCATTGCTGACGTGGCGTGCATCATAATTGAAAAAGTTTAGTGTTTTTGAATTATTTTCTTTTTTTAATTAAATTGAGTTATTTTAGGAAAAAAGAATTTAAAAATAAATTTAAAATTTTCTATCTCATGTTTCCTCCCATAATTTTTAAACGTTTATATTTTTTATATATGAGATTTTTTAAAGAAAAAAATTACACCAAATTAACATGCGTTTTATTATCTTTCCAACGAGTACCATAGTGCTATATAAAAAACGGAGAAAAATGACTTTTTTTGTGGGGTTTCGTTCATACAGTAAAAAACACACAAAGTGTTCATGTTATTCATTAATCATGTTTTTTCTTTTAAACCAGGTTCTTATCTACGATGTTGAAAATCAGCCCAATCGCCATGTTATCATTGGAATTTTACTACGTATACTTCATCAAGAGAAGCTAGGAGAAAGAATCGTGCAACACTGTAACACATGGTGTCACCTTATAGCAAGGTTATGTTTTTATTTATTTAATTACAAGAGTAATAATTATTACTATTAGTATTAGTATTATTAGAATGGTTATATTTTTCAACCCTGGGACGCTCCCGGGAAGAATTGATAGTTGCTGACGTGGCGTTCAATGGTGGCCTCAACCATCTCTTGATTATGTCACGTGGCATAATGAGATGCAATGGTTACAACTTCAACTTAAGTGTTTGTTTAGTTAATTAGGTTAGGAATTATTAGAGCAATTAGAATGTGAGAAATTAGAGAGATGTGATGAGTTTTTGAATAGTTGCAGGCTTGCAGCTTACATAAGTGACTCTTTAGATGATTACTGATTAGGTTTTAGATTAGGGAATATGAGTTATTACTGATTAGAATACTATGAACATGCAATGATTGAGAGATTTTGTGGTTAGTTAACTTGAGCCATTTGCAATAGGTTATCACGTAAAATTAGATTTTTCAACCCCGGGACCCTCCCGGGGTAATCAGCTAGTGTGTTAATATTAGAGTTACATTAAAGTTCTACATTCTTTTAGGTTAGGTGTTAGCATTGGAGTTGTACATTGTTAATTTGTTTTAGGTTAGATATTAATATTAGAGTTATACATCAGTCTATTTCATATGTAAAATTGATGTATCATATTAAATTTCTCAACCCGGGACGCTCCCGGGGTATAATCTAGTATTATATATATCTATTAAAGGAGGGACACTTCTACGGTGTCCCTTCCACAATAGTACTATTATGCCCTCTTTGAAATTGAGAAATTACACTGCCAACCTGAGACACTTTAATTTCTTTTAATTTGACCACCAAACTTTGACCATCAACCTTTTAGCTTTTAGAATTTCAAACTTTGACCACCAAACTTTTAGCTTTTTAGCAGCGAGTATTTTTTTGAAGCCCACGCGACAACAACAGTCATTTAATATTATCTTTTAGGTCCACGAAACCCTCCACGCAACATGAGCTCCCACAGCGACACGCGATCTTTAACGCCCACCAAACCCTCAACGCAACAGGAGCTCCCGCTGCGAAGTGCGGGGTAATAGAATCCTAGTTTATCTAAATTATGTCGTAACATTCCATTTTTTTTTTTTTTTGCAATATTTCATGATGATAACATAACTTTTTTTGTGTGTCACGGAAAAAAAATGTCCTAAAACTATCGTTTTGGTTGAATTTACAAATTTATTGTGAATTTGTAGTTTCAAATTCATCGTTTTGGTTGAATTTACAAACCAATCACATTTTTTGTTTTTTAACCTTTAGTTAAACACGCCATATTAGTTAAATGATGAGCAAAACATCTGCATGACATGACAATGATAACGACGGTGACACTTTAACCGGCCCATGCCCGATGCTGGTTAAACCACACCATACATTCAGCCATAATAACACAAAACTTGATTCAACCCGCATCGAGTTTACATGCATGATGATAGTACGTACACGATCAGCCAATATAAGTAAAGAAAAGCAACCACCATCGACCCTTTACAGTAATGGTCATATTGTTCACAGATTAATGTGTCGGTTTGCTTTCTTCTTGACTTGAATCCGACCCAATAAATGTTGACTCAGTGAAGCTGATCTGTAGATCAGAACCCAATTTGCTAAGGTAAATGGAATGAAACTTGAAACTAGTTTAGGAATTGTTAGCTATGAGAATAGAATCAAAGAACAGAAGAGGAAATTCACACAAACATAGCTGATTTTATTCATTTCAGGCAAAGCTATTTATACAAATCTTATTACAACAATTCCCGCCTAAACTAACCAACTTTAACAGACTATTACAACTTTCACATTTTGACAACTTTAGTCCCTTAACATTTTGACAACTTTCACATTTTGACAACTTTGTCCTCAAGAAAGAAATTCTGGAAACCTGAGTTTGAAATCTGTTGCGAATTCCCAAGTTGCCTCTGAAACCGATAAGTCTTGCCAATGAATTAAGAATTGTTGAGCTAATCTCTGCCCCCTTTTCACTAACCTTCTGTCAATAATTGCCCTAGGTTGCAACCTGAATCTTGGACCAATTGGTAAAGCAACTGAAGGAGTATGATTCCCATGAGCTCTTTTCAACAAGGATACATGAAACACATTGTGAATTTGGGCATTATCAGGTAAATCCAATTTATAAGCAACTTTACCCACTTTAGCTATTATCAGAAAGGGGCCAAAATATTTAGGTCCAATTTTTGAATGCTTTTGAGCTTTCATTGATGTTTGGACAAAAGGTCTGAGTTTTAAGTAAACCCAATCCCCAACTTCAAAAATTCTTTCACTTCTTCCCTTGTCAGCATACTGCTGCATTCTGTTCCTGGACTGTTGCAGAGTATCTTTCAATGTAACAATCATAGCCTCCCTATCCCTATGAAGTTCCTCAACTGCAGCTACTTGAGTGTCATTAGGAATGAAAGGAATATGGATATGAGGTGGAAAGCCATAAAGGGCTTCAAAAGGAGTGGTTTTTATGGCTGAATGGAAGGTGGTATTATACCACCATTCAGCTAAACTTAACCATTTGACCACTGATTAGGAGAGTGCATACACATACACCTTAAGTATGACTCTAGGCATCTGTTTAACACTTCTGTTTGGCCATCACTCTGAGGATGGTAAGCAGTTGAGTAATTCAACTGTATACCATGCAGCCTCATAAACTCTTTCCAAAAAAGACTTAAGAATAAAGGATCTCTGTCAGATACTATGTTAATAGGACAGCCATGCAATTTAAAAACTGTATCTAGGAACACTTGAGCCACTTGTGGAGCAGTATAGGGGTGAGATAAAGGAATGAAATGGCCATACTTTGTAAGTCTGTCCACAACCACTAAAACAGTATCCTTACCCTGCACCTTAGGTAAGCCAGAAATAAAGTCCATAGACACATCAGTGAACACATGAGTGGGAATAGGCAGAGGTTGTAAGAGACATGGGCTTGCTACAGGCTCATATTTAGCTTGCTGACAATCATGACAATTCTAAACATATGTAAAAACCTCCTTGTAACACCCCTTCCAGTAACAAAAGTTCTTGAGTCTTTGAAGGGTAGACACAAAACCAGAATGACCACCAGAAGGTGAGTTGTGAAATAGCTGTAATATATCTGCCTTCAAAAGCACTATCATTGCCCACAAATAATTTCCCTTTTCTTTTTAACAATCCATCCTCCCAAGTCACATTATTAATAGATTCTCCTTGTTGAATCTTATTAATAAGAGACTGCAAATGGTTGTCATTTTCCCAGGAGGACTTGATTCTATCTAACAAAATGGGACTTAGTGAACTTAAGCCCATTTCAAATAAGGCAAGGCCAGACACCCTGGACAAGCCATCAGCCACCAGATTTTCATTCCCTTGTTTATAAGCAATATCATAGTTATAGCCCATAAGCTTGGCCAGCCATGTTTGCTGAAGGGGGGTGGTAATCTTTTGGGTAAGAAGATATTTCAAGCTCTTATGATCTGGTTTTATTAAAAACTTCTTCCCAATTAGATAATGGTGCCACTGCTTAACTGCCATTAATATGGCTAGCAACTCTTTTTCATAGACAGACAATGACTGTTGTTTAGTAGAAAGTGCTTTACTGATGAAGGCTAATGGATGGCCTTCTTGCATCAGTACTGCCCCAAGTCCCTTAGCAGAAGCATCAGTTTCAATGACAAACTCCTTATTGAAATCAGGTAAAGCAAGTACAGGTGCTGTGGTTAATGCTTCTTTGAGTTGATCAAAAGATTGGGTAGCTAAATCATTCCACTCAAAAGAATCTTTTTTTTTTAAAAGCTCAGTCATTGGCTTAGCAATACACCCAAATCCCTTTATAAATCTCCTGTAGTAACCAGCCAATCCCAAGAAACCTTTTAGCTGTTTTTGATTAACAGGAATAGGCCAATTCTTGATTGCCATTATCTTAGTTGGATCAGTTTGTACCCCTGCCCCAGATATTATATGCCCCAAATACTTTACACTAGACCCTCCAAAGGAGCATTTAGACTTTTTAGCATACAAGGTATGTTGTCTTAATAACAATAATACCTGTTTGAGGTCATGAATGTGCTGCTCCATAGTGGGACTGTAAACTAAGATATCATCAAAGAAAACTAGTGTAGTCTTCCTCATCAGATCCTTGAAAGTAGAATTCATTAGAGCCTGGAATGTTGCAGGAGCATTTGTCAGTCCAAAAGGCATCACCACAAACTCAAATAACCCTTGGTGTGTTCTGAATGCTGTTTTGTGTACATCAGCTTCTACCATTCTAACCTGATGGTACCCAACCCTTAAATCAAGCTTAGAAAAGACAGATGCCCCACCCAATTCTTCTAACAACTCCTCAATTAATGGAATTGGGAACATATCTTTTATTGTGGCATCATTCAACCTCCTGTAATCCACACAAAACCTCCAAGAACCATCCTTCTTTTTTACTAACACAACTGGAGAAGCAAAAGCATTCCTGCTAGTTCTGACTACCCCAGATTCAACCAATTCAGCAGTTAGTTTCTCCAGTACATTCTTCTGCCCTGCTGGATATCTATAAGCCCTTTGGTTTATAGAGACATTCTCATCTTTAAGGGTAATTCTGTGATCACATTCCCTTTTAGGAGGTAACCCACTTGGCACAGCAAAAACATCTTCAAACTCTTGTAATAATTGTTGAAGGGCTTCATTCATGTCATTAGGGACATTTACTTTGGTCTCATGCTGATACACTTCTTCAGTTGTGGATTGTAAACTAAACATTTGGGCTGAAACTATTTCATCGGTAGATGATAATAGTTCATCCATCTTTTCAGCAGAGCACAATGACACTTTCTTGTTCTCTAACCCCTTCAGTTCTACCCATCTGTCATTTATTTTAAACTTCATAGTCAACCTTTTAAAATTCCACACAATGTCATCCAATGTTTGTAACCATTGGACACCAAGAACCATATCATAGTTGGTTAAAGGAACCAAAATGACATCTCCCTTGAACCATATACCCTGCATCATCCATTGAAAATCTCTACACATTTGGGTACACTTCAATTTATTGCCATCAGCAACAGTTACTGATACCTCAGGAATCAATTCAATAGGACACATCATTTTTTAGCAAGAGTTTCATTTAAGAAATTATGAGTAGAACCCGAGTCATTAAGGATGTGTAATGTTCTTGTTCCAATTGAACCTTGTACTCTCATTGTAGAATAAGAGGGTACTCCCATCATGGCATTAAGAGAAATTTTGGGCTCCTGTAAAGACTAAGCCATAATTTCACTTATATCTATTTAATTCTCCTTATCATCCTCCATTCTCAACAATTCTATTGAGAATAATTGTTTGTTCTTACAGACATGTCCTTGAGAGTATTTCTCAGTGCAGCCAAAACATTCTCCCCTTGCCCTTTTATCATCAATTTCTTTTTGAGTTAATGTCCACCTCTTGGAAGCCAATGGTTTAGGACTTGGAAGCACAGATAATTTGTTTGTGTTGGCCATAGTTACTGGCTTATTATTATTATAGGTATTAGATGTGCTTCTTGTGTACTTGGGCTGAGTGGACTGTAAGGCAGTCAGGGCTTCATCTTGCATTCTGGCAAGTAAATATGCTTCTGGAAGATTCTTGGGTCTAAGTAACCTCACTTGATAGCCAATCTCAGGCTTCAAGGCTCTCAAATAAAGGCTCACTGCATACTCATCACATATGGTTACTCTTGTGAGGGCTAGATCAAATTCTTGATTCAACTTTTCAAGAGAACCTGTTTGTCTAATGGAAGCCAAAGCCCCCATTGCATCTTGATTCAACAATAATCCAAATCTTGCAACAATTGCATTCTTGTAATCAGGCCAACTCATGCCATCTATGTTTCCTCCTCTAGATTGTACAAATGATTGATGCCACTGAAGTGCAGAATCATATAAATGTACAATAACATGCCTTACCTTTAATGTTTCAGGGGTTTGATCTATTACAAAGAAGTGTTCTACTTTGCAAAGCCATCCTTCAACATTATCTCCATCAAACTTTGGAAATTCAATCTTAGTTAATCGATTGTTGTAGGTGTTATGGTTCATACCAGTATTCATCTGATGGTTAAGAACCATATTATGATTATTATCATTATGAATTTGTTGAGTGTTGTGATTATTATGAATCACATTATTATTATTATCATTATGGTTATTATTATTATTATTAGATCAATTATTATTCAAAGATTGATTCTGAATTGATTTCAAGATTTCATTCATTTGGGCTTCCAATTGTACCTTAATGGCATTCACATTCTCAGCAGCTTTCTGCAAATTCTCATTAGTCTTTTGTAATGTTTCAGCATTCTTGAGAGTAAAAGACTTCAATCCTTCAATTTCAGATAGATTTTGACCAGCAGTGGCCTCTAATCTATTCAAGGTTTGATCATGTTCTTGGATTTTCTATTCAAAGTTTTGATTACGATAGTTTTGATGGATTAAAAGAAAGAATAAGATGAAAGATTGATTTAGAATGGACGGATCAAGAAATGATCAATCCACAGATTTAAACGATCACAAATTGATCTGTTCAATGGAATGTTTTAATCACAGATTGATTAAAACCAGCTAGAAAAGAAACAGAGTAAGAAATAGAAGAAAAAATCTGGACGAATTCAAACGAAGAAGATGATCGGAAAAAATGGTGGTGGTTGACGGTGGTTAGTTACGACAGTTGGTGGTGGTTGGTGGTGGTTGAGGTAGTTATCTGGCCGAGAACCATTAGGCTTTGATACCAAATTGTTAGCTATGAGAATAGAATCAAAGAACAGAACAGGAAATTCACATAAACATAGCTGATTTTATTCATTTCAGGCAAAGCTATTTATACAAATCTTATTACAACAATTCCCGCCTAAACTAACCAACTTTAACAGACTATTACAACTTTCACATTTTGACAACTTTAGTCCCTGATCTCTTATTATTATCACATTTCAGACTTTACATGTAATAGGAATCGTCCTTTTGGGGGCTGAATTGATCTCTACAGCAGTTTATATTTGTGATGCACTCCAACTGTTTAATAAAATGTCTCAATGAATCTGTCATTGATAATTCGTTATGTGTTTATTGTTTCTAGGTTGAAAGTGAAAATCATAACGATTGCCCATCAAAAATATCGTAAGAATGGTTCTGCTGGTGGTGCATAGGGGTGTAAATGACACGTAGCGGCTCGGGATCGGCTCGGTAAAAAGCTCGAACGAGCCGAGCCTTAACAAGCCCGAGCCCGAGCCTGAGCCTGAAATATGGCTCGTTTAGTTATCGAGCCCGAGCTCGAGCCCTAGATACAAAGCTCGATTGGGCTCGCGAGCCTTAACGAGCTAGAGCCTGAACCCGAGCCCGAGCCTAAGTTACAGCCTTAACGATTGGGCTCGCGAGCCTAAGTTATAGCCGAGCTTTTGCGAGCTCGAGCCGAGCCGAGCCGAGCTCGAGCTTTGGATTTTACTAGCGAGCCGAGCTCGAGCTCAAGATTGTAGGCTCGAACCGAGCCGAGCTCGAGCTCGAGCTTCACAAAACCTTAACGAGCCCGAGTCGAGCCCAGTCAGGCTCGGGCTCGGCTCGGCTCGTTTACACCCCTAGTGGTGCAAAACTGCATACAGTATGGTTATGAGTGTGGCGTGTTTTCAGTCAGAACTATTTTCTGTGCCCAACATCAGAAAATATTCAGTGTAAACGTCAACCGGCTAATCCTCGATTTGGAGAATATAACCTGTGTAAGTCTCTCTAGGTTTATCCCATGACAATTACATATATGTTATATTTTAGATGTCCTAGCAAATAGATTCTATTAGCAACATAATAAGTAAAGATTTGACCTTTAACTTATTTGTAGGCAGAAACAGTTACATTTTAATAACATAAATGCACCCAATACCTTTATTGTTTATACTTTACCTTCCATGAATGTACTAGGTTACATCTATGCATATTCACAGTTTCTAACAACAACAACATACATACATTAAGTGAAAGTTTAAGGTTGCAGCCTAAATGTCGGGGAGGATGAATCTGACGTGATGCTCAAAATAAAACTGAAAACGCACACCAAAAACCTAAACCCAAACTATGACAAACATGATGCTCGAATAATTATTAATTAACACCAACAACATACATACGAGTGGTAATAATTTTTGTTTAATCCGTGCACCAAGAATGCAATGAACATCAGTAGTAGTTTAATAAATACTTGTTAGCAACTATAGAAACATAAATCCATGGTGTCGTAAAGAACCAAGACGCAATCATATTATAGAAACATAAATCCATCAACCCAGGTTCATGTAAATTAAATACCCAAAAAAAATGAATGAAAGATTAGTTCTGTAATGTCAGTTTCCTTGGGTAAAGACTGAGGAGCGGATCGAGACTGAATCCAGATCAAAACTGGAGCTGAAGACCACCCCAGCAACTACAATTCGGGTTTTATCGGTCCGAGTATTCGGGTTACCCGTAATATGCTCATCCCCACTAAAAAGTCAAAGAAACTTGAACTATGTGGTTGATGGTGAAATAACACAAGTTTTGTGCAAACAGTAATAAAATTGAAATGCCAAAATTATTAACCTAATTTGATCAACATTTAATTCACACTTTACATTCATGAGAGTATGTCCACCATCCGCTAACGTTACACAAATAATGATAAACATAACAAAAGAAAAGCAGCTACCTTCGACCCTCCATAACACTGATGGCCATATTGTTCACAGAGTAATGTTCAGGTTCGCTTTGTTCTTGAGTTGAATTTGACTCGATTGTACCATTGAAGAATGCTGGTCTTTTTGGAGTGGGTAACGATATGGTGTCGTTGAGAAGCATGGAGATCATATCTGAAGTTGTTGGTCTATCCATTGCACTTTCTTGTACACAGAGAAGTGCCACATGAACCGTCCTCAACAATTGTTTTACATCACAAGTACTTCCAAGTGTTGGATCCTCCAACTGCAATGCATTCCCTTGTTGCCACAGCTCCCATGCCTACATCATTATAACTAATCTATAAGATGTTGCAGTATGTGAAAGATGTCAAAAAGTGATTTTAGTATCACTTACGTATTCGATAAGATTGTATGTGCGATCCAGATGAATGGAACTGTTGTTTCTTCTTCCACGGATAATTTCCAGGATTAGGACTCCAAAGCTGAAGATATCAGACTTCACTGAGAACGTCCCTTCCATTGCATACTCGGGAGACATATAGCCACTATACATAACAAATCGATCTAATTATGTTTCAAGAAGTAGTACACTCATATATGCCAAATAAAAAGGTCATCTAAAAGGACCATCTTTAATGTTGTAAACAAAAAGAGCTAACTTACTATGTTCCTACAACCTTGTTAGTCATTGCCTCAGTCTCGTTTTCCTTGAATATTCTTGCCATACCAAAATCTGAAATCTTGGGGTTCATATTGGCATCTAACAGAATGTTATTAGCTTTTAGGTCTCTATGAATAACTCGCATTCTTGAGTACTTATGAAGGTATAGCAACCCCTGAGCAATTCCTTCAACAATGTTTAATCGTTTAGGCCAATCTAGCTCAACCTTTCTGCTTTCATCTAGAATACAAAAGAAACTATTATTACCAAAATCAACAAATAAAACTGTAATGCAGCCATGCAGTCTTATGTTATGTGACATCCGTCACTTTCTTATTCTGTAATAATAATAATAATAATAATAATAATAATAATAATATTAATAAAAAAAAATTCAGTTTAGATATATATATTTTTTTTTCTCTTCTTCTTACCATCCCCAAACCATAACCAAAACCAAACCCATTCTTTCTTTATTTTTGTTTGTTTGGCCCAAACAATCTGAAGCCCAGATGGCCCATTAGCCCCTCTCCCTTTCCTCCTCTCTGATTTAAAAAAAAAAAAAAAAAGAGCTGCTGCTGCGGGACTCGAACCCGAGCAACAGCTGGATAACCCACACGCGCCTTAACCAGCTGAGCCATACCTTTCAGTTGGTTTTAATCCAACCTAAATTATATATAAGGCTGTTACAATCTGTTCCTTTCTTTTTCCCTGTGGCACGCACAACAGCAACAGCAGATTGAATTAATTTATTTTTTTTTACCAATCCTTTGATTGAGCTATCAATCATACAATTATGATTATAACCCGTGAAATCCGGCCTACAATGACTCTATAACGCGTTGATTATAATCCAATTGATACCAAAATTATCAAGAACACGCGTCAAACTTAATAACTCGGTCAACCATTCCCAAATCGAACACCAAGATGTTTTCCCTATAAATTGAAGACCCTCTAGCCTGCTACATTCGCCGAACAAACTCTCTCAACTCTCAATTTCACCTAATAATTCTCTGTTCTTGCTTTACGAATCACGTTTTGACTTGGGCGTTGACCGACCAAATCATATTCAAATCCTTCTTGTAAGTGTGTTTTTCTTTGTGGGTTTTGATGACCGGCCTATGCACAACATTTACCCTAAGATTAATCGGGTGAATGTTGTGTGAATCGACCGATTGTAATTATTAGGGTTTCGTATGATATTTGGGGAAGATGACAACTTTTCACGTCTGTTTATATTAAAAACAAAACAAAACTAATCACAAATTGATCCTCAGATCAGTTGGTTGTGTCTGGTGTCCCACAGCCGAGTCACGCGGGTTCGAGTCCCGGGCGTGACATTCTTTTTCTTCTTTTTTTTCATTTTTCAAACAAACAAATCAAGTAATATATATATTAAACATTTTAATCTTATAAATTCGTTTTTAAATATTAAAACTATTTTATAAATTCTAAAAAAATTATATTTATTTAATCTGAGATAAAAGTTTTATTTACAATTCTTACTTTTCTAAAATTCATTTATTTAATATTTATAATAATTAAATCAATTTTATACTATTATATTTATAAAAATCCATTAAAATATCAAAACGATTTTATTAATTTCCACAAAAATTATCCTAAGTTTTTATAACATTAAACTTTACTGAAATGATTTTTAATTCTGAAAAATCATTTATTTTATATTTTTAATCAATTTTTGTTAGTTTTAATCATAAATAAATCATAATAAATTCATTTTACAATATTTTTGTACCAAAATTTTACATAAATTATTTCTATTCATATAGAATTTAAATACAATTTTTAATTCAGAAATTCTTTGATTTTAATATTTTTAGATATTAAAGTCGTATTTTGACAATTTGAAATAATTAGATTAAATATTCTATTTTCAAGAAAATAATTTTATAAAAATTATTTTCATACTTAAAACCTCATGTTGTGATTATATTCAACTTAAAATTTTACAAAAAGACTTTTATTTATTTATTTACTAAATTTCTTATATTTAATAAACAATTTGTTTATTAAACAAATGAACGTTATCCCCAATTCGAAGCCCTAGAAATACATATATCCTAGAGTTATTTCCCTTACACATTATCAAATATCTTAGGTTGACCATTTGGGAGTAATCTCAATTCATATTTTCGTTGTCCAAGTTCAATTTCAAGTTATTACGTGAACTGTGAGTATTCCTACCCCTTTTTGCTTTTATACATTTTTGGGGTGTTACATGTACACTATTACAATTTCAAATACAAGTTTACATTTTTACAATACAATTCTAGTACTATGTGCATTGCTTACAACGTGCTTTATGCTTAGACATTACATGTGGATTACATTTGTACTTAGTGAAATCATTAACATGGTACAAGCCGACCTTAACATTGGATAGCGCTATTTGGATTGACAACCCGCCTAGATTGATTCTCCCCCTTTTTCATCGGAGAATCCGTGGCCAGTGTTAAGTTATCATCCATTTATTGGTTGAGTACACTACAGTTCATACAGTACATTATACAGTCACAGGGTTGATTTCGCTCATTTGTATGATACATAGTTTACATATTTGCACTGTAGCTTGCACTTGAATTGTATAATTTTTTTTTACCTACTATATATACCAAAACTAGGAATGCTCACCAACATTTCATATGTTGACCAAATCTATTTTGTACATGTTTCAGGTGCAGTTTGATCTAGTGCTTTAGCAAGGAACATTTAGTGCCTTATTTTAATTCAGTTATTTCAATATTTACATTTCATTTAGACAATGTATTTTCCATTTCCATGTAAGACAATTTTGATTATTCAATAATATTTACATTTTAGTACCATGAGCTTTTGAACAATCGTCACTACGTGGCACCTCGATGATTCCGCCATCGGTTGGGGTGTTACATGTTATTGTTACAAACATAACATGCATACCAAAGAGGAAGAAATCTAAGCTTTTATTAGGCATATACTCATAAATTAACATCTTTTCTTCCATGTGAATGCAACAACCAAGAACCCGGACAAGATTTGTGTGCTGGAGCTTGGCTATGAGTATTAGTTCATTCTTGAATTCCACAAGCCCTTGTCCTGATGTTTTAGAAAGCATTTTGATTGCAATTTCTCGTCCATCACTTAGTTTTCCCTGTTATTGTAGTTCATGTCATCTTTTTAGGTTAATTAAGAGGGACTGTATGAAAACAATTCTATGACCTGTGTTTATGGATAAAGTAACACACCTTGTAAACAGGTCCAAAACCACCTTGTCCAATCTTATTTTCAACGGAGAAATCACATGTGGCAGCCATGATGGAGGCAAAGCTGAATAATAATAAATCCTTTCCATTTCTGGCATTGCCTTCAAGTTGTTGCACATCCTTGAAGCTTTTAGAAGCTGTTAGTTCAAGGAAATATTCATCTCTCTTTCGTCTCTGGTTTTCTACAATCAGTATCAATGACTCAATACAAGAGGTAACTATGACATACAAACAAAATATGTTTCCTACCTTCTTGTGTTTGTTTTCTCTTCTTCATATACCGTAAAAGCGCAAAATAGAGAAAAACCGAAGGAATAGCAACACCAATGGGTGTATAGATCCATTTCATATTTCTTTTGGTTTTCTTTCCTACAAAATGACTTGTTTAGATGCTAAATCCTAAAATAATATCATTGACCATTGAAGTGCAACGTTCTTACCTGTACCTGTACCTGAACTAATCAGATTCAGGGAATTGATCACATACTTTAATCCAGAATTTGACTCAGAAGATCCATTCGGATACACCAAATAACTATTGCTTCCACTCCAAAAATCATAGCTAGATCCATTGATGGTATGGCTTTTAAATCCTACACAACCGCAATCATTCCAGCATTTATTAAAGCAATCACTAATGCTTAGGCTTGAGTTGCTATCAGTAGCACTTGTCATGCAAGGATCAAACTCTCCGTATTTCTCATCAAAATTATCTCCATCTAATTTCTCTATCCTGCAATGGGGCAAACTGGACACTACACAACCATTACTTGAATCGTATCCGTAACAAAATTCAGGAGTCCAAAAAACAGAACCATCATCATCGGTAATTCGCCCTTCTGGTGTCAAAATCCACATGGGAAACTCAAGATCTCGTAGCTCAAGTACCATCCCCTTGAATCCGCATTGTAAACTGAAGTTAGAGTATAGTAAGGTTGCCTTCCTAGATGGTATAATGCAAAAACGTCTTCAAATGATGTTTGATAAAACAGATATCCACTTATCCAGTAGGGTTGGCCTCGTCGTCAAATCACTAACGCCTGAACTCCGCTGTCATCAGGTTCCATGCTTAAAGTAAAAGCTCTCGTGCCAGGAATTTCTTTACTCAACCATGAAGTCAGGGTCCAGTTCTGCCCTGTTGTCTTGTTAAACCCAAGCTTCATACCCGGTAAAAGCACATTAGTTGGGTGATCAAAGCTCTGCCACAAAACCTTCTTGTCTATTTCATTAATCAGTCGGAAATTACCTGTGTCTTCAAGTGTTGCAGTCACGTTTGGGTGTGGACCAGCTTGAACATCAGTAATATTCATCAGAGTCCTCCTTCCAGTAGTGATGATCAAGTTTCCAGTGCTGGGATCAATGGAGAGGGCAATTATGCCTGCTGACGTGGATATGATTGGATTGTTAGGATTGGCTACCCATACTTTTTGGGCTTTGGCATCACCGGTGTACCAAATTCCCAAGTAACTACCATCACTGTCAAAGAACCCTAATGTGAAATTTCCTCGGATGGAGACAAGCTGGTCATAGTAATTGAGTTGTCTGCCAACTTTGATCGTTGAAAACATGTCAGCAGGGGGACAGAATCTGACAATGTAATTGGCACTATCACACCAATAAGAAGTATAGAAGAACCCAACACTGTAGGATCTTGGGCATGCTGAGTTAAACAACCGACTGTATGGCGTCGACTTGCAAGGCAAGGAACCACAGCAATACTCAGGCCTTGTCAAATACTTGGCATGCACTTTGACACCCTCCCCCTCCCTCCAACATCAGCTCCATCGGGCACCGTTTACTCAAATCATCAACACAGCCTGTCTTCATGCAACCAAGTAGACTGTTAACTGATCCACCAATAGCCGCCATAGCTATCCGTAAATTATAGCCATTGGTAAGACTAACATCATAATAATAATCTTTAAATCTTGTTGCTTTGAACTCTGCTAGCGTAAAAGGTGGGGTTGCTGATCTTCCGTTGCACTCCACATCACCGGAGCCACAATCTCCTGTTTTACATGACAGATGACCTGACCTGTAATAGGCACAACCGGTCCTACCCCAGATTTGACCCTGCCATACTTCTGGAGTTCGTAAGATCCGAGTCTTCCCTTGTGCAAGCTCGAATCCGGTGATATTGAGAACAGGGCTGCTAGATATTCCAGGCCAAACCGTGAAACCACAGTCATTGATAACCGAAATAGTAGCCCCTGAAGCTCCTATAAATGTGAAAGAAAATTGCATTCAGAAAAAAAAAATTTAGTGTCTGTGTTACAGTGAGTGATACAGATTAAAAAGGAGAATTATTACCATTGGAAAAGATGAGAACAAAGAATAAAAGAAAGCTCAGAATACATGTTTGTTTATGTTTCATTTGAATGTTGGTGTTTTCTTCTATTTCAGAAGTATAGTATATCTTTGATCAGAAATACTACAAGTCTATAACCAAACCTTTTGTAATATATCCAAGTCTTTGAGAAGTTTGGATATAAGAACCATAATAAAGCAAAACAGTGTTGAAATGGCTTAGGTGCTGTTTGTTTTTTGCTCAGAAGCACTTCTGACCTCTTTTATCTGCGCCACGCAGACGCGTGCAGACGTTTGGAGTCTGCAAATTGTTTGTTTTTTGGAAGACATTTCACTTAAAAAGGTCTTCCTGACTTCTTCTTGGTGCAGACTTGTTCCAAAATCTTCTAAGGTATTCAAAGGTCTTCTCCCCTTCTCTTCTCCTTACCTACCACCACCACCATCACCACCACCACCACCACCCACCACCACCACCGTCTACCACCACCCACCACAGTCCACCACCACCCACCACGGTCTACCACTACCACCCACCACCACCACCCACCACCACCACCGTCCACCACCACCATCCACCACCACAACCACCATCCACCACCACCGTTCACCACCACCACCACCGTCTGCCACCACCACTACCGTCTACCACCACCACAGTCCACCACCGTCCACCACCACCACCCACCACCACCGTCCACCACCACCACCATCCACCATCCACCACCACAACCACTATCCACCACCACCGTCCACCACCACCACCACCCACCACCACCGTCCACCATCCACCACCACAACCACTATCCACCACCACCACGGTCCACCACCACCGCCACCGTCTACCGCCACCACGGTCCACCACCACCGCCGCCACCGTTTACCGCCACCACGGTCCACCACCACCATCGTCCACCACCACCACCACTGTCCACCACCACCACTGTCCACCACCACCATCGTCCACCACCCACTACCACCACCACCCACCACCATGGTCCACCACCACGGTCCACCACCACCACGGTCCACCACCAGACTATTGTAAAAAACCAGTTTATTTAAATTTCAGTTTATTTTAGCAGTCTACAGACGTTAACAAACAAACAGTCTTCTTCTTACAGACTACAGACCTTTGGTCCACCTCTTCTCCTGCAGATGTCTGCAGATGTGGTCCACAGACTGCAGACATTTTCCTACAGAAAAAACAAACAGCACCTTAGTCTATGCTCACTTTTTCCAAGTCGACGACTATCTCATCCTCTTGCATTATTTCTATAATTTGTATATTTCGTTAGAAAAACGTCCCTTCAAAAAATGGAAAAGTAAGTCTTTCAATGATGTTTTTGTCAAGGATGTCCCCATCATTGTCTACAAAATTGTTAGCATTCTTTCTCAATTATTTAATAACTTTATGAAACTGAGCAGGAACACCGTGCTAGTAGGGACGGCCCACGGTTTTGCATCCATAGCGTGGAGAATTTGCCGCAAGCCCGTGACTTTTTCCCGCTATGATTTTGGCCGTTTGACAACGGCCAAAAATATAAAATTCTGCTACTTAAAAAAGTTACATTTATCTCCTATAAATACCACTTTAACCATTCTCATTTTCACACAACAATTCTCTCTATTCTCTTATTAATTTTCTCTAATAAATGGATCCAAACAATCAAAACCAGAATCTGTTAGCACGAACTTCGACCGAGGAAACGCTTTCAACACGCCGCAATGCAGCTTGAATAATATTGTACGCATCATAAACTTAAATCAAGGTGAAGGGATTTAAAATAGAAGTTGACTATGTCTCATGTCCACTACAACATTGTCTACAATCAAATGAGAAATGGTACGAAAGAAGTCAACAAACTTTTGAATACGGCCCGTCATCTGCTTTGATCTGCTTGTGTTTGGGCATCGCCCATCGGGGCTTCGGCCCAATAGCTTCCTTTCTACTTTGAGAGTGTGAGCCCACAAAAACTTGTCTTTCACGCAGCCCAATTTTCCTTTTGGCTTTATTATCCATTTCTATTAACGATCACACGTATATCTATTATTACATTACTAGTGGTAATGCCCGCGCGTTGCGGCGGGTGTTCCGACTGATATCAAATTCAATCATAACGTCTATTACAAATGTTGACGTTAAAGCATGAAGTTTGTTACTTACAAAACCAGAATCGCCACTCTTAACTTAATAACATTTTAATAGTTTTGTTGGATGTACAACCCATCTTCAAACATTCATTGAGGGTTCAGTGTGTCATATGTTTCGCGCTTCTTTATTCTATGATTTAAGAATACAATAATAGATAATAAGTTTGAAAACAAATAAATTCAAATACTTATCTATAAAACTAATATGAATACCCCAGTTAGATATAAATTATACCATCACATATATGTTCAAAAGTCAAGGCAACAGCTTTTTTTTTGGTCAGCAAAGATCTCATCACATATCCCCAAAGGCATATACAACAGTGCAGAAAAACAAATCAGCAAGTTGCTAGCATCATCAACTGCACAGACCCCTATTGACTGTATTACATATCAATCTCTGATAAATTAAACGACACCCAATTCTCCCATGTTAACCTATTGTGTTTTAACCGATGTTTGACCCACATGAACGCCAAAATCTGGATTTCGCCAAAAAATACAGCCAATATGTAGACGCTTGCCTTCAAAAATCACCTCATTTCTCGCTTTCCAAATCAACCAACATGCCGCTAAAATTATAACTCGCGTAATCTTCCTTTTCTTGGCTGCAATGTCTTTGTTTTTAAACCACGCCAGAAGGTCTCTAACAGTAAACGCGAACTGTGGGGTTTGGCACGATCGACTCACCTTTTGCCATATTACCGAGCACACTAAACACGCCGTAAAAACATGGTCCGCATCTTCCTCTCCTTGCTCACACAGTCTGCATCTTGGCTGCACATGAATAATGCCCCTCCTAAGTAAACCTTTCAAGTCGCTAACCTGTCTTGTTCAGCCCGCCAAACAAAAATGCTCACTTTTTTTTGGAACCCCTTCGACCCATTCAAACGGGTAATACGGAACGGAATGTTTTGAGAGAAAAGTTCTACAAGATGAGACCGAAAAATTACCATCCGAAGCGCCCTCCCAATGCCAGCTATCTGCATTTGAACTAAGAAGCATAGACCCGGCGATGTTATTGCAGCCCTGCAACTCAGCCCACTCCACATTACCAATCGGCTCTCGTTTTGTTTTGTCAAGGGCTCAAGGCAACAACTACAGCAGAATCTTTAGACATACTCATGCCACTAACAAAACACAATCAAATTTAACAATCTTATAATAAAGAACAGGTCGAAAGAGGCAACAGGACCGGAAATAAATATATAAAAAACGTTGATTACTACTTTCAATCAGCATATTAGGCAAACAATGATCATTGCAAATTTTAACAGGTGAATCCTTAGGCAACAATGCCGATAACAAACTTTCAGTTGGTTTATTCTTAGGTCAACAAAATAACAATATACAGTGTAGTAGTCAGGTTCTTTGTGTTCATACATCTTGTAGAATAAAAATCAATATCACAATGAGGGAAGCAGTAGCCACGCCAAGAAAAAATAAAAACCATGTCCAATCCACAAACAAAATTACGAGACTGCAACTACTATTGCTCTAATTAATCACATCAGCATATAAAAAATGCAGTAAGACTAAGATCAATTAAAGAAATAAAATTCAAAAGGGGGTAGCGGCGCAACTTGTTGCCCGTTTACCCGCCTCCCACTTGTAAGAGTTATTGGTTAGGAAATATATATACTATTTGAATCAAAAAAAAAATCAAATGAATCAAAATATAAATAACCCAGATGAGAATCATACTAACTTAATCGGATGAATAATATAATAACAAGTGGAGTAAATGGATTACCAAAAACATCAAAAACAAGAATAGGGTTCCTAGGATGCCCCAGGAACAACCCCATCTCTCTCTTCTTCTCTCTGCGAGAGTATAAGAAGGCAGAATACTGAAATTTAAATGGGATTATTATTGGTGATTCGTAGGCGAGCATCTAAGGAGGCAATAGTTTTTGCATTGAATTCACAATTTATTATGATGTTTCATTGCACCTTCAAGGCTTCAATTGATAGCTCGGTTACAGGAAGGAGAAGATGAAAGGGAAAAGAGGAGAGGACAACATTGGAACAAAATTTTCATATTGCATAGGATGAGGTGGGTAAAATGTCTATATTACCCTCTTAAGTGTCTTAATTGTCACAAGTTTTCCCGTAATACCCTTAAATTTCTTGCTTAAATATGTTGTACATGGTGCTTGTTAAGTTGTACGGAGATGAAAATGACCATGTTGGCCATCACTCCTCCTTTATAATGTATATATTATAGATAAAGGAGGAGTGATGTACCATATTGGAATTTTGACATGGGTACAATTTTTAAAGCAACAAATATAAGAGTATAAAGCTTATTTCATAAGGGTATTATAGGGATATCAAGGACAATTAAGACACGGGTAATCTTGACATTTAACCCACCTTCACCTTTGTGATATGAAAATTGTGTTCCATCACTGCCCTTAGACTATGGGGTATGGATCGGGAAGGAGCTCGGGATGGCTGACATGGAGCTTTTCCCGAAGGGGAACACCGCCCCCCCCCCCCCCCCCGCTCCAGCTTCGGTGTGCTCGGGAAATTACTCCCGTTCTCCCCGTCCCATTTCCCAATATCTTTTTGAACGTTAACATTATAGAGAGAGAGAGAGAGGGGTTTAAGAGATAGAGAGAGAGAGAAGCAGATCTGGAGGAGACGACGGAGGAGACGACCGGAGACGACGGAGGAGACGACCGGAGAGGACGGAGGAGACGACCTGTGGTGTTTTCGCCGGAGGAGACGACCTGTGGTGTTTTTGACGGAGGAGACGACGGAGGAGACGACCGGAGACTCGCCGGAGACTTGCCGGAGAGTGGTGAGTTGTTGAGTTTTTGTTTTTGACTTTTTGTTGCTGCTGTATATTGAACACATATATATATATATATATTTAGTTTTAATTGATTTTTCTAAAATAAATATCTAATTAAATACATTAAATAAAATAATAAAAAAAAAGGGAGGGGGAAGGGGAACCATTTCCCTTAGAAGGGGGGGAGAAGGGGAAGATGATGTGGCGCTGATGTGGACAAGGGGAAGGAAGGGGGAAGGGGAACCACACCCCATAGTCTTATGAGTATCTTAATCGACTCCTTAAATCAATTTCTTGTATGTGAAGCAGCGGTCATTTATACTCCAAATGATGTTTCATGATGATCGAACAATTGAATCGCCTAAGCACTTATCTGCTATTGAATTCACCAATTCAATGCCAGATTCATTTATAGTCTCCCATGGTTGAAACCCATTTTGCTATTGGTTACCACAACTCTCTTTTCTGACAATTCCTTGATTGCATTGCGGATTTGCCAATATAGGAAATTTTGTGTGTAAATTCATTGGATAGTTCCAGGTACGTACTTTTCTATTTTACATTTGTGAATATACTTGTTTGAACTTATGATTTGGGCATGAATTGAACAAAAATTGTATTTCTATATGTTGTATTTAAATTATGCATACCAACTGCTCGATGAACTATATCTCTTTAATTATTTCACATGTGTTTGACCAAATTGGCGATGAATGCCCAGATGCCGATGATATTCGTTACCTTAAAACAGTTTTCGAGGCTGTTTAGGATCTACTAACAGACGAACTAATCTCAGCTGGTCATAATATCAGTGACGGTGGTCTTATCGACACAGTTCTGGAGATGGCTTTTGCTTGAAATTGCGGTGTTCAGATCAATTTAAATTCAAATGATTAGTTTTGAAATCGATGGAGTCAAGCATTTAGATGAGAACTGTTGATCTTCGTGATATTTGGGAAGAAACCGGTTTTCATATTGAAAAGCAACATAAGTTAGCTGCTTGTGTAACTGTGGAAAAAGAAGGATTAAAGAACCGACACGAACCTACATGGCAGTTAAGTTTACTCCAAGGTTCACTGATGAAAATTACATGAATGCCATTAGTAAACCCAAAATGGCTGTGATTCGGGAACAGGGTAGTAATGGTGATCAGGAAATGTCGCCTGCGTTTTTCACTTTGGGATTTGAACCGTGGGATGTTACTGTGTCAGATCTTCTAAACGGGTCAGTTTCTTTAAGCGGTTTTTGGGGTATTGTGTTTGTTGGTGGGTTTCGTTATGCTGATGTGCTCGATTCTGCAAAGGGATGGGCTGCTTCTATACGGTTCAACCAGTCACTTTTAAACCAGTTTCAAGAGTTCTATAACCGCCAGGACACGTTTAGTCTTGGGGTCTGCAACGGGTGTCAGCTCATGGCTCTACTGTGCTGGATCCCATGCCCAAATGTTGTTGGAACTTTAGGAACTGGTGGTGAGCCGGCCCAGCCCAGATTCATACACAATGAATCAGGCTGGTTTGACTGTCGCTTCACCAATGTGACAATTAAAGAATCACCAGCAATAATGTTTAAAGGAATGCAAGGTAGTACATTAGGTGTTTGGGCTGCACATGGTGAAGGAAAAGCTTATTTTCCTGATCAATGATTTCTGGTAAAGTTTTATCGTCTGATTTGGCTCCTGTAAGATACTGTGATGATGACGGAAAACCAACAGAATGGTAGTACTTATACCATATTTGAAATTGATATGGTTTCTTTACGAAGCTAATCACTGAAAACTTGTGCCTAATATTGATTACATGCCTGCAAACATATATTATATAATATTTTCCTTTGTGACTATCTACATTGGTCTAATTTTGACATGGAATCTAATTGAAGTTGACCCACAAAAGTCAAACTTTGCATTTTCTTCATGTGATCAGTTATTCAGTTAAACTCAAGACTGGGTTTTGATGATGGGTTTTTTTTTGTGTATAAAATGCTGTTGGTTTGAATGTAGAAGTCTTTTAAAGTATGGATCGTTTACTTGTTTATTGTTGCATTTTAGGTTGTAAGTTTTAAAGATCAAAAAGATAAAATTCCTGAGAGATTACCATCAGGAATTTTTGCTGATTTACCTGCACCTGAAACCGAATGGGAAGAGATGGCACCGACACCTGTGCCGTGTCTTGATGGTGCCTCAATACAAATCAATGATCTGTTTTTGTGTTTTTGGATATAGAAACCTTGACCATGTAAGTACCAAACTTTGTTTAGTGGGAAACTGAATAACTTATATACAAAACCTATAGTTTGGTTAGTTTTATATAGTTTTGGATGGTTTAGTCTAGCTAGCTATAATCAACTGATATATATGTGGGACAATCGCTTTCAAATTTTATTATAGGTACATTCCCATGTTGATGTTTACAATTATACAAGCAACAAACGGGAAGAAGGCTTTGCCACGCCAAAACCGATGGCTAATTCGCATTTAGGAATGGCAACCGATGGGAGATATATATATGTTGTCTCTAGGCAACAGGGCACTCAATGTCGAACTCCTCCTGTAGCCGAAATATTTGTGCTCGATACTAACAAGAAAATGGCAATCATTTCCCCTGTTGCCAGAACCAAGGTGTGCTTATCTATTTTACGGTTCTTGAGTATGAATTGTTGCATACTATTAGAGTTAGTATTACTAACAATACACTTAGGACAACTTTCATCAGGGTTTCCTTTTTAAGCTAAGTTTAACGTGGCTGACCAATTAGAGATAAAATAACCCATATCGGCCATTCACAAGGTAGTGGGCCGAAGTTTCCCCTCAACAATTTTTGACAAGTTTTTTAACTCCAATATATGATCTGTAATGCAGCTCGCGACACTTACTGGGCACACATATAGAGTTATCTACGTTGCAATCACACCAGATGGACAGGTAGATTCTTAAGTTACTTAATGAGTTTAACTTTAGAGACAAATAATCATAAGTTTAATACCGAAAAATTAGTTTTGCAGATGACTGTGACAGGAGTTGGAGATGAAACACTTAGATTCTGGAACGTGTTTCCATCACCCAAACCACAGGTAATAAAAGTTATTCAAATTTTAGAAATGGCAGTTAATATATGTTACTACTATTATGTGTTATTGCATTATTCTTTAATCTTTTTGCAATCTATGTTTTTTTTTTACTACTATTATGTGTCATTGCTTAAGAAATGCTAAAAAAACATGAGAGATTGCAAGAACAAGATACAATGATTTAATGATGTCTCGCCAAGTGCTTCTACCCAAATCAGAGGTTTTACCCGAAACACATCATCAAATTCCTAATTATTCAGAGAAACGAGAGATAACTATTTGTTTTGTGGATATTTTGCTTAATTACTAGACGGACGTTATAATTACTTGGCATCAAGATTAATGTGTGGCCAAAATATGAACCTACAATGTACAGCCTTGCTGTTCACCCAATTTGACATGTATTGAACTCGTAAAAAGACTGTATTGAAACCTTCATCAAATAATGGATTAGATTCCACTTTGACCAATGTCGACCATGTTAAAAGAATTTGATTGGAACCATTACCAACTAATGGATTAGCACCCGTGTGTGAATAAATTTTATCGGACATGGGTCAGAATGGATAAATGAAATTTAAATAGTGGAATACGTTGAACTTTGGAAATTCGTCGCAATTTAAATCATGGAATACGTTGGACTTTGCCCAATTTAAATAGAGAAAATTTTGCACAACATGATGTGATTACTTGGTAGTTAGGTTATAGATTTGACCCATGTTTTAAGAATCATCTAGAGTTAACTTCAATGTGTTAGTTACCAACTATTATTTGCAATATGAAAATGATACCATTGTTAATGTGACACGCAGTTCAGTATGGGTTTCTGAATAAAAATGAGAAAAAACTAAATTGGTCTTGGCAAGTATTTTGGTTTGAAAAGGAAAGTTTTGACATGACTAGGTTATGAATTTAAAAAAAAAAAAGAGAGTTTCTACCATTTAAATTTGGCACTTTTAGTGAAAAGTTCCTGCAACCAGGCTCTCGGGTAAGCCGATTTTTTCTCTTGCTGCAGAACGTTCAAGTGACCCCCTGTCTTTGAGGCTAAGACCAGTTGTTTTTAACATATCTTTTGTTGAATTTGGTTTCTCAAGTTGATTCAGGTATCAGGACATAGGGTGGTTCCTTTATCTTTTGAATGGTTTTACTACATTTTCAGTTTCACCTCGCTTATCAGCACATATGTATATCCTTGCAGATTGGGACAACACGTCTTCATGTCTGCTAATTGGCATTTGAGTGACCCTGTTTGCTGATAAATATTCAAATTCAATATCATTAGTAGTGGCTTGATTGCGAAGTGGTGGACTTGAGCATAAATGGGGAATGGCGTTGATTTCGCCTTAAAGGAATGTGACTCATGCAGTGCTTATTGATGGCACTCATCTTTTATTCCCTATTTTAGACAAAATGGTAGGATGTACAGTAGTCAACAACCAGTGTTGCAATAGTCTCTTTCACCCAATATTAAGTGGTTATAGCCCCTAACTTTATGAAACAATATGATATATGTCGTCAAAATTCAAGGACCCAGACACACCATGTATCCGTGTCATTTCTATGTAGACATGTAAGGAATTGAAATCTATTTGAGATGTTCCATAGTTTTAAAATATCAATGATCAGATAATGGTTTTGTCTTTCAACATGTCATATTACTTTATAACCTTCAATTATGTTTCAAATAGTGTAATAATCTTCATATATTCTAATCAATGGATATGTTACCTGTGTTCCAGTGTGGATCATATTTTTCTAGATACCATAAAAGTTGCCTTGAACCTACACAGATTACCACTGAGGCGAGCAAAGATTTAGTAAGCACTAAATATTTTAAAAACCTATTTTACTATAGTTGTGCTAAACATGTCATGTGTAATGAGTTGACGATTTAGTGGCCTATTTTATAACCTATATTTACGAGTTTCAAATTTTAGTAACTTGTATTTTTGAGTTGCACTTTGAGTTGCACCCTACTACTATGTTGTTACTTCTTAGGTACTTCACAACACCGTAACAAATTATCCACAAACGTCACATACATACACAGAGACACACACCACAAACCCCAACAAGAACTGAGGCAACAAAACAAACGCATCCGCGACAACGCGCGGGCATTTCCACTAGTTTATGACAAAAGTATACAATCTAAGCGTGTTAAGTTCCAAGTTCCAACGTTTGTGTATGTATGTATGTATGAACAACCTTTATCTGTTTCATTATTTAAATAGTTTGATTGATTATAAAATCTCCAAATTTCAAGAGTCATCATCACGGCCAAAGAACTATTAACATTTTATTTTAGTAAATATATCATTGCATATTCTATAGCCAATTTTAATGAAACATTCAAACAAATTACCAAAAGCTCACATATAGTAAAGCTATTGATGGATTTTAAGAAGGATGGTTGTGAACAAATAATAAATCGTTGGTGTCACTTTATCTTGTAATGAGCAAGAACCACCACTTATTGATGAGAACTTCTGATTTTTTTTCTTTTTTTTTCTTGGGGGGGGGGGGGGGGGGGGGGGGGTATTAGTAAGACTATAAGACTATAAGGAGTGGGGGGGCGGGAAAGAGGGGGATGAAGCGCCATGTGGCACTTGTAGGACCCTTGTTGGGGGGAAAATAATTGTGGGGATGGAAGGGGGGAAGAGGGGGGGAAGGAAATAATATTATATTGTGTTAAAATTAAAAAAAAAAAAAAAAAAAAAACCTGACCAATAGATCGCTGCCACCTCAACCCCCCACCCCAAGCCCCACGCCGGTGAAGCCTCTCCCGCCCCCAGCCCCACGCCACTTCCACGCCCCTTTTGCGGCGGTGTTACCCTCCTTCCCGCCCCTTCCACGCTTCCACTCCGTTCAGTCTAAGGAGTGGTGGGGGAAAGAGGGGGATGAAGCGCCATGTGGCACTTGTGGGACCCTTGAGGGGGGGGAAATAATTGTGGGGAGTGGAAGGGGGGGAAGGAAATAATATTATATTGTGTTAAAGTTAAAAAAAAAAAAAAAAAAACTGACCAATAAAAGCATGCCACCTAACCCCCACCCCAAGCCCCACGCCGGTGAAGCCCCCCCCCCCCCCCCCCCCCCCGCCCCCCCCCCCCCCCCCCCCCCCCCCCCCCCCCGCCCCACGCCAGCTTCCACGCCCTACCGCCGGCGGGGTTCCCCCCCCCCCCACCCCCCCCTCCCGCCCCTCTCCCGCCCCCACTCCTGATAGTGGGTAGATGAGTAATGGTTTGTGGGGTTTTCACTATCTAAGATAGCGGAACATGATGATGATGTATGTTGAATATGTTGACGTGGCTTTGCAAGGTGGGCATGGAGGTGGCTCATGGCGGTTGACTAGGATCCGCTATCTCACGTTGAGGAACCGCATCACTGACTGAAAATTCATTGCATTGTATATTGTTTTAAGGTTTTTTTTTTTATCGGCGAACAACTGTGTGGCAACCAGTGACGGACGCAGGAACTTTGTTCATGGGGTGCGGAATTTCTAAGCACCTGGGTCGCTTATCGATCAAGTGGCCCGGATCGGGTCGGGTCGACTCGTATGCCAAAAATAATAATAATAAAATTATATAATCCATAAAAGGAAACCAAAAGCCAAAATTAATTTAAATGTCGTTACATATGCATAACAAAATTCTAAAATCTAAGGTTGTGGATACATCTCGGCTAATCGTGTAACATTGTGAATTTTTCCTAAATCTTGAATTCACAAAACATTTCGACTCTCACCCATCATCATTTATTGTACTATATTAAAACATTTCGAACAGCTCGGCGCAAGCTCATTTATTAGCCACATGGCTCGGAAACACCATATCAGCCCTGCTAACCCGGCACGAGCGAGCCACCACGAACTTAAGCGACCACGGTCACAATGCGATGTCTCGGACAACAAAAGCAGAGAACGTATATAGAAGTTTATTTTGAAACTCTACTAAATAATATATAATCTAAACAGTCAAGTACTTAGGAGACAAAAATAAATCATACGGAGTATTATTTTAAACAAAGATACGTTTTATGTAAATAAAACTTTAAGATTATCAATAAAAAAATTAACAAACAGTACATGGTACATAATTTGTAAACAACTATTAAGTGCAACTAGTTTTTTACATAACCATTTGATACTTTATTTTACCGTATAAAATAGCTTAAACTTTATTTCTAATACCAATTAAAACAATTCAATATTATTACCAGTTTGTTTTATCGGGAAAGTTAAACAAAAAAGAATGTGTGGCCCACCACCTAAAGGAACCTGACAAATTGTCACCCACCTCTTCCAATTATTCTTCATTTTAGAACCAGGTTTTTTCTTCCATTTAACCTGCAACAAAACCTTCATCATATTTCAGTTCCTTCTTCATCTCTCTCCAACATTCAAGAATGGTTTGAAAACAATGGTTTCAAAAGTCCAAGGGGTGCGATTGAAAATTTTCAAGGGGTGCGGACGGAATTAACGCACGTATATAACACTAAAAAAATTTCTTTTCAAGGGGGGCGCCCGCCCACCTTCGGCTGGCCTGGGTCCGCCCCTGGTGGCAACCACCCTTGCGGGGCGTCGTGCCCAAGAATCGACTACTCGACCTCCAGCAGCCCCCGCCTTATCCCGATGCGCGGGAAACCCGAGCCCCACCCGCCCGAAGGCACGACAGTGTTATAGAACTCGGTAAAACCTCACCGTCCGTCAGATTCAAACCGGCGCCACCCGTATTCGATCTTCACCCAGATACCAAACCACAAATGATGGAAGTGAGGATTGAACCTTTGATCACATAGGTGAAACAAAAGCCACTCCACCACTCCACCACTATGGATGGATATTAATGTTTTAAGGTTGTCTACGTCTTATCCTCTTTAAACCTCATTTTTGTTTTGCTATTGGTGAAATTTATTTAGTACGATAATGTGATACGGAAAAAATGCTAATGATAACTCTTTAAAAAGTGACGTTCCTATTTATATCATTAGGTGATAATGAAATTAAATTAAAAACTACCAATCCTATTTATCTATATCTATATACCTTATTAAAGAAACTCGATGGATAAATAGGTAATTTTACATCAAGTTTAAGAGGACATACAAAGAGCCATAGTGTAATTCCATCATTTTTACCAAATTCCCCTTTGTACCCTTGTTGTACAACTTTTAAGGCCAATAGTATAAACCACTAATGCAATAGGAAAATTAACCCAGCTCATGAAACTTGAAACCGTAGCATTCAATGGCCCTCTTCAATGGTATAATAATTATAAGTAATAATTATAATAATTGAATGGTATAATAATAATAGTAATAATTGTTCACTCTTCGTGCAAATGAACCGTCTTGCATTTATGTATCTTATTCTTCGCCTCTTTCTTTATTAGACCTATAATCATCTTCGAACAATCATCATTCAACACCTTCTTTTCTCTGCTTTTAGGTTCTTTTATTTCTAATCGCGTCATTCGATCCATCAGTCTTTTTTATCTTAATGTTCTTATCTTAATGTTGAAATGGTTTATGGAGATTGATGTTTTTTTATTGTTGAATTGGATGGTTGTTGTTGTATAGGTGAAATTGAAGAAGTGATTAGGGAGTTGTGAAGTAAATCTAGCGTTATTCCTTTGTTTTTCTGGCTATTTCGAGGTTGCTTCAGTTTTGCTTCTAATTTGTAGTTTTGATTATTTAAAGTATTATATTATAGTTATCTTGAGGCGTTTGTTTTACAGTTTTTGGTTTCTTGTATGTTTTATTAAAGGGGTGACAAGCTGGTCATGCAGCTTAATCTGCTTTTGTTAGAATGGATATTATAAGAAGTAAACTAAAGGGAAAGTCTAATAGAAGGTTCGTGTATGTGTTCTTGATGATTGTATTTTTTGGGTTACTTGGTGAAAGTTATTTCTTATTTAGTGATTTTGGAAGGATGCAACTTGCAGGAAATCGAACGAGCTTCCAAGGCTTATTGCAACTATTACATCTGGTATCATTTTCGGCTTCTTCATCGGGTCATCATTTCCAGCTTACTTAATAGTAATCTATATATTTTCATAAAAATGATTCAGGAGGCAATACTTGAAACACACTTTGGGTAACTTTGGACTTGTTTGACTCTAGCTTACTACATTCATTTTTTAGAATTTACATTTTATTCTGTTTATTTATGTTGACAAGATTGAATATTTATAGCCGGCGTCAGTTTATATTGTTGTAGGTTCACATGTTTGGGTTGAAGTTCCAACTTTTCCTGGATTGATGGGGAAGTGACCCGAATCAATGGGTTATAGCTTCATGTACATACCAAAATGGGAAAGACTATGAATGTGTTTTGATGTTACATTATATCTAGGGTAAACTGCATGAAATGAAAACAAACTCTACACTTTTTATTTATTTATTTAGCTAGCAACTTTAGTTAACAGCGGAACAGAAACTATCTTTTAGCAACTAACTTTATTTTAACCTTATTGTAGAAGGACACACAGTTGAACATATTTTTGAAGTAAAATTGAATTGACTTTATTGCCCTGACGAAGAGGTGATCTTATGGATATTTGTATTTTTTTTTTTCCTGTTAATATTTTTGTAAGGTAACTATGTGGTTTATTCAAATTGCTTGTTTGGTAGCTATGAATCAAACTTCCATATGGATTTCTTAACCTTATTGTTCAAATTCTACCGAAACCTTTATCAAATAATGGGTTAGTACCCAATTTGACATGTCTTGAATCAACTAACAAAATTTAACTAGAACCATTACCAAGTAATAGATTAGTTCATGTGTGTAACTTTTTTTTTTTTTGAATGGCTTAATTTTTTGTCACAAATGGAATATGAACTGTCACCACACGGAAAGGCTAAGCGTTATTTAACACTTTGTTATCAGTAGGCTAAAGGCCCTTTGGTTTATGTGTGTAACTAAATGTTGCAAATAAAAATTGAGCACTGTTCGGATTGGATAAATGATATTATGGTGTATAAAGTTTAGAGCAATTTAGAATGTGAAAAAAAATATACACCCGCGACAATGCGCGGGCATTCTCATTGGTATAATTATAAGGCACCATCTCTGCATAATTAAAAAAAAGTTTTCTTAAGATTTTTATGATTATCTTCATATCCACCCAGTGGCGGATCTTGAACTAGAAAAGAGAGGGCCGAAATCATATGACCTAAATTTTTTTTCCATACCACTCAGTTTTGGGTCGGTGAACCGGTTCGGATCGGGTCAAACAATAAGAACTCTAAATATCCATTAATTTTCAATAACTTAAATTATCGTTTTAAAAAAACAAAGTCCATAAATATAAATGAAAAATGTGAAAGAAAGGATGAGTACCTGAAGAAAGTATCACTACTCAGCCCGACGACCTTTAAGCTCTTTAAACTCGTCAATTACAGATGTGAGAAAGGGTTGCTTCTGGCAAGTCGGAAGTCAGAACAGACTAACGTTTGAAAGTAACACCCATTTGCCTTAGAGACTATCCGAGTAACAAGTGATCAAACCACAACGAACAAGAATGTAATTTCAAAATGTTGGGGACTATAAGTAATATATGGTAAAACCACAAAGAGTATACGAGCAGTTTCCTCTAAAAGAAAAGATTCATAGTAAGCATGATTTTGTTTTTTTTTTTTTTAACGGCCAAACAACTTTTATTCATATAATAGCTAGCAAGAAACTAGCAATAACAATCCGGAAAATACAAATTAAAACGAAATCTGAAACTATTTTAGCCGTAACAAAAACAAAAAGTTATCCCATTTTGTGTGCTTCAAATCGGCACCAAGCGTCCCACGTCATATTCGCCATTTTCTCCGATTTGTCACCCATAAGAAGCTCATGATCTTTATCTCCTCCATTATCTTTTGAATCGAAACTTGTTTTTGATTGAACATTAAGTCATTTCGCGCCCGCCAAATACTCCAAAAAGCCGTCAAAATAACCGCATAGAATGCCTTCCGAGGTCGGGCGGCCTGCTTTGCGGTCAAGTGGTATGACAAAATATCTCTAACGTGAAAAGCGAAGAAGCCCGAAACGTTACGCCAGTCAAAAACGAGCTGCCAGACGATAGTGAAAACCGGACAGCCCGTAAAAATATGTTCAGTTGTTTCAGTAGTAAGCTGACACGCCTTACACGATTGAGACTCACCTGCACATTTCTGCGACTTAAAGCTGCCAACGTAGGAAGACGATCTAGGTACACCCGCCATGCGACAATCGTCACCTTCTTTGGAACCCAGCTACACCACTGAAAAGAGGTAACTGGGAGATCATTAACTGCCGTAAATAACCACTTCTTGATCGCTTTGACTGAGAATCCAGTTTCTCCTCCTATCGACCAATCCAAAGAATCATGTTCCGATGACAAGACTAATCCATTCAGCAGTGATATCAAATCTGCAAGCTGAAGAGTTTCTTCCATTGTAGTAAGTGGACGTTTCCAGTCCCAAGTGAACACATTCCCAAGCTGATCTGCAGCAGTTACACGATCAGCCACTCGGCAGGTCTTCGTCTTTTCAAGGCCAAATAGCAGCGGGAAACGTAACTTTAGAGGCTCGTCCACTAACCATACGTCAAACCAAAACAGAATCAAATTCCCAGCACCAACCTTTCCTCTAACGAAATTTATCGAGCCATTATTATGTGTTGCAAGTAAATCCGGAATAGACGCGATTTGTTTCCATGTTCCTCCAAGAGAAAGCTTCATCAGAATATAATTCCAATCTCTAGCATTGCCATGTATCGACCACACTACCTTTCGCCAACAAGGGAATTTGTAGAGAGCATAAAATAATTAAGGAATTTTTAGAGGACGTAACATGTAAGAAACAAGCGTGCCTCATAAATGTGGCAAGATATAGAAAATGCAATTTGTAACGTACAACACATTTATTAATATAAAGGATAATTAGATTGGGATAATGTAATTAATTTGTTTACAACTTTTTTTATGGTCAACTCATTATCAACCCGTTTGATCTATGGCCGAATCAATCTTTTTAAAGGCATAAACCAAATACTAAAATGAGTATTCTTTTTTTCAAAACTAAAAAAACAATATAAAAGGCGAGGATAACAGTAATTGCAAGATTATAACTATTTGCATGATAAATACAATAAAAAAGACTTGGGGGCCTAAATCTATTAGCTTCAAAATACTTTCATTAAGCCGACCTTAGTTTGATCATATATACAACTATATAATACATATATTTAGCGCCGCAAGTATGTACTTTAACTATAATTTTAAGTATAAGACACTTAATACATCTGGTATAAAGTAGATACGTAAACAACTTGTCATTCATCATTTTGTCTCTTTTATGATATTAATGATAAATTTAATGAACATAATAATTAATGATATAAGCTCTAAAAATTATAAGTTTTATTTATAATATAATATTTAATAGGGGAAAGTGAATATGGGGCTGTTACGCACCTAAGTTGTATGCTAAACCACTCAAAACTACGTAGTTTTGATTAAACCTAATTAATAAATTAATTTGTGTTACAATATTTCGAACCCAACTCCATCATCAACTTATCTTTCATTACCCAATTTCATATGAAATTCGCATCTCTCCATCGGTGCCCGGTACCGAAGTCACTTCACTCCAAATGAACGCCCCTCAAATGTTGACATTGCCATAAATAGATTTATTTCTATTATAATAAGGAAATCAATTGAATCGAAGAAAGGTGGGATTTATTTTGGATCTGAATCTTAAAACTACTCTCGATGTGTATTTTCAGTGATGTGTATTTTCAGTTGGCAATATAAATTCTTCAAATTCACAAAATATTAATGTATGATTTTATATAGCATAACACTTTCAAAGTTATCTACATCTCTAGAAAAGAAAGCAGAGAACTTTTAATTCTTGCTGGCAAGCAAGAGGGGAAAAGACATAATTGATTAACTTCAACATATAACAAAAAAAATGGATGATTACTTGTAAGGAGAAAGAATAAAAAGATTTAACGAATGGTTTATGATTGGATTCATGCTAATCTCATTATTGATTTATTGGATTCCATTTAATCCTTGTGATGCTTAGCCTAGGTTTGAATACAGGGGTTTAAGTTAAGTGAGATTTGGTTTTCAAGATCCAAGAATGTCGGAGGCCGAACGGCGGAATGAGGAGGAGTGGCAGGATGCACCTACGAGGAAGGGGAGAAAAGGTCCGAATCCACAGAATATCAACAACAAGGTAATATCGAAGTTTTTCGTTTCCAATATTTCGCCGAAGTGTTCTTCAGCGGATCTAAAAGAGACGTTTGCTGGGTTTGGGGTATTCGAGGGTTCTTACATCGCACGTAAACTGGATAAATGGGGGAAAGGTTTGCTTTTGTGTCGTTTAGGGATGTGGGTGATGTGAAACGGTTGGAATCTGAGATGGGTGATGTTTGGATTGGATCGCATAAATTATTTGTATCAGTAGCAAGGTATGTGGATGGAAACGTGATTGATATTGAGGGTGGTGATAGGAAAAGGAAGACTAAGAACACCAATAGCCATGCCCATGCAAACCCTACTATAGGGGGAGATGAGGGTATGGCAGGAGGTCACGGTAGTGCAACTAGAGCGCCAGAGGTGGGAGGAGGTCGATCGTTTTTAGATTCGTTATTGAATAGAAATAAGGTGGACGTGATCAAGGTGGACGATGATGTCATAGCTTCCGAGTTTGATTAGTGGAATGGCGTAGCTTTGAGAGGTAAAGTGGTGGATTTTTCCACGTTGGTTTCGTTGAATAAAATAGTGTTGAGACAGGGATGGCCAGTGGAAAGTATCAAATATTTGGGAGGGTCCCATGTGCTTCTTATCTTTCAATCGAAGGAGGGGGCAGAAAGGTATTTGGGGGATAAGGATGGGTGGTATCCATGGTTTGATGAATTAAAAGGATGGGAGGGGAATATGAAACCTGGGGATGAGCGATTGGCTTGGTTACAGATTCATGGTATTCCAATGTCTTTGGCAATTGATCAAGTCTTCACTAAGGTAGGGGAGAGATATGGTAAAGTGGTGAGAGTGGAAAGTTCGTCGGTTGATGATAAAGACTTCTCATTTGCTTACATTGGAGTTCTATGCACGAAACGGGGTAGAATTGAGGATCGTGTGGATATAGAATGGAGAGGGACTATTTTTAACGCATGGATTGACGAGGATGTGAGAGAGTGGATACCAGGTTGTGTCGAAGAGGAGCTGGAGGTGAGTGTAGATTCGGAGCAGGAAGAGAGAATGGATGGGACGCAGGTTGAGGAAGAGAGTTTGGATGTTGAACTAGAGGATGGGGAGATTAGGGTGGAGGAGGTTGTTAATGAGGAGGACAATGAGCAAAGGAAGGAAGGGGGTGATAGTGTGAATGAGGTTGGGATTACTTCGTTGTTTAAGCAGGACACGGTACAATTGGTGAAGCGAAAAAAGTTTCGAAGGAAGACTTTATTTCAGAACCGGAGCGGCTCTACGGGTTCACAAGGTCGTCCAAAGAAAAGGTGTAGGGAGAAGAATGATTTGTTTATGGTGGATAAGTTGATCGGGATTCTTTCACAAGGAGATGATATCACACAACAGACGCAAGAAACGGAGGAGGAGTCTTTTGTTACGCCTATGCAAAATATTTGCAGAGTTAACTTCGAAGTGGAGGACTCTCATGAAGTGGAGGAGGTGTCCATTCAACAAGTTGAACAATTGCCGGATCACTTTGAAGCAACTCAAACGGTGAACGCTGTGGAGGTGGGCGAGACGAGTGAAACAGTTTCTTTGGGAATGGCTGTGACAACCTGCACCCTTCACTTTTCATAAATGTGCATAATTGGTTCCTCAACTATTTCAAAATTTTCATTTTTAACCCTCGTATTTTAATAGGACCAAAATTCACAATTTAATAAAACTTGTAATTTTTATAAGTAAAAGTATGCACATTTTATACTCACATCTACACCCGAGCACGTATGTTTCAGACCTTGATACTCAAAGCCCTTAATTTTCGGTCCTAAAACAACTTAGAAACAGAAGGAAACAAGTCTATAACTTAAAATTGATTAAATTAGAAAAATTATTTTTTTAGCCCTCGCGGTCCGCTAAGACAGTCAAACAGTCAAAGTTCCAGTCAAAGTCAAAGTCCTAGTCAAATAGTCAATTCATCTTAAAACCTTACTTTATTGTGTTGACCAATTTTAAAGCCTAATTGAATCCAAAACTAGTATAAAAACTCACCTATGACCCATTACACTTTGCACCTCTAAAAATCGATGTTTCAATTCGATTAAACTCTCTCTCATACCTTTCTTCTAGAGTATATTACTTCTACATTTGAAGCTTTGATTATAAGCTCTTGTAACTGGCGAATTGGAAGCTTGATAATTTTCCTATTCGGTTTCTTTTCTTCTAAATTGGACTAGTTTTGTTGTTGAATCTTTGGATTGCTCGCATTTTCACGCTCGCTTAGTCATCTAGTCATTTGGCGAAAGTGAGTATTTCCTATCCCCTTTTTGCTTTTATTCATTTTTGGGGTGTTACATGTACACTTATACAAATTACAAATACAAGTTCAAATTTTTACAATACAATTCTAGTACTATGTGCATTTGCTTACAAACATGCTTTATGCTTAGACATTACATGTAGAATACATTTGTACTTAGTGAAATCATTAACATTGTACAAGCCGACCTTAACATTGGATAGCGTTATTGGATTGAGAACCCGCCTAGGTTGATTCTCCCCCTTTTTCATCGGAGAATCTGTGGTCATTGTTAAGTTATTATCCATTTAGTGGATAAGTACACCGTCGTTCATTTAGTACATTATACAGTCACAGGATTGATTTTGCTCATTTGTATGATACATAGTTTACATAATTGCATTGTAGCTTTGCACTTGAATTGTATACCATTTTTTCCAACTTACTATATATTAAAACTAGGAATGCTCACCAACATTTCTTATGTTGACAAAACTTATTTTGTACATGTTTCAGGTGCAGTTTGATCTTAGTACTATAGCATAGGATTTTAGTGCTTGCTTTTATTAAGTTATTTCAATTTTCATGTTTCGTTCAGACTTTTGTATTTTTCCCATTTCATCTATGTAAGACAATTAAAATTATTCAATAATATATTTACATTTTAGTCCATGTGCTTTTGAACAATCGTCACTACGTGACACCTCGATGATTCCGCCATCGGTTTGGGTGTTACAGCTTTGGGGGTGGAGAATTTGTCTAGTTTTGTTCCAGATGTTAAACAGGTGTTGTTATCCGAAGGTTATCAAGTGGGTGAACTATGAATTTTGTGTCTTGGAATATAAGGGGGTTGGGGATTGTTAGTAAAGCAGATTGGATTCGTGGCATTAGGATGAAAAACGAGGTGAATTTCATGATGTTTCAGGAAACTCAATTCTCGAGTCTAGATACGGTGGATTTAAGTAAGTTTTGGGGGTAACAACGATTACTTGTATGATTGGGTCTCTTCGGATGGTAGATCGGGCGGGTTACTTTCGATGTGGGATCCTAGAGTTTTCAATAAGGAGGGAGTGGTTAAGGCGAATAATTGGATGGTAGTATCGGGTCGTTTCAAAGGGTGTGGGGAGGTGGTTAACGTGCTTAACGTTTATGCGCCCCAAACTTTGGCTAACAAGAGGGCGTTGTGGACGGAGTTAGAGAGTGTTGTGGGCGAGGGGGAGGGGTTGTGGGTGGTTGCTGGGGACTTTAATTCGGTTAGAAATGAAGGTGATAGACGAAATTCGGTATTTTCTGCGGCGGATGCAAGCGAGTTCAATAGATTTATAGATGAGACTAATCTGCATGAATACTCCTTAAAAGGAAGACGTTTTACTTTTGTTGCAGGTACAAAGTTGAGCCGTATAGATCGGATTTTTGTCAACTGGAATCTGTTCATGGTCTGGCCGAATGCGGAGTATATAGCCTTGGAGAGACATATTTCGGATCATTGTCCCTTAATGTTAAAGACGGTTTCAAGGAACTTTGGTTCGAAGCCTTTTAAGTTCTACAACTCATGGCTCGGAAGAGAGGGTTTTGGTGAAATGGTGAAGCAAGCGTTGGGCTCGAAAATTTTTGAAGGGGAACCGGATGTCATTCTGATGCAAAAGTTCAAGTTTCTAAGAGATAGGATTAAGAAGTGGGTGGAAGAATGTAAGAAAAAAGAGATGGAGGAGCAAATTGTTTTAGAGAGAGAAGGAAATGAGTTGGAACAGGTGTTGGATTTGTGTGATCTATCGGAAGATGAGGTGTGGTCGTTAACTGAAATTAAAAAATGGCTTAAGGAACTTGACTTATTTCGACAAAGGGATTTGAAGCAGAAAGCGCGTTGTAATTGGGCTTCATTTGGAGATGATAATACAAAGTTTTTTCATGGATGTATTAACAAGAGGAAGGCGGCAAATTATCTTCCGGGCTTGATGGTGAACGGGGTTTGGGAGTACAAACCGCATGTGATTAAAAGGGAAGTTATGGGTTTTTTTAGGGACAAGCTTATAGAGAATGTGAAGAATAGACCGAAGCTAACTTGTTACGGGTTAAAGAGGGTGGCCGTGGATGATGCGACTATCCTTGTGGATGCTTTTTCGGCTCAAGGGGTGAAAAGGGCGGTATTCGATTGTGGTGCAGATAAAGCGCCAGGACCTGACGGGTTTAATTTTCGATTCATTCGGGCTTTTTGGGATGTCTTTGAATCGGATTTTGTTGATATTATGCGCAGGTTTCATGAGAAGGGGCGGTTCAATCCGGGGGTAGCTTCTTCGTTTATTGCTTTAATACCGAAGGTGGGGGATCCGGCAAAGTTAAGTGACTTTAGGCCGATTAATCTAATCGGCAGTATTAGCAAGGTGGTTTCGAAGATTTTAGCTAATCGGTTGAGGCTTGTTATGGGTAAGATTGTCTCCGAACATCAGTCTGCATTTTTGTCAGGGAGGTACATTTTAGACGGGCCTTTGATGACGAACGAGATTATTTCGTGGGCTAAAAAGAGAGGTAAAAAATTGTTCCTGTTCAAAATTGATTTTGACAAAGCCTACGATAATGTCAATTGGGAATTCTTGATATCGGTTATGAAACAAATGGAGTTTCCTGATTTGTGGTGTGAATGGATTCGCGGGATTTTGGAGTCGGCTAGATCGTCAGTCCTTGTGAACGGTTCTCCTACATTTGAGTTTGGGTGTCAAAAAGGTGTTAGACAGGGGGATCCAATTTCACCTTTTCTATTTATTATTGTTATGGAGGCTTTTTCCGGGATAATGAAAAAGGCTTGTGATATTGGTGCGTTCGACGGTTTAAGACTTCCTAACGGGGGGCCGATATTATCTCACTTATTGTATGCTGACGACGCGATGTTAATGGGGGAGTGGTCATCTTTCAATTTTAAGAACATGAAGCGGATTCTAAGGATTTTTTATCTTTGTTCCGGGTTGAAAATAAATCTTCATAAGTCGACTCTTTTTGGAATAGGTGTGGGTATTGATGAAGTTGCTAGTGAGGCGGAGGCGATGGGGTGTAAAACCGGCACTATTCCGTTTGTGTACTTGGGAATTAAGGTGGGTGCTAACATGAATAGAGTTGCAAATTGGGAGCCGGTTGTTACTACGTTTAAGAAGAGGCTTTCCAAGTGGAAAGCTAATACGCTATTGATGGCCGGCCGGTTAACGTTGATTAAATCGGTGTTGGATAGTTTACCCATTTATTATTTTTCTCTTTTTAAGGCTCCCAAGGAGGTTATACAAACTCTAGAAGGGTTGATGAGGCGCTTTTTATGGGGAGGTTCCGAAGAGGTTAGGAAGATGAGTTGGGTGTCTTGGGAGAATGTGACGAAAGACATTAAGCATGGTGGATTGGGTATAGCTAGATTGGAGGTGAATAATAACGCGATGTTGGCTAAATGGATTTGGCGATACTTAAATGAGAGTTTAGCTATGTGGCGAAAGGTGATAGTCGCGTTCCATGGGTCTAGCCGTGGATGGGGTATGGTTCCGGTCAATACGTCTTTTACGGGAGTGTGGAAGAACTTGGCTAAGTTTTGGAACAATCATAAGATTGAGGGGATGGGCCTAAACAGTTTGATTACGGCTAAAGTGGGAAATGGAGATATGGTTCGATTCTGGCTTGACTCTTGGATTGGAAGTCAGCCTTTAAAGGATGTTTACCCGGAATTATTTTCTTTGGAGCGGCTTAAACGAGTGAAGGTGAAGGACCGGTTTGAAGTGGTAGGAGGTATTCGGCGAATTAAATGGGATTGGGTTACTGTGCCGTCTTCTATGCTGGAAACGGGGCAACGACATCAGCTAGAGGGTCAATTAATGCAGGTTGTTGGCTGTGACTCTAGGGACGAGTGGCGATGGGATGATGGGAAGGGGGAGGGGTTCTTGGTTAGTGCGGTAAAGAAATGGATGCTTGGTGCGGTTAATGCCGGGGATAGTTTTGGTTTCTCGTGGTGCAAGTGGGTGCCGAAGAAATGTAACATTTTTATGTGGAGGGCTTATTTAGATAGGCTCCCCACCAAGGAAGCGCTCATTCGTAGAGGTATTGCGGTGGAAAACCCGAGGTGCGTGTGGTGTGATGGAGTCCATGAAACGGTTGAACATATTCTTACAGGGTGTTGGTTTGCGTCCGGTGTTTGGAATGTGGTTACGAGTTGGTGCAAGATTCCGGGGTTCTTTGTTTTTCACGTCAAAGACATAGTGGAGATGCATGATTCGTACGGTTTAGTGGGGGACAAAAGAATGGTGGTTCATGGTTTATTGATCATTGCGTGTTGGAGGATTTGGAAAGCGAGGAACGAGAGGATTTTTGAGAACAAGGAGATGAAGATTGTTGAGGTAGCCGCGGACATAAAGATTTTGGGATTTTTATGGTACAAGAATAGATTCAAAAATGGGATAGTCGATTGGGATAGATGGATTAGTTTCGATATTATGTAATTATGTAATTTTGGTTTTCTTGTATTGTGGTTCTCGGTTTCTCTCCCCGACTTGGAGATATGTAGCTTGTTGGTGGTTTAATAAAGTTAATTTTCAAAAAAAAAGTGAGATTTGGTTTTGTAACACAAATTAATTTATTAATTAGATTCAATCAAAACTACGTAGTTTTGAGTGGTTTCGCATACAACTTAGGTGCGTAACAGCCCCATATTCACTTTCCCCTATTTAATATTTATTAACTAGTTGAATTATCTATTTTAATATTAAGTTGCTTTTATTCATTTTTCTTTTAATAAAACGTTTGGTATTTAATAATATGTATTGTTCGTATCAGCTACACATTCCATTCATATCAAAACGTAGCAAACCCCTTAACGAACCGCAAGATCAATTGCAAGTTATATAAACGAGGTAAATAAGTCATGTTCAAGTTACATAATTGCAAGTATATCCAAATTTCGTGTTTAAGTTAATAATAATAAGGGAGACGGGGCACCACAACAGAAAAGCTCAAGGGTACCTCACTACCAGCACGGTAACACCATCGCCACCATTGCTAGTAGGGGTCCCGTGAACCGTTTACTAGTTCTAGTTAACGGGCTGGTCACTATTAATAATAATTGCAACGGTCGAATTTTAGTATTTATTTTATTGCTTTTTTGACCGTTTGAATTAATTTAATATAAAACGGTAACAATATTTTGACCGTTATTTTCAAATGGTATAAAAATGGGGACGGTTTAAATAAAAAAAACACAAACAAACAACTAGATTAACTAAAACACAAACAACACAAATGGATCCAAGGAAATCAAAGAGTTTTTCGAAGCGTGGGAGGGGAACCTCAAAATCTAAAGTTGGGGGTTCTAGTAGTCGAGGCAGAGGTTCGGGTTCGACATCGGGTACGGTTGAAGGCTATAGGCCCGTGATCAATTTTCCACAAACCCAACCCCAACAACAACCGATTTACTCACAATACCCACAATTCCAACAATTCCCACAAACCCAATAACCCATTATGTATCCACAATATTTTACGTCGCCTCAATTAACACCATCTCAACTAGACGACTTCGAGCTCAACATACATGACGATGACGATGACGATAACGCGGAAGAAACCGTGCCAGAGACACAGTTGCAGGAACATGGAGATGAAGAATTAGACGATGAAGCAGAGGAGGCGCTTGAAGTTGAAGATCAAGTTGTAGAAGTTGATGCAGGGAGAAAAAGAAATATGCAAGGCGAACAAAAGCTGTGAAGTGGAATATGGCACAAGAGGTTGCTTTGGCAAAAGCTTGGTGCTATGTGTCGGAGAACAGGGAGAAGAGTAACCAAAGAAGCATGGGAAGTTTTTGGAAGGCGGTCCAAAAACATTACGCGGCACTGTTGGGAGGATCCACGCGAACACTTGATCAAATTACTTCTAAATGGACTGCCATGAACCCACAAATGAATGCGTTCAATGGCCTTCATCAACAAGCGGTAACAATTATGATATATTTAACTTACCGTTTTATATAATTATACAAACTTTTCTAAATTATATTTAATTTACGGTTTTATTTAATTATATAGGAGCGCCTACGAGGGAGTGGATGTAGTGATCTAAACGTCATGCAAATGGCGTTGAACGATTACATAAGAAGTCATCCTTCCGGTTTTAATCATCAAGCTGCATGAGTGGGGTGTGGAGACACCAACACTCCATGTCTGAAGCATTTATTTATTTTTCCAAATATTAATTTTAATTAGTTTTATAAAAGTAACAAACAAACAAAATAATGTTCAAATAAATACTAAATTTTATAAAAAAAATTCCAAAGCATCCTAAAATTAAAAAAAATACATACCATCCTAAAATAAAAAAAATTACAAAGCATCCTAAAGTTTCATAAACGTTCGAAAGTAAATACTAGTCGTCGTGTCTATTGTTCCAAATGTATTCAATCAAGTTGGCTTGAAAATGATGATGTATGTGCTAGTTACGTAACGTGAATTCGTTTAACTTTTGCTGCTCTGGGCCAACCGGAATAATATTCTTCTCTACCGCGTTTTCATCGTACTCACAAATAGCTCGGCCTTCGTCTTCGATGATCATGTTATGCAGCAAGATACAAGAATACGTACAATAATGTAGTTTTTGGGTGTGAAAGCACGTGTCGTGTTTGCAATGATGTGCCATCTTGCTTGTAGAACCCCAAATGTTCGTTCAATGTCATTTCGCGCCGCTTCTTGATACCTAGCAAATTTCTTTCTTTTTTCGTCGGGAGGGTACCTAACAGTTTTAACGAGTGTAGAGTAGGTTGGGTATATTCCATCAGCAAGATAATACCCGTGCCTGTACTCAACCCCCGAAACTGTAAATCTTGTATCCAGATCGGTTCCTTTTCTAACATCCTCAAAAACCAATGATTGGTTAATGACATTAATGTCGTTATTCGATACGGGAACACCAAAAAATGCATGCCAAATCCATAAGTCTTGTGACGCAGCAGCCTCTAAGATTATCGTTGGATAACCATGATCGCCTCAATAAAACTGGCCACGCCATGCATTAGGGCAATTCGCCCACGGCCAATGCATGCAATCGATGCTTCCGAGCATTCCTGGAAAACCATGCCTTTCGTGGTGGAACTCATACAATTTATGGACTTTATTGGAGTTTGGTTTTCGCAAATATTTTTTGCTGTAGATCTTGACAACACGTTTGCAAAACTTAGACAAGCAGTTACGTGTCGTTCTTTCGAACATCCGTAAATACTCATCCCATGAGTTGGCTGCTGTCCCGAAAGCAAGTTGGCGCAATGCTGCTCTGCATTTTTGTAAAGTTGTGAATCCCCGTTTGCCTCTAGCATCCTACCGTAATGTAAAATACGGGTCACAATTGGCTAAATCATTGGCGATGCGTACAAATAATTGACGGCTCATTCGGAATCGGCACCTAAACATCTCATATGTGTACACCGGTTGATCGGCAAAGTAATCTGCTACTAATCGCTCGTGGGCACCTACACGTATGTTGTAATAAATATAAAATATTTGCGATATAAAATTCTAAAAAAAAACATTTGCTATATATATTCCAAAAAAAATATACACTTACCCTCCCGGCCTCTGTTTATGCAAGATTACCTAGTTCGTGGTTCCGTGCTCACTTCTTCGTCTTCCTTCGCCACAATTTTATTGTGCCGCTTCCCAAACCGCGTTTATAAAAATTTGGTTTTCTTCGCTCGACGAAGTAGACGAATCAACCAATGGTAGAGAAGACATTGTTTGGGTATTTTAAGAGAATATGTGTGTTTTTTATAAAAAAAAATAGTAGAGAGGATTTTGGTTGTTTTTGGTTGATAGTTGGTTTATATATATATATATATATATATATATATATATATATATATATACACACACACACACTAGACTATTGCCCGCGTAGACACGCGGTTCAACAACCAACAATTATTTGAAGCGGTATAACCTATAAACAAAATACAGTAGAAATATTTTATTAAAGTTTAAAAGCAAGGAATACACATTTTATTCAAATATCACTAAATATTTTCTTATACACCACATTTTTTGTTTTAGTCTTGAGATTCCCATCACCATCTAGTATAAGTCATTTCACCACTGTCTTGCTTTTAACTCTTGACAATGTGACATAAAGTTGGCCATGTGAGAATATGGGGTCTCTTAAATACAATCCAACCTTCGATAAAGACTGTCCTTGGTTTTTATTGATGGTCATTGCGAAACAGACGTATATTGGGAATTGACGCCTTTGAAACTTCACTGGAATCTTCTTATCAAATGGTATTTGAGGAGTATTATCTAGTAAAAAATAAATAGTAGTGAAAAATATTTCTGATAAAATGTTAACAATAAGACACCGTTTGAGTTAGATCATTCAAAATTCGAATTAAATGTTATAATTAAGTCTAATTGTTACCATTATAGATATTAAAATGTGAAATTATATACTTAAATAGAACATTTAATATTTGAATATTTATAAATTTTAACTGAAATCTATCAATTGAAATTCTTGTATTCAAAATTTGAGTTTTAACTTGTAACTAATTTGAGAAATTTATAACTAAAACTATTATTTGTTAAATTTTAAATATATTAGGAAATATCTAATTAGTATATCTCTATTTTAAAGGTAATAATAAGATTGTTTGTTACAATTATTAACTAAAACTTCAAAAGTTTGAAATTTATTAAAATATTCAAATCATTCAAAATTCGAATTAAATGCTATAATTAAGTCTAATTATTGCCATTATTATCTAGAATTCAAAATGTATAATTTTTATAATGTTAACAAAATTTTAAAATTTATATTATAAATATTGAAATATGAAATTATATACTTAAATAGAACATTTAATATTTGAATATTTATAAAGTTTAATTGAAATCGATAAATTCAAATTCTAGTAATCAAAATTTGAAAGATTCAAATAATTCAAAAATTTGAATTAAATATTTTAAATGTGTTAAATAAATCTAAATCTAAATGTTACCAGAAATCTTGAATTCAAATTTTTGAGATTAAATATTTAAATAAAACATTTAGTATTCAAATATTTTTAAAGTTTAACCGAAATCTATAATTTCAAAGTCTAGTATTTAAAATTTTATTTTTTATTTGTAATTAATTTGAGAAAGTTACAACCAAAATTATTAATTGCTATATTTTAAATATATTAGGAAATCATAATTTAAAGATAATAAATAGGTGTAATGGTTACCATATTAACTTTAATTCAAAATTTTAATTTTTTTAAAAGATTAAGTCATTAAAAATGTTTAATTAAAAGGATAATTAGTATGTATAATTTCTTACCATTATTAAACAAAATTTGAAATTTGAAATTTTGTCTAATTCGAATTTAAATATTTCGAATTTTAATTTGAAATTGATAATTCGTTATTTAATTGATTACCAATATAAGCTAAATTAATATTAGGATAATATATGACAATTAATAGAATCGATTAATGTATTAATAAGAGTTGACACAACTTATATGTGGACTTTGAATCATATCAATTAAGTAAATAAAAGGATAATTAGTATATGTACTTTTTTATAATTATTAACCAAAATTTGTCAAAATTTTATATTTTGTCAAATTCGAATTTAAACATTTCGAACTATAATTTGAAACTTGAAATTCAAAATTCGATATTTAATTGATTACCAATATAAGCTAAACTAATATTAGAATAATATAACACAATTAATAGGATTAATTAATGTATTAATTGGAGAGTTGACACTACTTATGTAGAGACTTTGAATCTTATTAAATGTGTAATTAAAAAGATAATTAGTATGTGTAATTTCTTAAATTCGAAATTTAACTAATTACCAACATAAAATTACACTAAATTTAGAATGTGGGTAATTTAAATGTAATAAAGAAATTTAATGTGTTTCTAATTTACATCAGTTTCCTTTCCCATTCTCATTTATTGCTTTTTGTTAAAAAAAGTAAAAAAGACTAAAACGTGGATATTTCTATTAGATATTCTAAAAAATGTAAATATATAAATATAAGGAATAAAGAGATTACCTAAGTAATTTGTAGCAAAAGTCATCTCAAATTTGTCTTCTGAGAACTCCAGCTTCTGAGAAAATTTGCCTGCGTTATTTCTAATATGAAAATTATATTCTTCGTCAGTAAGTTACTTAGATATTTAAATATTAGAAATTACAAGTGAAAGATCCACTAAAAAAAGGATTTTTTTCCATTTAGAATATCTTATAGAAATATCCACTTAAAAATATTTCTACTATATTTTAATCCCTTCCTTCTTTAAACCAATGATAATCATTCCATATTATTAGCCTCCAATATAGGAAACTCGTTTAAATTTTAAATCAATTCATGGATTTTGAATTTCGAATGAATGATCCAAACTGGAGCCCCATATCCGAATACACTAACCCATTATTCATTTATTCTAGAATCAAACAATAAAAAACATTCACTCCTAATGATGAAGATCCAAAAAGAGATGATCCTCAAGAACACATGAAAGAACACTAACATGAACATTCTTAAACACATACAATAACCCTATTGATCCCATACAATAACTCCCATTACCAAACCCACCCTATAATTAACATTTTAAAACATAAATAAAATTCAGAACAAAACAATGTACAAATCAACAAACACATACATATGAAACCTCATATTTTTACTGATATCAAGATCATACCTTTAAAAGCAAGTCGGTCCAACCAATCAATTCGTTCAATTAACATTTTCATACTTATTCACAAGCTTCTCCAAACGCTCCTCTTTAAGAACACCTACACATATTAATAACATATCATTGTTGAGAAATTCGACATCAGAGATTGTGTTACATGAGAATGGAAAGATGGTACCTTGAAGAAGAAGGAGAGGAGACAATGGAGAATTATGTATGAAATCATTGAACCCTAAAACTAAAAACTTATTAAACATAAAGAATAATACACAATACATCAAGATTGAAACCTAAAGTATTCAAATCAGCATGAAAAAGAAAGAAAAACATGAACCCTAAAACTGATTTTTTTTAAACCTAAACAGTAATACACAATAAATCAATATTTGAAACCTAAATCATTAAACTCAGTTAAAACAAAAACAGAAAAATATTAATCGGCCATGATAATGTTACAGAAAAAAAACGAAAACAAAAACAGAGGAACGTGATAGATGAAGAACGATAATGTTACAGAATAATGGAAGAGACGATACCTTGAAGGAGATGAGACGAAGGAGATGGCTTTGATGGTTTGATTGGTTTAGTGTTTGAAAGAGACGATAATAATTGGTTGTTGTGTATGATTGAGAATGGTTTAGGAAAGTTAATATTACTAAATGATTGTTGACCAACATTAATTGAGAATGATTTTTGATTTAAAAAAAAAAGAAAATTTTATAAATTCTCACCTTTTGCCATGTGGCACAATGTGGGAGGGGAGAAGATTGAGGGTGTAATGTGGGAGTGCTATGTGTCCATAATTGCTTTTGTTTATAATATGTATAGATATAAAAACTTTATTTATTATTATTATTATTATTATTCAAATTTGACCGTTATCCAACGTTTAAAAAAAAAGAAGAAAAATGGTGATTGGTTCGTCCTTGGCGTTAAGGAGGGGACGGGGACGGGGGGGTGGGGTGGGGGGGGGTGTGCGTCTCCATACCTTATGGCCTTATATCATTGTGTTTTTCGTATTGCGTTGTGTCTTTTTTTTTTTCGTCATTGTGTCATTTTTGCAATTTATTATGTTTTTTTTTCTTTGACACTGTGTTATATTTTGTGACTTCTTATGTTATAATTTACGATTCATTGTATTTTTTTTTATCTTTCTCCCCTTTTTATTTTTATTAGAGTGTAAAATAACTTGAACCAAAACAATGCATGTCTCTTGTTCAAACTAAGACCACCCGTAGTGGAGCGTGATTTGCAGCGTTTTGTGTAACATAGCGCCCCCAACACCATCACACGGGGGCGCTATGTGTTAATTTCCAGCCCGGGCGTTATTATGTTAGCGCCATATACCAACTTTCACAACCAACAAATGAATGCCACGTTATATGTTTAAACGGTCAAAAGTTCTAAAAAGGCAGCAACATTAATTTGTTTTGTATATGTTTTAGCGCCCCAAAACTCCCCCCTACACCCCTTGGTTTAAAAAAGCGTGAGACGCTCCGAGGCGTTTTGGGTCTAAAATCCAAAGTGCGGGGCTTAAAGCGCGAGGCGAGAGCTTCACGTATAGTATTAAAAAAATTATAAAAAAATATTTATATATGTCAATATGACATTTTCTACATGTTAATCAATCATAAGCACAAAAACATGATTATAAAACACCCTTGAACACTTAAAAAACATATTCAAAACATAAAAACAACGAGGCACTACTGTAGCGGGCCAAATAAAGCAGTTTAAAAGGGTTTTTTGGGTTGAGACGCTAGTTCAGCGCTTTTTGGCAAAAAAAGTATTTTTCTTGGAGCCTCGCGCATCAAACGTTTAAAGCGCGCCCCAGACGCGCTTTTTTAAACCAAGCTACACCCCATTTTGAATTAACGCATATGCTGACTCAGCTGTCACGTGAACCAATTAGAAAATGAGACGTTATGTTTTTCACCCCTCAGTACACATGCTCTAATCAATCTTGTCTCGGTAAAATACTTAATAAAAAAACGGTAATTTTTTTTTTCTTCCAAAAATCATATAATGTTTTTTTTTTTTTTTTTTTTATTTTTTTTTATTTTATATAATTAGCAAACAAAGAAACGACACCACCTGCAGAACTACTTACCAATTCCTCACCAGTTTACGAGTCACACCACTCTCTGCAAATACATAAAACTCCAAAATAAAAGAAAGAAAAAAAAGTTAACAAAGTGCCAAAAGTGAAGAAAATGACCCTAAAACAAAACAAAAGATGCCATGCTAACTATCCTTAACATGTAGGTCACCATATTATTCCGTCACCACCAATCATAATCATCCACGACCCCACCCCACACGTCTTTACCTTCCTCTTTTCCCACACCCACCCGTCACGTTACCATACCCCACTGATTAACACACCACCAGTGGCGGTACTACATCAGAAAGAGAGAGAGAGAGAGAAACACACGATACTCATCAACCGATATAAAAGGCAGAGAGAGAAACATTCACACACACACATATATATATTCACTCACACGTCCTATCTATATATCTATATCTATATATATACAGAGAGAGAAACAAAAGAGTGAATAGAAAGCACGACGTGTTACGGTTTTATTGTTTTTGCAGAAAGCCTTTGCTAAAGAAACCCTAACTTTTAAGGTTTTTCATGAATTTGTATAGTTTTGATTTTTTTTTTAATATATGTGTGTGTGTACTGTGTAGTTTCGATCTGTATGAAGTTGATCTGTATACTGTGATGTTTGTGGTGAATTTGGGATCGTTTTGGTCTGTTTAGTTAAGTAGGAGTCTCTTAAAGTTACATGAACAGTAGTTTTTTGGTTTCTGTGCACCGCTTTGTTATTAATATTATATTATAATACTGTTTCTGCAACTTTGAATGTTATGGATGTGTATATGGTTCAATGTTGTAAAAAATCATGGATTTTTATATGTATTTTTCAGTTTTATATACATATGTACATATTTTTTTATGTAATTTTTTAGGTAGACATGTTTATATTTTTAAGTATATAGGATTAATAGTCGGAATTTACTGGTTTTGGCCAAAATCTGGTTGGAATCTCTGGACTGTCCCCGATTTTTGGCCGATTAGGACCGCCTAGCAATTCATGGACCGATTAGATGAAAATTTACTAGGTGAATCTCTGACTAGCGAATAATCGGCGAATAAGGGAGGCTAGGCATGATTTTTTGAACTGTGGTATGGTTTTTAGTTATTATACATTATGACATTAGGTCATTTTCTCTGTGTGTGTGATATTGTAGCTAAATTTTTGAGAAATTAGGCTTTTGTGAAGTTATACGTTTTGAGATGTGATTTGCAGGTTTTGACTTGGAATGTGTTTGTTGCAGGGGTGGAGTAAATAATGTTATGTTGTTGAAGTTTGGGAGCATTTGTGTTAGGCGGTGTTGATTTTGTGGAATTTACTTATTTTATAAGTTATTGTGTTTATAACTGGTCTTTGCGCTGGAGTGGTTGGGTGTGCCTGCAGGAGGAGCGATGTCATCCTTAAGTCGGGAACTAGTTTTCCTTATCCTGCAATTCCTGGATGAGGAGAAATTCAAAGAAACTGTTCATAAGTGAGTGTATTTATATAAAAATACGTTGTACACATGAACATATAGCAGACTAATTGATAGTATATGGTGCTAATTTTCTTATGTGAACTAAATGTGTTCAGGTTGGAACAAGAATCTGCTTTTTACTTCAATATGAAGTATTTTGAGGAACAAGTTCAAGCTGGTGAATGGGATGAAGTTGAGCGCTATCTATGTGGTTTCACAAAGGTTGAAGATAATCGGTACTCGATGAAGATATTCTTTGAAATTAGGAAACAGAAGTACCTGGAAGCCCTTGATAGGCAAGTCCTTGCCAAGTTCATTGTCTACATTAAGTATGTTTTATTAATATTTGAGTTGTTGATCTCAGGAATGACCGAGCAAAAGCGGTTGAAATTCTATGTAAGGATTTGAAGGTCTTTTCTACCTTCAATGAAGAGCTCTTCAAGGAAATTACTCAGCTACTAACACTTGACAATTTTAGGTATGTTAATGACTATTGATACTTATCATAGTCGGTTACAAGGTGAGCTTATTATTTTCCTTATGTGTGATTAGGCAGAATGAGCAGCTTTCGAAATACGGGGATACCAAATCAGCTCGAAGCATAATGTTGGTTGAGCTGAAAAAGCTTATAGAAGCAAACCCATTGTTTAGAGAGAAGCTTGCTTTTCCAGGTTTTAAAGCTTCACGACTGAGGACATTGATAAACCAGAGGTCTTCAGCCCAACCTTGCATTCTTAATTATTGTTATGTAGATTTTCAATGTGAATAGGTGCCACCATGATAATACGTATAATTATTATTATTCAAGTTTACAGTTTCTAATGTGATCTGATTTTGTTTTTCAGTCTCAATTGGCAGCATCAACTTTGCAAGAACCCACGTCCCAATCCTGATATTAAAACTCTCTTTATTGATCATACATGTAATTCTAATAATGGGGGTCGAGGTCCTCCCCCTATGAACAGTTCCCTTGCTGGACCTGTTCCTAAAGCCGGAGTATTTCCTCCTATTGGAGCACATGGTGTAAGTGTAGTTAAATCCTTCTGTTTTCATATAATTATTATTATACACAGTATGGTTTAGGGTAAAGTCTTTTCTGTACAGCCATTTCAACCTGTTGTTTCTCCTTCTGCTGGTGCAATTGCTGGGTGGATGGCAACTGCCAATCCTTCCATGCCTCATGGTGCTGTTGCAACTGGACCTCCTGGCCTTGTGCAGCCTCCGGTTGCAGGTCGGTGTTTGCTTCAGATATCATTATCACATGCTATCATTCCATGTGCAGATTTCAAAAAATAAATCACTTGTGGTTTTCAATTGATATTTTGGCATTTTGCTCTTGCATGTGTAGCTGCATTTCTGAAGCATCCACGAACACCTCCAGGTGGTCCGGGCTTGGAATATCAAATGGCTGATTCAGAGCACTTAATGAAACGTGTGCGTGTGGGCCCATCTGATGAGGTATGCAATGCTCTTATTGTTTGATTTTCGTTGCTTTTTGGTTATTATTCACTCCATGCTAACATTATGTAATATATCGAATAGTTGTCCTTTTCTGGTTCAACTCATCCTCCCAATGTATATTCACCGGACGATCTTCCAAAAACTGTGGTTCGTGCCCTTAACCAGGGTTCCAATGTCATATGCATGGACTTCCATCCTCAACAACAAACTATTCTCTTAGGTTAATCCTTAATCCATCGGCTTAGATTCTCAAAAGTTTCTTAACTTGATTTTACATTTTTGGAAAAGAGGCGATGGGATTGTTTACAGCTGACCACATATGGCTTGTTGTGCAAAAAATGTCTTGCAGTGGGAACAAATGTTGGTGAAATAAGCATCTGGGAGGTTGGGTCTCGTGAAAGGATGGTACATAAACCCTTCAAGGTTTGGGATTTATCTGCTTGCTCAATGCCTTTTCAGGTAAGGTTCCTTTTCGATATTGATATACTTGTAAGGTGATAACGTGTGGTCATCGATGCATGCCTCTTATTTATAGTATCCTTTAGATTTTTATGATTTTATTTCATGTCCAGACAACATTGGTAAAAGATGCAGCGGTGTCTGTTAATCGGTGCATATGGGGACCGGATGGATCAATACTTGGTATAATTGATAGTCTACTTTATGTCATAAAAGTTGGTAGATAGTTGTGATCATATTGTTTCGGTCTTTTCTATTAACCTTTCCGTGCTTTCTTCTACTTCCTTTGCCACAGGTGTTGCCTTCTCCAAGCACATTGTTCAAATATATACATACAACCCGTCAGGGGAGTTGAGGCCTCACTTAGAAGTAAATTCTCCATCTTTCTGATCTTTTTTTCTTGAAAGCATTGATACTTGAGTTTGTGATGGATCTTGCACATTACAGATAGATGCCCATGTTGGTGGTGTAAATGACATTGCTTTTGCTCATCCTAATAAGCAACTGTCTATTGTCACATGTGGAGATGACAAGACAATTAAGGTACAACTGTCATTGGAAAACGAAACAACTGTCAGTGGAAAACGAAAATTCCTCGATCACTTGCATTAATCCATTCCTGCATCTTTGGTAATAGGTATGGGATGCTGTAGCTGGACGAAAGCAGTACACATTTGAGGGTCACGAGGCTCCTGTATATTCTGTCTGCCCTCATTATAAAGAAACAGTACAGGTATCTTGTCTTTATTCACACATTTTTTTATTTGTGCTAATATCCAACTATCATTACATTTTTATATCCTAAAATCATTTTTCTCTTTTTTATTTTTTTATTAGTGGTTTAGAATAGAACAAGTAGTCAAATGTACATGTGGGTCATCTGAACAATCAAACCCGTTTATTATTATTTTTTGTGCAGTTTATTTTCTCAACAGCAATTGATGGGAAAATCAAAGCATGGCTTTATGATTGTTTGGGGTCAAGAGTAGATTATGATGCCCCTGGCCTTTGGTGCACAACAATGGCATATAGCGCCGATGGAACCAGGTCATGCTCAAATGTAGATAATATACTATCTGGTTATATATTCTGTTTACAATTTTTTATTCTATATATGAAGTTACCATTCCCCTATCATATGTTAGATACTAGAGTTAAAATTAAAATATATTTATATGAGTATGCTTTACTATAATATGGTGTTGTAATAAGCAAATGTTTCTTATTTTCAATTGTTAATGTGCTATTGTTTCAGACTGTTCTCCTGTGGAACAAGCAGAGAAGGAGATGCCCATTTGGTTGAGTGGAATGAGAGTGAAGGATCTATCAAGAGGGAATATTCTGGCTTTAGAAAGCGGTCTATGGGGGTTGTTCAGTTTGACACAACTAAAAATCGTTTCTTAGCTGCTGGAGATGAGTTTCAAATAAAGTTTTGGGACATGGATAATGTTAATATGCTGACTGTTACTGATGTAGATGATAAATTACCTGTAAGCCTAGCATACAATATCAGTCTCATTACATTGACGAAAAGAAAAGATTATTAAAATAATGTTAACGGATATGATGAAACTTCACATTTTGTTACATTATTCTCAAACTCTTTCATTTGTTTCAGTCAAGGCCTAGATTAAGGTTTAACAAGGAAGGGTCATTACTGGCAGTCACTACAAGTGACAATGGAATTAAAATATTGGCAAATGGTGATGGGCAGCGCATGTTACAACGGATGCTAGAGAGTCGATCTTATGAGGGGTCTCGAGCATTTTCTGATACAGTAAAAGTAGTTTGTTTGACCTCATAGCTTATTTTTGTACTCTTTCAAGTCACGGATTCATCTAATTACTCTCTTAAAACTTCCTCTGCAGCCTGCGATCCCTGCCTTATTAGGTCCTATCCCTAACGCCTCTTCATCCATGGCATCTGCTCCAGAACGTGAAAGAATGCAAACACCAATATCCATTGGCAATCTTGTAAGTTAATGTCCTTTAACCATTTACCTTGTTTTTATCTGCAGTCAACTTATTTTCTTTTTTGTGTGTTAAAATGCAGGCTAATGCAGAAAGCAGTAAAGTTGTGGATATTAAACCCAGAATCGCGGATGGTGCTGATAACACTAAAAGCTGGAAGCTCCCTGAAATAGTTGATTCCTCTCACCTTAAAGCTCTAAGGTTGCCTGATCCAATGGCTGCCAGCAAGGTGTGTTCCATATAGCTTTGTTTGGCCCGAGCTTGAGCTTGGCTCGTGAGTAGTTTTTCCAAGCACGGCTTGGGCTTGGCTCGTTTGTTATTCATTATTTGTTTTATTTATTCGTATCCATTTATAGATGTATCTTTTATATGATATGTATTATTTAGTTATATGTAGCATAATTATATACATAGTAGGCTTGTGAACCTACTCCTTCTCGAGCTCGATAAGTGAAACTCGGGCTCGTTTATTAAATGGGCTTATTTTTAGGCTCGAGCTCGTTTACACTTGGCTTGATTTGAGCTTTAGCAAGCCAATCTCAAGTAGCTTACAAGTTTTTGGCTTGTTTACACCCTTGTTATCGGTATTATCTCCATCTTTGAGAAATAGTTGTTTATTAATTATCCACATCAATTACTTTATTCAGGTTGTGCGGCTGATCTATACAAATTCTGGGGTTTCTTTACTTGCACTTGCTTCTAGTGCCATTCATAAACTATGGAAATGGCAACGAAATGAGCGCAATCCATCTGGGAAGGTAAGTGGGCTTGATTAACATTTAAGAGTGACACACTTCCATTGTTGAATTCTGATTGCTCTTTGCATGTGCTCAGTCAACTGCATCTATCGTTCCACAATTATGGCAACCTCCAAATGGGGCTCCCATGTCTAATGATGTAAATGAGAGTAAACCTGCTGAAGAGTCAGCAGCATGCATTGCTTTGTCGAAGAATGATTCTTATGTCATGTCTGCCTCTGGTGGGAAAGTTTCCTTGTTCAACATGATGACTTTCAAGGTAACTAAAAACTGAAAGTTTTGTTTTGTTTTATTTTATTTCATCATGCAATTTTGAAATACCAATATGGAACATGTAACTGGCAAATAGCCAAATAGTCAACTGATTTGGTCAAACTTCAGGTCATGACGACTTTCATGGCCCCGCCGCCTGCAGCTACCTACTTGGCTTTCCATCCTCAAGACAACAATATTATTGCCATTGGAATGGAGGACTCAACAATACAAATTTACAATGTTAGGGTTGATGAGGTGATCACATTTTGATTCTTAATTACTCATGGCCTAGCTGTATTACAGTTAGCATTACTTTTCTGTTATGTGTTCATCACTTAATTAAGCTTTGTAAGATCATTATCAATGGTGAAAACTGTCTTGTCTTACTCTTGTTGGTTGTACTAGGTCAAATCCAAACTCAAAGGTCACCAGAAACAAATTACAGGACTTGCTTTTTCACAAACTTTAAATGCCCTGGTTTCATCTGGAGCTGATGCTCAGGCAAGTGGTGGTACAAATTTTGCTTAAAGAATATTAATTTTATGTTTTTTTTTTTTTTGTTCTTACCGACCTGGATCATTTGACTGAATACAGCTATGTATCTGGAACATTAATGGATGGGAGAAGAGGAAATCAAGAAGCATACAATCGCCGCCTGGCCATCCATCCTCATTGGTTGGAGAAACTAAAGTTCAATTCCATAATGATCAACGACATTTCCTCGTTGTACATGAAAGTCAAATCGCTATTTATGACCACCAACTGGAATGTTTGAAATTGGTAAGTAGCTGGACTCTTGACTAATTTAATATTAGGTTTCTGATTCTTCAATCATGAAATTCTCGAAGTCTTTATTATGACATGTTTAGCAGCTGCATGTGATTGCGCCATATGATAATTCTACTTACACATACAGAGATATGTAATCTTTGTTTGATGTTTTTAATAGTCGGATGAATTATTACTTATATAGAATTTGTCTTCTTTCAGTGGTCTCCAAGAGAATCTCTTTCGGCTCCAATTTCAAGTGCAATATACTCATGTGATGGCTTGCTATTATTTACTGGATTTTCGGACGGCGCTGTTGGGATTTTTGATGCCGATAGTTTGAGGCTTCGATGTCGAATAGCACCTTCTGCCTACATTTCATCATCAATTTCCAGGTATGCAACAAAAAAAGGAAATTTAAAATGCTTATATAATAGTTAACTAACAAATTAAATGATTAGCATAACAATTTGATTTTGCAATAAAAATATCGTCTTTGAAAAAAGTTCTTTAGGAGGTTGACAGATTGACTATTTACCAGTTTGGCTCGGTTAGCCCAATCTTTTGATTTGACCTGTTTGTGAAAAAAATACAACCCGAATCAACACACCATAATTAAATGGGTTAAAATGCCTAATCATGTGTTCTGTTTTGACAGCAGCAACAGCACTGCATACCCTATGGTTATTGCAGCACATCCAATTGATCCAAACCAATTTGCTCTTGGAATGAGTGACGGTTCGGTCCATGTTATTGAGCCAGCCGATGCAGATCCAAAGTGGGGTGGGTCAGCACCTCAAGAAAATGGTACCTTAGCATCATCAAATCCTTCAAATTCTGCGTTGAATAGTCAACCATCAGAAACGCCTTCCAGATAAGAGAGAAATATGAGGTTGGCTAAAAGAAACCATTAGCGTAGTAATGTAAATTCTAGACTACATTTTTGTTTCAACTTGATAGAGAGCTATATGAGGCGTCTTACTACCTCAGCTGTTTTAACCAGATGGTTTAAATATCAATAGTATATTGGTCTTATCGTCATTTCCATCAATTTACAAGCGCTGGTAGCAGTAATCATGTGTTCTGATAACATTAATAAGGAATGTTACATGTGGGACTAAACTTACACTTGTGACTTGTGTCAAGCTATTTGAGTTGGTTTGAGTTTATTATTGGAGTCATACTTTTGTCATGTTTGAGTTCAAGCTCGAGTATAAGAACGAGCTTGAAATAAAAGCATATTAGACTCCGGTTTTCAAGCCCTAACTTAGGACTTAGATTCTCCAAAAGACATGGTTTAAGGAACACCTTACATAAAGATATACAATTGGTTAGTAAGCACCTAATATGTTTGTATATTATGGTTGATCACATTTCTTTTTTGCGAATGTTGGGTACCGTAAATCGTCTCAATTGAATCCTAATATACTGATTACGCATACAATATGGTGAAGACTGAAGAGTATAAACACCGCAACCGTAAGTCCGTAAATCATAGCATGAATGAAACGATATAATATATATTGTCTATTCTAATACAAGATCTTTTAGAATTTTTGTGTTCGTGAGGTAAGGATTAGTTATGAGTTTAAACTCACTAGATTTTATCCAAACCAATGCCAAGTCATTAAGGTATAACCTTGAATTAAGATGGAACAAACATAGCCCCAAAAACTACTTACCACCAAATGACAAAGACAAGATTCACCAAAGGCACAACACCAAAACATTAATGCATAATTCGAGCCACATCATTCACCAAAGGCAACCTTAACAATATTAAGCACAACACCAAAACATTAATGCACACACACCAAAGTAACAACACTAAAACAATTCACAAACAATGAGGCTAAATCAAACATCTCAAACCTCTTAAAAGCTTTTAGGATTATGGTTTGTACGGGCTAGAATAAAAATTATCATTTGCATCAAACCCCTCCTCCTCTTCATCCTCATTCCCATCTCCATCCTCTTTCGCGTCCAGAGAATTTGAATGAGTCTTCCAAAGTTTGAATGATCACTCGCTTTTAAACGCTAAGTTTCTCCTAAAATAGAAGGCTACACTCGAAACTTGTCATCACATTTGAAGTTATTTAGTCACAAATCATAATGATATAAAGGTTAATAAGATGTTTGCATAACCAGTTAGGCATGTTTTCAAGTTCCTGCCACCATGATTGAAGACATAGTTGTCAAAAGCGCGCCTAGGCTCAAGGCGCACCAAGTGCGCTGCGCCCTGTGAGGCGCGCGCCTAGGCACTGAGGCGCACTATCAGAGCAGATTTCCGGCCAAATTGAGGCTAAAAGTTGCATAAACCTCTAAAACATCCTAAATGAATCATGAACAAGTCTTAAACAACCCTAAAACTTCCTAAAGTAGCCCTAAACAAGCATAAAACATCTTTAGAATCCCTAAAAAAATGTATTTTATACTATGCGCTTAATTATAAAAAGCCGTCATTTTTTATGCGCCTTGCGCCTAGGCTCCGGGCTCGGCCTATGCGCCTTGAGTGCGCCTAGGCGCTTTGACAACTATGATTGAAGATAGGGATGAGCTCGGGACGGTATCGGTACGGTACCGATATGGTATCGGTATTTTATCTTACCATACCGATCCCGTACCGATACCGAAACCGAAAATCCATAAATATGGGTACCGATACCGATCCCGAAACCCCTCGGTTCGGTACGGTATCGGGATCGGGACGGGACGGGATCGGTATTCGGTCTTATATGCTCATCCCTAATTGAAGATACACCACCCCCTAAAAAATGTACACCAAGTCACATGTCACATCATACGGGTCGTATAATTATAAAGTCTGTTGGCTGTTTGATATGACAAAAAAAATGTCACATAAGCCATATGATAGGATGAAGAAGGTCATGTTATCATGTAGGCCTTATGATTTTATCGCAGGTCACGCATATCATCTCTTTATTAGTAAAACAATCATACATATTGTAGATTTGCTCTCATACGACCCATATGATCATTTTCAATTCTATCATACAACTCATATGACCATCATATGACACATATAACCATTTCCGCCGTTCTCATACCAATTGACAAGTCGTTTACCTTTAAATAGTGTGTAAGTGGTGTTTCTCTAACCGTTCGTTTCCAATTTAACTATTTATAAGACCCCCCGTAGTGGGGCTTGAAATATAAAGCCCCATCTGATGTGGACAAAAATGGCCCCAAATACCATTACGGGGGGCTCCATTTTTCAAAACCAAGCTTGGGCTTTATATATATAGCGCCAATGTTCTTGTCCCCCCTCCAATCAGAATTTGCCACATCAGCCACTCTCTCTCTTTTTTATTATTTTATTATTTTTTTAATTTAAAAGATATAATAAAATATTAATAGGGGCTTAATAAAGCCCCTACCACTACACCCTTTTTTCAGTTTCTCTCTCCATGCTAACTCAGTAGCCACGTGGACCAATCAGGAAGGGGGACTTTATAAATAAAGCCCTCTACTACGCATGGTCTAAAATAAAATAATTTCAATAATAAAAAATTTGCAGGCCTTACCCTACACCTACCCTGATACGTCAGCACAAATCTACCGTTGAAACGAACTCCTGACTTGATCAATCACATTTCAGTCACAATCACAACACTACACCATTAATAATATAATATAATATTATATTATTATTTTAGCTAATCTTCATCGAATTTGAATGCGATCTCTCCACGAACCCTCCTTAATAATCCCTTAAATTAAATTAGGGTTTTTTTCCAGCTTGATCTAAGGTTATTGCTCCAATCACAAGACTTCATCCCTTTAATTGATCCGTTCGCAACGATTTACGGTAAGTTGGCGCATCCAAATTAAGCTTTTTGTTTTTTTTTTCGATTTTGTTTGTATTTGAATATTTGGTAACAGTTTAGTTTTGTCCTTAATTGAAATAATTGTAGTGTCAATTTGTTATAATATGTTTTGGTTATGTGAAATTGTTAAAATCCCCAAATTTGTTAATTAGGAAGTTTATAGTGGAGATCTTACTGTATAGGAGTTTATTATGTATGAGGTATGTTTTGAGGACATTAATTCAATTATGCAAAATACATGTTGGATCGAGTACGGTTTTCGAGTGAGAATTTATAGGCATGTGTTTAAATTGCAAGCCCTTTGTGTTTATCTTTTTGTTATTCTATCTGTTAATATATGTGTTTTCAAATCCATGAACAGGATGGTTGTAGGATGCTTTAGATTTTACTCGTTTGAGTAATGGGAAGCGGCGAGAGGGATAGTTCCGCCAAGGAGGCGAAAGATGCGACAAAGGAGTCAAAGACGGAAAATTCCCAAGTTGATCTCTTTCCCTTTTGTTTGCAGTCTGTTTTTAGATCTATGTATTGTAGCTTGTAGCGTTGTATACTAATAATATGTGTTTATGTTTTTCTATATAATTACTTTCTTCAGGAGCAGACTTCTGGTACGGCCAAGGGTACAGTCAATCCAGATTGGACTGGATTTCAGGTTTCATTTCAAAAGAATTTGAACTTGCATAAATTGGTTCGCTTTAAGATTTGAGATATTTTAATAATCCTAATTGTTGAACAGCCTTATCCTCATATGCCTCCACATGGGTTTATGGCATCAAGCCCTCAAGCTCACCCCTACATGTGGGGGGTTCAGGTACTATTAATTTATTATGTATAAATTTTCAACGTTTATCTTTGAACTAGTTGGTAAGCTTAGGTTAATGATATAGTTCCTTGAAGTTGGTAATGACAATGGTTATTTGATCATGTGCAGTACCATCATATGATTTTATAGAATCGGATAAATCACAGCATAATTTTTGCAATATGTATTGTATTATGTCCTTGTTGGTGAGGGGTGGTTTAAAATGGTGTTTAATTTTCTACTGCTATTGTTAGAAGGATCAGCTAAGCATAATATCGAGTGGCAAAATTAGGAGTTGGGTAAGGGGTCAAAACAATTGGTCTTATAACATGTGTTGGGTATGCCCCAAACTCTATTTTGTCCACTTTTAGAACTTAGTTAATTAGAGTGTTAAATGTAATTACAAAAGCAATAGTATTAAATACAATCTGGTCTTTTAATAAGTCAATTAAAAGGTTGTAATCATTGGAATAAGTACATCTGAGTTTTGACCAGCCTGTTGCGCCTATTTGACCAGTTTCACTTATTAGCTTAGTTTTTTTTGAACTTTACCAATTCGACTCGTTAGAGATAAGTATTATTACCATAAATCCATTTTTGGTAAATGGGCCAACATTCTATCTCTAACTTGAGACAAGAGATATCTTTACTTCCTAAATGTTACATTTTCCTTGATGTTTTAAAGATGATTATCGTCTTTAGGATTGGTCTATTGTTCTTTCACCTTGAAGGCTTGAACGTGATAGTAACACTACATATATAAAAAATATTTAGCTACTTTCAATCATTTCATATTGGATTTACTTTCTATTTTTCTGATATCTATATGTCTCACAGCATATGATGCCACCTTACGGTACTCCACCTCATCCATATGTTGCCATGTATCCTCCTGGTGGCATTTATGCTCATCCATCTATGCCCCCGGTATTTTCTTATTGACATACTATTTTTGCTAAGCTTCCTTACTATCTAGAATACAGTTACGAAATTTGTTTCATATTTAATCAGGGGTCATATCCTTTCAGTCCATATGCAATGCCTTCTCCAAATGGTGTTGCTGAAGTTTCTGTGAGTTTCCTGAGTTACTATAATTAATGGATCTTCTGGAAACTAAAACTTAATTTAATTAAAATAAATGTGAATTTTGTGTAGGGTAATACTCCTGGAAATACGGAAGTCGATGGTAAGTCATCGGATGTGAAGGAAAAACTTCCTATTAAAAGGTCAAAAGGAAGCCTGGGCAGTTTAAATATGATTACTGGCAAGAATAATGAACCGAACAAATCAGGTGCATCTGCTAATGGAGCTTATCCCAAAAGGTATAAGTTAACTAGTAAACTGTTGAAGTTTAGTCATGTGCCTTTACTCTTTACAAGTGGAAGGTACTTTGTATTCCTTCCTCTTGATTATCTAAAATTTGATTCTGGATTTTCAGTGCTGAGAGTGGAAGCGAAGGTTCAAGTGGAGGAAGTGATGGAAATTCTGAAAATGTAAGTATCGTTCCTTTAATTTAATCACTTGTGTGGTGTTTCTATTGCCTTTATGTTCGATAAGATTAGCTTGCATTTGAATCATTGCAGGATTCACAAATGAAAGCTGGATCAAGGCAAGATTCTATTGAAGGTTGGGTTTCTATGTGTGCCAATTGCCATGTTGGCCATTTGTTAATTTTTTATGCTTTATGGCACTGAAGCAACTGCTATTGCAATAATGATATTAGCCACAGGTGAAAACGGAAACTCTGCAAATGGAGGACCAAATGGACCTCATTCTGTGGTCAACCAAACAGTGCCTGGTCCAGCCACCAACTTAAATATTGGTATGGAATACTGGAACGGTACAAACCCGTCCAATATTCCTGCAATGCATGGGAATATAACTTCTGCTCCAGTTGCAGGGGGAATAGTTACTGCTGGGTCAAGGGACAACATGCAGTCACAACTTTGGCTACAGGTGCACCTTTTTTATTTTATTTTTCTTAAATTAGTTATTTAGTATAAACTAGGGGAATGCCTCTGAAATAATGGGATAAAACTCTTTCTCTTGCTGTAATTTTATTTTCTTTAAAATTGCTAGGGATTATAATTCATAACTCTATAATGATCAGAAACCATAATATTGCTTGGAACTAGAATACTAAAAGTGGCTTGTGGTACGCTTGCTAATTGGTAGAAATCTTAAATATATCCTCGTAAGTTGAGATTAAGTATCTGGTTGCATTTTTGGCTCCAAAAAACTCTTTAGTTTCAAGATAGTTCATTGTGGTTCTCCATTTATTATTACCAACTTCATGAAAGGTTTCACAAGGGAAAAGATGTTCAAGACTCTTTTTTCCTCATCTTACTGATTGATGCTTTATTTCAGGATGAAAGGGAACTGAAACGGCAGAGAAGAAAGCAATCCAATAGGGAATCTGCCCGCAGATCCAGACTGCGCAAACAGGTAGGAATATTTTTTTAGTGAAAGAAAACCGTTCTATAAAGGTGACAAAATGGGCGGGTTGATAAGATCAAATTGGGTAATCTTGGTTCGGTCTTGAAACAGTTTTTGTCCAAAATGTATAAATATTTTATGAATAATACAATTTGGATAATAATTTAATGTTTTCAATGAACTAATTTAGGAGGATTTATGCATATACAATAGGGAGAAAATCCGAAACTAGTAACAAGGTTTCAATATTATCAGTGGCGAAGCTTGACCCGAAGGTTCGGGGGGTCGGAAGTCACCGGTTTCGGGGGGTCGAAACCCTATATTTTCAAAATTTTCTATACGGATACTATATAATCGGAAGTTCGGAACTTTTGCGCGAAAATCCGGGGGGGGGGGGGGGGGGGGGGGGGTCGGCCGCCCCTACAAACCTGCGCCACTGAATATTATTCCACTGAAGTCACTCAACCTTATCTCAATTGTAAAAATCATTATGAAAATTTTCATAATTGCTTCAAAATGAGTAAATAAATGGAAGAAATATGCAACTTAGTAAGTATTTGGTGGGTTTTTTTTTCTTTTCAAAATTACTTGTTAGTTGAGTTAAAACTTGAAAATGAATCCCTAACGAGTAACCAAGTTCCAACAAAAGAATAATTTCGAAACTTGTGCGATTTATAAAGTTGCGAAAAAGTTTTGACAGTTTCCTGCTGAGATCACTTTTATTTTGGTTTCTTATTTAACTTGAATATTATTATATCCTTCTAACTTTATAATGTGGTGCCAGGCGGAATGCGATGAGCTGGCCCAACGAGCTGAGGCTTTGAAAGAAGAAAACTCTTCTCTCAGAGCTGAAGTGGGTCGGCTTAAGAGTGAGTATGAGCAACTTCTTGCTCAAAATGCATCACTCAAGGTAATACACATTATCTTTGATTGCTTTGTTTAGTTCATTCTCTATAATATACTCCATGCTAATTGTTTTTGTACATTATCTATGTGTTTGATTAGTAGGCAAATATTCACACACAGGCGGTATAAACTAAAAAAAAAGAAATAGGCTAGTGGATTGAAAGTCAACAATGTGTTCCCTTTTTGTTTATATTATTGTAATAAGATAGTTTATGCAGTCACATTAACACAAACTATTTGCCTAGAGGCTGGACAAATATTTGTTTCGCTCAGTCCAAACGAAACCAGCATGACCGTTACCAAGAATAACCGTTTCTCTCTTACAGGAACGAATAGGGGAAACTTCTGGACAAGAAGAAATGACATCTGCTGGGAATGAATAACAGATGGGTACTGAAGATCATCAGGTGGGCAGGTAGAACTTGTGCAGAATCATTAATGAAGTTATGGTTTCCGGTGTTTCCCAAGAGCTTAACCTAACGACAATTACCAAACAAAAAAAATTGTGTTTTTACATAGTAGTATCAGCATCTAGTGAAGATTTCATCAAACACTGACCTTGTTGTATGTCCTAGATAAGCAGAATAACCTATAAAATTAATCATCCATTGTTCTCGATCGGCACGTCTTTTAAGGCCCGATGAACCCGGATGACATGTAGACTCTAGTGTGAAATTCATGCCATGCCATTGTAATCCTAATATGGGTGTTGGTCATTAATTATTTCAACAGTTTATGTACTAAGTTGTATTGTGGTTTGTTGCATTTTGCTTCATAGTATTGCTAAACAGTTAAAAGTATAATATTATTTAAAACGGAACACCAGGTTTGGAGCTTATATGTAGCCTTTAAAAATTTAAATTTAACATGCCTTTTTGTAAAGTGTGAACTTAATTTTTTATTTTAATCATTTGAACTTATTTATCATTTTTGGTTACCTCTAATTATGAGTGTGCAAGAAATTTAATGATAAATTTTATTGGTAAGTATGTTTAAAAAACTGTGAAAATAAATATGATGGTATATTGATATACTTGTCTTTTGTGTGATAAAAAAGTGAGGTTGGATAGTTCAAAAAAAAAAAAAAAAAAGTGAGGTTGGATTTATAAACCTAGTCCTACTTGTACTTGTTGTACTTGTACTTGTACTAAACCTATAATTCTGGTCAATTTATGTTAAGTGTAACATTACCATCACTCATTTATGTCATTGTAAAGGCATCCTAAAATTCCAAGGTTGAGTAGGTTTGGACATCATTGAACTTCACTCAATTTAATGTCTTGTTTTGTACCCATACTACCTTAAACTATTGCTGGTTTTTTGAAGGAAAAACTACTAAAGTGACTTGTCACATTAATATTCACATCATATGTATCTTTCCATTCTCAAATGTTCTAAAAAACCTTTAAGGACTCATGTCACCAAAATTCCAATAATACATATACACACACCTTAGAATAAAAATAAGTAATTGCATAAACATGCCGATATAACTCATACCAATAATCTAAACCAACTTTAAAATCATAAAAGTCCTGATATTTTGAAGTCAGATAAGTCATTTCTTTGGTTGTTAATTAATTGATTTTGCCAAAATAGTCTTTTATGATTAATGATCTATCGAATACGCACAGTTATAGATTAATAGATGTTAAACTTATTCATCATTTATAAAATCACACACAATCGTAATATAATATAAATCATTTTTACAGCCGACCACCTAGAGCATCTCCTCTTTAGAGCATGTGTAGTGAGGGGCTTGATAGGATTAAAATATTAATAAAATGAGATGATATGTTTTATGAGGGCTTTATATAAAGTAGGTGTGTAGTGGATGAGGGATTTGATGCGGGCTTTATAGAGATTAAAATATTATTATTATTTTATTTAAATCAAGCCTTCCCCCATCTTGCGATGGATATCACCTTCACCACCATAGCACCCCCATAGCGCCCGGGGGGGTGTTCTCGACGCCATGGTGGCCATCGCGCCCTCGTCACCTCACTACGGATGGCCCTATAATGTCACACTATATATAAAAAAATATAAATTTATAAAAACAAAAAGTTAGGCATATTTAACTTTTAATTTACTCCTCCAACTCACCCAAAACACACACAAAAAAAAAAGGCATAAAGAGAGAAAGTATAATAATAATAATAATAACAACAATAATATGATTAAGAATGAAGAAAAGCCATTAAAGCTTCCTTCCGTTCCATCATATCATATCATAATAATCCCACATGAATCTTCAATCCATTCCATTTCTAGGGTTATATCTTCCAGATCTGCTTTCTCTCCTTCAATCAGGTACACAATAATACTCTTTCCATTGTTTCAATTTCCTTACATCATTCATTCTTTATCTAGGTCACCCATTCATTTCCTTCTGCATTGTCCCCTTGTTTGTTCTAATTATTAGGGATTTGATTTGAGTACATCGATTCATCTGCATTTACGTGAACCGGTTCAATTCTCAAGATTACTTCGATCTGAATCGTAATTTGAAATCTTATGTACGTATTCTTAATTTCTTATTCATGCGATTGGAATCTGAAACCGTATTTTTGAAAAAGTAATTATTTGTTTATTTTTTTTAATATTTATATTTATATTTTGTGGTTGAAGTATTTTTTGAGGGTATATCTGGAAGATAAGTTGGCTCCTCAACGTCGATCACAGCGCCACACGGGCGGCCAGATGCAACAGAGAAATGCTGCTTCTCTGTATGATCAACCTGCGGATCACAATGCTGCAGGTCCTGCCGCTGACGCTGGAGATGCCGTCATGGCAAGATGGCTCCAGTCTGCAGGTTTACAGCATCTGGCCTCACCCGTGGCTGCCGCGTCTAATGGTGTTGATCAACGCCTCTTACCAAATCTTCTCATGCAGGTATTTGTAATTGTGGATTTGGAATCTGTTTAGTGTGGTAATGTTTTATGTTTAATGTGCCGTGTTATTCTGTTTGTAGGGATATGGAGCGCAATCTGCTGAAGAAAAGCAAAGGCTTTTCAAACTAATGAGGAATCTTAATTTTGGTGGTGAATCTGGTTCTGAGCCTTTCTCTCCTACAGCCAAAGGTCCGGGAGGAATTGGTGCGTCAGATGGATTTTATTCGCCTGAGTTCAGAGGTGATTTTGGAGCAGGGCTATTGGACTTGCATGCTATGGATGATACCGAACTTCTTACAGAGGTATAAATCTTATTTTTCAGAATATGTTTATAGCCCTTAAATAAGTTGCCTACTGTACATACCTCTCATATGAAACTATAAAATATAAATGGACACAAAAGGGGGTGGGTGATCTACTGTTTATCATTGTATTTATTATACAATTTACAATTCTCATAACTAACTTCTAACCTGGTGTATATGCTGATTCATAATAGTTCATGAATAGCTGATTTAGATATTGAACGTGGATACATGTCTGCTATGTTAGTTCGTTTTGCATTTGGTGACTCATGTATTAACTATTGAAATCGGTATTCTATTTGTCTTCTTTCAGAATGTTATTTCAGAACCATTTGAGCAATCACCTTTCATTCCTGCTGTTCCTAAAGCAGTTGATGACTATGATGTCCTGCCCAGTCGACAGCAAAGAGGACAAGCAGATATAGATGCATCTTATGGATTGCCTACACTTGAAAAAGAAAGCAATTCAAGGGAAAATAATGTGGCTAAGATTAAAGTTGTGGTATGTAGCTCTCTCTCTTATTTCAATGATTTATGCTAGTCAAATGTGTTTATCAAGTTGATGTTCATATCAGGTGCGCAAAAGACCATTGAATAAGAAGGAACTTGCTCGCAAGGAGGAGGATGTTGTGAGTGTATGTGCAAATGCTCTAACCGTCCATGAACCCAAGCTAAAGGTTTGAACCTATCTTTAGTTGAAGTTACAATAATTTTCATATTCAACAGTAAAAAGAACTAATATTTGATTTTTTTAAAGGTCGACCTGACTGCTTATGTGGAGAAACATGAATTCTGTTTTGATGCTGTTCTTGACCAGCAAGTAACCAATGATGAGGTAATATATTTACAGTTGAACTTAAAGTTTTATCATCTTTTCTTCTAAGTAATTAGAACATTTATGCAATGCAACTGATGTGCTTACATGTTTGAGTTTAAATTTGCGACTAACAGTTTAGTCTACTGGTTCATTTGAAACAGGTATATCGCAAAACTGTACAGCCAATTATTCCCATAATATTTCAAAGGACCAAAGCAACTTGTTTTGCTTATGGTCAGACAGGTATCATGAAGCTCTAATCGAGTGTTTGAATATTATTGATTTCTGTTTGCTTTTCTGGCATTGAATTATACTGAATGTAAGCAAATATTCCATTTCTTAATTGCAGGAAGCGGTAAGACATATACAATGCAACCATTACCTCTTAGAGCTGCAGAAGATCTTGTTAGATTATTACATCAACCAACTTATCGTGAACAAAAGTTCAAACTATGGCTTAGTTACTTCGAGATCTATGGTGGAAAACTGTATGATCTTCTGAGTGATAGAAAGTCAGTACTCTACTTGATAGCTGTTTTACACCCTTATTTCTTTTATCAGGGAATTTTGAAGTTTTGCTTAGTTAATGATTGGTTTATTAGTTTTGAGTTAACTTTTTTCCTTCCTTATGTAGGAAACTTTGCATGAGAGAAGATGGAAGGCAACAAGTTTGCATTGTTGGATTGCAAGAATTTGAAGTTTTAGATGTACAGATTGTTAAAGAATACATCGAAAGAGGGAGCAATGCTAGAAGTACTGGCTCTACTGGGGCTAATGAGGAATCTTCAAGATCACATGCAATATTACAATTAGTTGTCAAAAAACACAACCAGGTAAAGGATCCCAGAAAGAATAATGATCCCAATGAATCCAAGGCTGGGAAAGTTGTCGGGAAAATCTCGTTCATTGATCTTGCTGGGAGTGAAAGAGGTGCTGATACAACTGATAATGACCGACAAACACGGTAATCTGCTCACAGAAGTTCTCTTTTTTACCCTTTTGAACCGTTATTAAACAGTCAACTCAGTGGTGTGAAAATTAATAGTCTTTTCTGTTCTGCTAGATCAAACCCTTTGGTATGCTTGATGTGTGGTTTTAAGTATATAGGTTTCCTTTTGAGTTAAATTCACTTGTTATTATGTTCAATATATGTATAATACTATAACGTGTTATATGTGACCGTTACAGGATTGAAGGTGCTGAAATCAATAAGAGTCTTTTGGCTCTTAAAGAGTGCATTCGTGCACTTGACAATGACCAGCTTCATATCCCGTTTCGTGGAAGTAAACTAACTGAAGTTCTTCGTGATTCGTTTGTCGGGAATTCAAGGACTGTCATGATATCTTGCATTTCACCAAATGCTGGTTCTTGTGAACACACTCTCAATACCTTGAGATATGCTGATAGGTGTGTTTCTTTTTCCATTATTAATTTGTCACATGTTTCTATTAGTGGCATATTCTTATATGAGCAACTTTTAATATGTTGAAATAAACAGAGTTAAAAGTCTTTCAAAAAGTGGAAATTCCAAAAAAGATCAAGTTGGAAGTTCACAAACAACTAATCAAGAATCTTCATCAGCAAATATGCTAGTTTCTTCTGATGTAGACGACAGTTATGAGCAACATCAAGAAGCAAAATCTATGGATACAGGTAAACGGGGCTCACAAAGATCTTACAACACCACATCAGATTTTGAGAAACAACCTCCTCCAAGCTCTTTAAACTATTCCTTCAATAGTAAAGATGACATTGGCTTAGAAAAGGAGAAAGTTGATGTAAAAAGTACTTATAGTGGCTCGAATAATCAGGAAGCATACTCGAGACCAAGTTCTGTTGATACGGAAGAAACAGTGCAGAAGGTATCACCGCCACGAAGAAAGGGTTATAAAGAAGAAAAGTTAGAAAGAGATGTTAATTTGAATAAGAAGGATAATGGTAATGAAAAATCTGAGAAATTTGGATGGTTAAAAAGGGATGGTAATAATAGTGATATTCCAGCTGTTGGTAGTAAGCAACAAGGATCAAGTATTCCCAATGCTAATTATATGGCATCCAAACAGTCGGAACCTGAGCAGCTTCATGATGAGAATGTCAACGAAATACTTGAGGTTGGTGGTCAATCTATGCTGATTTTGACCAAGTTTGACTTTGATCGTATGAATTTTAGTTACAACGGCATTATGGTTTTGTAGGAAGAAGAAGCTCTAATTGCAGCTCACAGGAAAGAGATTGAAGATACAATGGAGATAGTACGTGAAGTAAGTAATACTGTTATAGTTCATTTAACTGTTTTTATTTTATATTCATGGTTATCACGTCTAACCTTGACTGTGTGTGACTTTGTAAACTAGGAAATGAAATTGCTGGCAGAAGTTGACAAACCAGGCAGCCTTATCGACAATTATGTGACCCAATTGAGTTTTGTATTGTCACGCAAAGCAGCAAGCCTTGTGAGCCTTCAAGCTCGCCTTGCTAGATTCCAGCACCGACTCAAAGAGCAGGAGATTCTCAGCCGTAAAATAGCACCTCGTTGATGCATATGGACGGTCCGGGTTGAAACTGGTAATGACATGTTGTGGGTCAGAATGGGTCTGGTTGGGTTAGTAACCTTGTTTACAAAATTAGATTATTTCAATCAAACTTATGGAATCTTGAACAAAATAGTTGAGAAAGATTTATGCATTAAACTCTTTGATATTTCATGAAAATATTTTGAACCTGTTTGTTTTTGTATCGCTGTGGTTGCAGAAACCAGTGCATAGCAGATGATGAGGCGGGTATATTAAATCGGGTTGAATTTGAGAGGCGTGTTTTGATTTGAATGATGATGTGGGGGAATTTGGATTGTGCAAGACTTGTACAAGACAGAGAGAAGTGGGAAAGAAATAGAAACATAAAAACTAGTGTTGGAGGTGGTTTTTATATGTAATATTGAATTACAGCTTCCAACACAAAACTCAAACTAATGCTCCTCTCACTGCAAGACTTGTTTTTTTATTTTTTTTTATTTTGTTATATGTAAAAATGAAAAATGCATGAGAATGAGAGCATGATTCAGTGAACTTTTGTTATTATTTTGTTATATGTATAAAAATGAAACTGATTTGCATTTGTTATATGTTGCATTATTATTATTATGTTAACATTAGTCATTAGGTTATTATGGTCAATAGATGTTATGTTTGACCATCAATGTGTTCAAGGTAATGTTTGTTACCCACCATAAATGGTGTAATATCTAACATGCTGTATGTGATTCTCAGGTCCTAATCACCATGAAAACCCATCATATCATATCCCCATCAATGAACACAAATAAAGTAATAGATCAACATTATTTCAATTATAACAGTTGCTTGTAATGGGATGATACTAGGGTAATATGCCACATGACTTTAAGCTTGTTATCATGGAAATAAAATCTTAAACACCAAGTAAAAGCAAAAGCACAACTAAATAGTTGAGTATATCATGACCTTTAATAAATAATCTTTTTTTCGAACATTGTTATAAATTTATGAGTTAATTATTCGTGTGATCACAATAGTTGAAATTTGTAACTATGGTGATCCTTACTAGCTAACATCGTTTAAAAAAAAAAAATAGATGTAAAATGACAAATCTACCCTCAATCTTAATAAAACAAAAAAGAGTTAATAGCCATTTTCGTCCCTGAGGTTTGGGCCAGTTTGCCACTCCAGTACAAAAGTTTTTTTTTTTTTGCAATTCCTTCCCTGAGGTTTTGATTTTTTTGCCAAATTCGTCCTTTTCACTAACCCAGTTAAAAAATCTCGTTAATGTCAGGGGTAGGGTCGTCTTTTTGCCACTTTAATGAAGGTCAATTTTGTAATTTGATACCCTTTGATTATTTTAATAAAAATAAACCCATAATCTTCCCCTACCCACCCCACTTCTCTCTCTCTCTCTCTCTGTTTCTCTCTCAGACACACATAACACTCATCTTCTTCATCATAAGCTTCCTCTAAATTTTATCAAGATCACCTAAACCGAAAAGAAACGAAATTATTATTATTATTATACATTCTAGAACCAGCTTGAGCTCCTCCACCAACACCACCACCACCATAATAATAACCAAAGTCCTGCTATCCAAATTAATTACAAATCAATAACTACAAATTAAATTAAATTAAATTAAAATTCCTAACCTACAACAACCAGATCTAACAACAATATTCAAAACTAAACTAAACAAATCATATAAACAATAAACATTACAAAACTAAAAACTGAAAAAAAATATATATACTAACAGAAGAAGCGTTGGAAGACGGTTGGTGCAGGTGCTGAAGACCAGCAGACTGTAACCAGCGGCTATTATTATTATTATTATTATTGGACGAAGATGTGGTTTCCAAAAAGTTATCGGAGTACTGTCTCTGGTGATGAGGTCCAGATGCACTGGATCTTTGACCGTGTCTTCCTACCGCATTCATGTTTATTTAAACACTCGATTTGAGTTCAAATTCTTTGCGTCTAATATAGAAAATGAATCTCTTTCTCTCTCTGTAATAATAATAATAATAATAATAATATGGAATGTGATTGTGTTGATGCAATATGAGTGAGATTAATGATGGAATTGTAAGAATGATTGTGATTTGGATATAGTTGAGACTTGAGAGTGATTTTGAATTTTGAAGAAAGGGGGTTTGGTCAATATTTGAATTTAAGCTGTGTGTGTGTGTGAGAGAGAGAGAGAGAGAGAGAGAGAGAGAGAGAGAGAGAGAGAGAGGGTGGGGTGGGGTAGGGTGGGGGAGGAGTAAGATTTTTTATTAAAATTTTTAATTGTAGGTAAAAAGACAAAAATACCCCTGACTTAACGAGATTTTTTAACTGAGTTAGTGAAAAGGACGAAAATGGCAAAAAAATCAAAACCTCAGGGAAGGAATTGCAAAAAAAAAAACTTTTGTACTGGAGTGGCAAACTGGCTCAAACCTCAGGGACGAAAATGGCTATTAACTCAACAAAAAATAATATCAAAAACCTTGTGGGTCCCACCCACACTTCTCCTTGTTACCCCGACCATCACCATCACTAGCAGTGTCTAGCACCCATCTACCACCCCACACCACCACCACCATCACTAGTTCACTACCATCCACGTACATTTAGGACCAAGTTTGTAAATACTATAGTCTAGAAATCAAACGTGCGAGATTTGAAAAACACAAGAACCAACCAAACAATTAACTCTAAAATTATAACAGAAGTATGAAAGCTTCAACAATTCTCTTTACAAAACCTTCAATGTTGGGGGGCTTATAGCTCAATTTCAAAACTTGAAACTTTAAATAGACAACTTTCTACTTTAATTATCAAAATTTTAGAACACAAATCCTATAAACAAACACACTCTTAAGGGATTGTTTTACCTCCTATGAACATATCTTCAAGTATTCAATTAGTTCATTAGTATGAAATCATGGGCCAATTTGATTACATGTCTTCCTTTAGCACACAATAATGTACCAATAAATATTTGTTCCTTTTCAATACATACATATATAATGATATAATAACTCACTTACAAAAACAAGCCAAACAAGCCCTTAAAAATGATTGGCTTCCTATTCTCAACTAACCTAAAATGGTTGCAAATTACTCCTAATTTGGTATGTACTAACTATGCTTGGAAGACACCATGATTTTCAGTTGGCTCTCAATTTCAATATCTCCTTGGCAGTCCTCAATCTAAAATATGGCATGTGTTCCTACAAAAAAAAAAAAAAAAAAAAAAAAGTCACCAAAAATCATGTATTTGTTACAAATTCTGCATTCAATCCACATATGGCAATCTTCAACTATTTACTTCCGGATGGGTCGACATCACTATGTTTTATACCTAGGGTTAACTGTTATCATTCGAAAAAATTAAGCAAAAAAAAAAAAAAAAAAAACAGAATGGATAAATCAAAAGTTGTCCAACTATTTAAGAAATATTATTTTATTATTATTATTATATCAATAAATATACCTTCTTTGTCATAATTAACACTCAGTTTTGGTAAATTTTCAACAGAAAAAATTAAGTAATATTTTACCTGCTTGAAGCATAGTCCTATGTCCCTGCTATAGAAGTCTGCGTATTTGATCATGAACATGCCACAGTCGTACCTGCCAAGAAACAGAATAACGAATTAATGATCACTAGTCGAATAAGCAAAATTTATTATATGAATGGTCAAATATTCCTTTTCTCAGTAAAGCTTTAAAGCATCATAAAGTTTACAGTATGCACACCCATTCTCTTGATTAGGAAGGTTTAGGTCGGTAACGAACTCTTGCTCCCAAGAAGTAACATCAATATCTTTACCAGTCTTATCTTTAACTTCATCTGTGATGTACCTGGCCTGAACAAAATAACACAAATTCATAACCTTGTATCTAACCGGTAAAATAGTAAATTTAATAAATAGCTAGTAAGGATATTATTCAAACAGACCGAAAGTCACCCTACCGATTATACCAACTCTAGAAATACGACCCAACTCAAACTCAGCAATGATAAAGGGACATAAAACATAAATTTACTTGCAATGAAAAAGAACATAACTAATATTTATGCACAAAAAATAAAAAAGACGTGTAGGCTTGACATACCAACATTTTCAATACTTTGTTGTCTGCTCCTCCATGCGAGTCAAGATACTCGAACTTTTCTTCTTTTTTGTTGATAACGGCTAAACACCAATGTACTTCTTTGTGGATAGGGACAAATATCTGATTAAAGGCTTAAAGCTAATATCAACACAACAAAATAAAATAACAAATCAACTATAAAGAAAAAAAAAGGAATTAAGTTACCTTGTCACACTCAAGAAGATCGTATCCCAACTTCTTCCGGGTAGTCCATCTTCTTACCGACTCATAATCATAGTCGGTCCTTCCACTAATCAACTGCCAAATGAATATATATAATTGCAAACATTAGCTTAAGATATACGGCCTACTGCCAAAATAGCCGAATCAAAAAACAAGATTACAATGGTTCTTGATTAACCAACCTTCTTGTAGAAAAATGTGTTGAAGAAATGACACTTCAAAAACTTTTTGGGCTCCCTATTTTCCCTCTCCTTCAGCAACTCAAAATAGAGATTGATGACCTGAAATTAATCAGCAGCGTAAGTCCGCATACATAATATGTTAATGCATTTAAAATATCATCATCATCATCATACTCAGTTAATCTCACCAATAGCAAAAGCTAAGGTAGGGTCTGAGGAGGGTAATGCATTTAAAATATAGCATTTGAAATAAATACACACCTCGTCGTTTAACCATGCATGAGGTCTCAAACATTGCAAAACCTTCCCGGTAATTGTAATATTTGAGTTCTCATGAGTGACCAAAACCTTACTCCTACAAATTTAAAAAGACCTTTGATAAGAATATCGGATCACATTAAACAAAATAAAGCAACCAATGTTTGATTATGGTTTGCTACAATACGAATGTACGCTATACACACACAAGCATCAAAATTTACCAATTAGAATAAGATAATGCATTAGCAACCATGTCCTCTTCTTCCTTAGTAAGAGGCCTAAAAGGGTCATTCTCCAAATCCTGAAATAACAATCATTTCGCTATAAGAAACCAAACACCGAACATATAAATTTACTCCCAACGGACAACGTGTAAGATCATTATACCTCTTTTCTCTTAGCAGGAAGCGATTGCTGCTGTTTGATTAAATTCCTCAATCCCCTCAAGCTCATATTACGAAATTCATCGAAATCATTCAAAACCTTCTTAAATACAGGCAAGCCCTGATTCGGAGACATTGAATCCAACATCTTTCCATTCGCCCATCCCGATCCCACTTCAAAAGACACCGACGCCTTATTTCGTTGCGCCTCCACAGCAACATTACCATATTCTCTCTCATCCTCAACTATCTCAATCACATCAACCCTTGAACTCCCTGACCCACCCTCATCATCATCATCTTTATCAACATCAATCACCTCAACCACATCATCATTAACAACAGCAGCAGCTTCCTTTGCAATATTATTATTATACTTAGTATACAAAACACATTTTGGTCTAACAATCCCACTTGGATAAGTAAACAATTTTTTTAAAAACCCACTAATAAATCTACAACGAGCATGCATTTCTCTACCGATACGTGTTATCTTTTTAGGATAAAGACTGAGTCTTGAAACAGAACTTCTAGAAACTTTCTTTGGATATTTTGGGGAAAAAGATAAAGATTTATGTTTCTTAGCAATGTGAAGATTATTATAATAATCGGACCCAGATGGTAAAGATTGAGATGATGCATCACGTTTGTTGCGATTACTGGATAATGCACCCATTGATTGATTGATTGAACTAGGGTTTTGTTTAAACCCTAGAAGGGAGATGTGTGAAATTAGTGTGTGAATGGTTGGCACATGAACAATTGAATAATAATTAATTGGATAAGTTAAACCCTAGCATGAGGATTGATACTGATTTGGAGTGAAGATTTTGATTTACGTAATTAGGGTTTACAGTATTCAAACAAGATGGTTATCATGGTAACCGGAAGAACAGGTTACCGGTTACATTTAGTCCGATGTGTACATAAAGTATCTGCCACGTCAGCAGACGTAGAAAATAGTTTTTTTTTATTTTTTTTTTATTTCTTTTTATTAAGGTTTAGTTTAATGAAAACTAGATCTTTGCCCGCGTTACACGCGGCTCACCAACGTACAATTATTTTGAGTGGTAAAACATATAAAAAAATGTAGCAGAAATATTTTATTAAGATTTAAAAGAAACCAATACACATTATATTCAAATATCACTAAATATTTCTTTATACACCACATTTTTTGTTTTAGTCTTCACTTGGCCATCAGCATCAAGTATAAGTAACTTCACTCCTGCCCTGCTTTTAACTCTTGACAATGCGACATAAAACTGGCCATGTGAGAATACAGGGTCTCTTAAATACAACCCAACCTTGGATAGAGACTGTCCTTGGCTTTTATTGATGGTCATTGCGAAATATACGCTTATTGGGAATTGGCGCCTTTGGAACTTGACTGGAATCTTGTTATCAGATGGTATCATATTTATTCTAGGAATAAGAGTTTTGGTACCAATGTTACCACCTGATATGATTTCGGCTTCAATAACACGCTTCGCAAGTCTGGTGATACGTAATCTGGTGCCGTTGCACAAGCCATTTTGTTGATCAATGTTTCTCAACAACATAACGGGAACACCGATCTTTAGTGCTAATCGATGATTAGGAATTCCAGAAATTTTCAAACCATTAAGCACATCAGGAGAATATAAATCTTCCTGTGAACGGTTATTACCATTCTCAATCTGGCATATACTATCAGAGCTCAAATACTCGACTTCATCTCCAGGAAACAATGCAAGCAACCTGTCATTAATTTCATGTACCACTTCGTTTGTTGGTGCAAGTATTGCTCGTTCACCAAAGTAATCTTTATCTTTGTAAAGCTGAAGAAGTGAGGGGTAGACGAAGTCAATTAAGCTACAAATCGGATCTGATGAATGCTTTATAAGAAGATCATCTGGAATGTCGACATCTGCCTCATTTTCATCAACTGAAGCACCAACTTTACCCTCACCTAACTGTAGAAGCCAGTTTGTAAATTCCTTTATTTCTTCTGATTCAGATGTGTTGTTACCCAATGTTAACCTCATGTTTTTAGTTAACGTACGGACTTTGCAAGTATTCCAAATCTTAGAGGAAGTTATTGAGGCACTTATAATATCTCTTTTACTACCATTGGGAACAACATGAAGGATCTGTCTAAAATCACCACCCAAAACCATAACCTTACCTCCGAAAGGCAGCTCCGAATTAACCGAATCCTTTGATTTCAAGATGTCTTTCATCGTGCGATCAAGAGCTTCAAAAGCATGTTTTTGAATCATTGGAGCTTCATCCCAAATAATTAACTTAGTCTGCTTCAATAAATCTGCCTCATCGCTATTCGCCTTAATAGAACACACGGATTCTTCATTAACATTCAAAGGTATACAAAACCTAGAATGAGCCGTCCTTCCACCAGATAACAACAAAGAAGCAATACCGCTAGATGCAACGTTCAAAACAATTTGGCCTTTAGATCTAATGGCAGCAGACAACGTTTTCCATAAAAAGGTTTTACCAGTGCCTCCAAACCCCATAAACAAAAAAAAGCCCACCTTTGTTAAAATCAACCGCATCAATTATTTCATCAAAAATTAAACGCTGCTCATCTATTAAAGAAGGTGCGTTGCTATGAAATTCCTCAGTCAGCGTACTTACTTGATAATTGAGTTCATCAAGTATTAAACGGTTATTTGCAGATGCAATCGAATCATTATTAGGAAAAGGCATAGAAGGAAACCTACGTAGGCTGGAGTTATTCCGAATTAATTGCTTCTCAATTTCAAGCAACGTAAGGTTCTTGATTTGATCATCAGGAAGAGACAAACCTGATAACGATAAAGATTGTAATTATTAATTAAAGAATTAATAATAACGTAAAATAAATAAAATGTTGAATTATAAATTTTTTTACCTTCAATTTGGAATACGTCTTCGTGTCTACGCATAATACCGTCTGACAAGTACTTCCATGTGTTCTCCCAAACATGGTCAGGCCTAGATAAGCTGTTAGACAACAACATCATCGCGAACAAATTACGAAGAGAGTATCCTGAACCGGTATAATGAGCTTCCTCAATAGCTTCTATATATTCCTTGTCATCTTCCAACAGGCCAAGAACGTAACATGCATCTCGATATGTTGGTAAAACTTTTCCATTCACCGTTCTTATCTCAGCAAAAGATTTGGGACCTTTGACCTTATTAAGAAGAATTCTCAAGAAATAAGCCTCACCCATTGATGGATTAACCATATGAACACGACCAATTGCCTTACCTGTTTTTCGAAAATCCCATTTTTTTTCATCAGGTTTCCAAACAAATTTACTTGGGATTTCGATGTAGCTCAGTTCACGTGCCACAGGTTCATCCTGGTTTAGTTTCATCCATTGTAGAAACATTGTAGAAGACACTGATGGCTTGTTGAGTACGTTTTGAAGTTGCTCTTGTGGACCGTATACAACAGTTTGCTCACCAGGTAGATGAAAAGGAAGCCTAATCACTGGAGGGTATCTGTAATGCACGTCGTGTTTAAGTATCCTCCATGAAGCTTCACATGCTGAAAGGAACCTACAATCATAATGTTTTTTGATTTCATCTCTTTGCTGTACTTCTTGACCTTCTCCATCATCTTCTACAAAAGCAATTTTAGCCATGTCCGGTCCCTTGTTAATGTATTTGAATAGATACTTAATTGAAGCAGCTTGGTTGCACCATTCAACATTAATATGAGCTTGATAACGCTTCAAAAGTGTTGGGTTATAAGGAACCACATTTTTGTTATCTAACTGAGCACCTCCTTTTTCAACAAATACTCCTGAGTCTCTTCTTTTATAAACCGGATATCCTTTTGAATCTATCATTGATGTCGGAGAAAACTTCTTTGGAAATTTCTTGGAGCACTTACCATCAATCATGCACGGGCAGTTGGGATATTCACGTCCACATGGTCCATGAATCATAAAGTCACTCACAAGACTAAACAACTCAGGATCTAAATTCTTATCTGGGATTTCAGCAGAAACTAAACGATCAACATGATCAATCGTGGGAAGCTTGCTTTCATCTTTAAGAAACAGACAGATATGAGCGTGAGGAAGACCACGCTTTTGGAACTCGATAGTATAAACAGCTGTAAAAATAAATGGTACTAAAATTAAAATTTAAATTTTGTAAATAAAAAAGTTGGTTCAAGATAAAACAAAAAATATATTCACTAACTTTATTAGTTTGTTACGGTAATAAAGAATTATTCAAAGTTATTAATGTATGTTACCTGCCGAAGTCTTCCCCAATATTGCTTTATCACGTAAATCTTTCATCAGTGAGTCTAGCTTCAGTTTGAATAATCTGGCTAAAATGTCTGGTCTGTCTTCAGGATTTGTCTTCTTATCCTTCAGAAACCTTCTAACTTCAGGCCATTTCGGATTACATGTGATTGTGATGAAAAAAATCAGGGTATCCATGCTTTTTACAAATGGCCATTGCATCAAGATAATTTTCCCTCATGTAACGTGCACCACCAGTAAAAGAAGATGGTAATATTATAGGTGTACCTATTGTTGCCAAATCTGTAGGTCCATTTTGATGCAACTTTTGAAGACTGGAATAAGAGTCACTCCTAAGTTTTTGTTGCTGATAACGTACATAAAACAACCTCTCACTCTCGATCATAGTATAAACGTCAACCAAAAACTGTTGAAGAAGGCGCCTTGCATTCAAAATCAAAGAGAACTTACCAACTCTGTCCTGAATATGATAGGCAAAATACTCTCTCATTGAACACTTTGAGTCTACTTTCTTTTTAGACTTCCTTTCTTCACGATGCGGTATATCAACCCTATAACAATCTTCTCCAAATGGAATAAGCAATGGATACTGAAGAGCTATATATTTTGGATGAAGTTCACTTATCCGCTGAAGACCTTCTTTTCTTGATTCCACAACAATATCTCGATTGTCAATCTCATCATCATTGTCTGTAAGTATAAGTGCAGCGATTTCATTTGAAGTTGGTAAGTTGTATAGTCGACCATCTTTAGTTCGCCTCCCAATAAGACGTAACTTAAGGCTAACTTCAGAATTTTCATTAAATCGATCGCGTACACTCCTATAGCTTTTCACAAGCTGATTTTTAGAGTCTAACATCGACTTGAGGTACTGAATGATTTCAACATCAAGTTGTTCATCAATTTTGTTAGACTCCCTTTTTTCCTTACTGTAATAAATAGATTAAAATTTCAAAAAATGAACAGTTGTTTTATATGAAAAAAAAAACTATAAGTAAAAATTAATTTTAATAAACTGTAAAATATTACCTGAAAATTTTACTCCTGTTAGAGACTTCGTTTTCAGTGTCATAGATATACAACTGAGAAAATTTTGGTTTTGTCCCATCATTAGGAAGAAGACCACCCAGTGCATGATAATTTTCACCACTTATCCTGTATATGGAGGGAGCCTTGCCTTTATTAATATTTGAGTCGACCTTGCCTCCCAGTGAAGTAAAACAGAACATAGAATTGAATCTTCGAATGTGCTTTAAGAAATACTTGCTTCGGAAGTCTATGTTCTTAAAAAGATTCTGATAATCGACATTGCTTTCTTTGAAATCTGGAAGTTGCACCTTTCCATAACCACAACATAGATAGTAACATGTTCTACCACTAACTTGTAGTGATCTGCCAGCTTCCGATTTCCACAGTTTGGCGTTACACATCTCACATACAACCGTTTGATCACCGTGATCCAAATAATCTTGTGAATAGAATAAATTGAATTCATATTACGTTAAATAAAAAAATAATAAAATCGTAATTGGTTTATTAAAAATAACATTTACCTTTAGAGACACCCTTATATTGATAATTTAGCATGGGTTGAGGATTCATATCTTCTTCGTCTGACAAACTAACCATGCGAACAGGTGAGATGCAACGTCGATTACTTCTTAATCCATTGCTGCAATTTTCTACGTTACTTAAAATTGAAGATTCTGGTAACATGGAATTATGACTTGATGTATTCATGCTTGTTGTCTGAACAGAAGATGTTGCATTTGAGCGTCTATCAAAGCTAATACCTGCACCTAAATATAATACTTTAAATTAAAGTTTAACATTAATAAAAGTAACAACCTTATATAAGTAATGGATTTAAAGAAAGAGGTACCAGATGTAACAATGGATTGGTTCCGCAATCCTATAACAGAATTAAGTTTACGTCTTTTAGCATCAAGTTGTGCTTTTCTAAAACTTCTAGCCTCGACAGAATTTGGTCTATTAATATCATGCACTGACACTATGAATACAAATAAAATTGTAATGTTTAGATAGTAAATAAACTTTTAGATATAGAGTGTTATAACATTACAAAGACAAAAGTAAGCAACATAGAAATATGATACCGTTTGTAATATTAGACAAAGGAGTACGTTCTGTTGAACCTGTTTATAAATAAGTAAAAAAATAAGTTACGATTAGATAAAAAAAATTACGAAATTAATAAAATGTTATAAATTACTGAATGGAAACAATAGCTATTACCGGAAAAAGATGCATTAAATGGGGTGTTGAAGGTTGAGCTAAAGGCAGATATATCAAGTGAAAATACATTGTTGGTGGATGTTGACGGATTAGTATTTCCAGATTGCTTAATATTCTGTCTCTTAGCATCAACTTGTAATTTTCCAAAAATTCGAAAAACAAAGTTGCAAACGGATGGGTAATTTAATGTAGTCATCAGGTGCTTCCATCCGTCACAAATAAACCACTTCCCAGCTATCTGCATGACCTTAACGCGAAATCTTTTTTCATCCAGTGTATGAATCGTACAATCACCTGTTGGATACTTATACTTTTCAACCCATTCTGTGTACTCCTCAGGTAAAGCCTACATATAAGAAAGAATTTAATATTATTACAATATATGGTATATAATTATGGAAAAAGTAAACCACATATAAAATTGTGGGCTGGTTTATGAACATTATCAACCCATCTAACAGACTGCAATAATTTTATATTTATGAATAAACATTAAAAATCTTTGTTTAATGAATGTAATAAATCAAATATTACCAAGCAAAGACGATCGTTGGCTTCTGACCGTACCCAAAAACCGTAAGTCATTATCACACAAGCAGTTACCAATCTGTATTAGAAAAAAGTGACTTAGTATGAAACATAAATCAGTAAATGGAAACATTAAAAACCAATTGATTATAAGTTTTCAGAGCTAACAATCCATTTGTAGGTTTATATTACTCATAACTTGAGAAGAAAATGGAAACATAAATTTTTTTTTACTAAATACAAACATAAAACATAAAGCAGGAATCATTGTCAATAAATATTAAACAGAAGTAAATTGTAACACCCCAACCGATGGCGGAAACATCGAGGTGTCACGTAGTGATGATTGTTCAATAGCACATGGACTAAATTGTAAATAATAATAGCAAGTAATTTTCCATTATTCAAAACGAAATACAAAGAGTCTTAATAGAAATCACATAAATAATAAATGTTCAACTTTTATTTAAGCACTAGGTCCAGCCTAAGCGTGAAAGGCATGCAAGATCAAACTTCACCTGAAACATGTACAAAATAATTTGTCAACACATATAATGCATTGGTGAGTATATCCATTTTCGTTCAAACAGTAATTTGCAATTTATGTGCCTTGATGTTTGTAATATGTAAAAGGGTCAAAACCAAGCCTCCCATCGTTCAATAATCGTTCACCCATCGTTCAAGAAAACCATAACAATGACCAAGGACTTAACTCGTTCACGTAAGTAACCAAGGGATATAATTCGTAGTACTACTCATTGTTAGGTGCGGCCCAAAGGTTAATGACTTTGACAAATCGTTCATACAATTCACACAAAACATATCAAAGAGCACATTGCTTTGTAAATAACATACGTAAGTTTAATAATAATGGTACATGAATCACCCCAAAAGAGTAAATAGTAAAAAGGGGAAAGATATACTCACAGTTTCGCTAAATATAAATTCCGAGAAAGTTCGTCGTAAAGGCTTAAGAATTCCGAAGAACTCAACCTATATATAAAACACTAAATGAGAAAATGTCTTAAAAGTCTAAGACAACCCATCATCTAAGGCATTAGGGCTTGCTAAACTCGTATTAGGGAAGATGAAATTGTTAATAATAATTTGAATGACAGTTTTTGAAATAAATATATTTATGATGAATTTAATAAATGACTAAAATTCTTATGTGTTTCACATATAGATATAAATTCCATTTTATAGAAAAATAAACATGAAATAAATTTTATGATTTATATTTAATTAAATAATTATTTATATCTAATTTAAATATAAATAGAATAAATAACACGGGCTATGATTCCAAAGTGATATTATTATGAGAAAAGATTATTTTATGGTGTGAAATACTAAAAAATAATATTTCCATAATTTCTCTCAATTTATTTGTATTTAAAACACATTTAATGAGTTTAAATAGTGTTTTAATGGTTAAAATTAGTAAAAATAACAAAAATAATTATTTTATAAGAAATTACATTTTATTACAGTTTATTATTCATAAAAATAAATCTCCAGAAAATTTGAGGTTAAAATCTCTTAAAATGAATTTTTAATCATTTAATTATGATTAAAAAGATTAAATTCAATAAAAATATAAAATTGAGACATTTTCCAGAAAATAAAAGTGTGGAAATCTTATTTTAGATGCCAAGATGTTATGTCTAAATTTTCATAATTTTTGGATAAATAATGGATTTATTATGAATATTTTAAGATTTATGTTTATAATAATATTTTCTTAAAGTAAATAATCAAAATAAAAAAACAAACATGATAATGGAGGGGGTGCCTAGGCTCGAACCTTGGTCCTCTTGCCTTCAACACACCCAACACACCACTCCACCAAAAGCTGTTATGTTAATAATGTTCAAAACAATAAGTATTTATAATATATGCTTAAGTCATCTTCTTCCCCAATTAACTAGCCAAAACCCTAACCCTTACTCAAAATCCAATAACATGATCCAGACCCGATGAAAGCTCTGTAACAGAGGGCTTTTGATCGGAACTTTATAAGGAACAAAACGGCAAAAAGAATCAAGACTTACAAGTATGATTAAGGGTCGAAAATATGAAGAACAAGGCCGATGATAATGTAGCGATTTTGAGGTCTTTCTGGACGCAATTGGTTAAGTTTTTATGTGGGTTTTGTTGTTTGAAGGTGCAGCAATGAAGTGGCGAGATCAATTCGTATATATATGCGAGCATCGAGCGTTTCACTTGGTATTTACTACCTCCGATCGGTTACCCACAAAACCCGAATTAAAACTCAATAAAAACGCGTAATGATAAGTTTAATCAGTTAGTTAATGATGAAGAGCGTTTGAACTTATAATAAATCTTGAAACGGACGCAAATAATGGAGTTTAAGGCCTTGCCGGAATAAATTCCGGCGGCCGGAAATGTTTTGGCCGGAAAACCGAGTAACAGCAGCAAGGAGGCTTTTTTTTCTTTTAAAACTTTCAGGATTTGGCAAGATTGGCCCCTCACATTTAACCTTAGTTAGTTTTAATGTTTCCTTGTTAATTTTTCCTTTATAATGACTAACTAAGTTAACTATCTAACTTAAAACTTTTATAACTAGGAATTTTTATGATATATATATATATTTTTTTTCGAATAACGTTGCAACATACGCGTTAAATTAAATCGAGATCGAGATCCACAATACATGCAAATAATATAACTTAAGTTTTCGCACATTTATTGAATTTGAAAAAAACGACAACAATTACAAGAAATGTTTGAAGGACTAAAATTGTAAACTAGATGAAAGTCGAGGGTGACGGATGTCACATAAATGAACAATGAAAGAAACCTCATAAAATCAGTTGAAACCTAAAAAATGGAAATCGATACCTCAAACATAAACGACTAATCAAAAAATAAATCATAACAATCCATTCTTAGATGTATCTAAAACAACAATTGAAACGTAATCATAAACCTAAAACATTCAACCTTAATAGAATCCTAAAATATTAATGCAAAATCATTCTCAGTTGAAAGCTTAAATAGTAACAAACCATTCAAGTATTTGTTAAACCATAAGTCGAGACCTAAAACATAAAGAATCGATCAAAAACTAAATCATAAGAATCCTTTCTTAGCTATCCTTAAAACATCAATTGAAACGTATTCATAAACCTAAAACATTTAACCTTACTACAAACCTCAAACACAAATGCAAAATCATTCTCAGTCGAACGCTTAAATAGTAACAAACCATTAAAGTATTTCTTAAACCCTAAATCGAGATCTAAAACATAAAGAATCGATCAAAAACTAAATCATAAGAATCCTTTCTTAGATATCCTTAAAACATCAATTGAAACGTAATCATAAACCTAAAACATTCAACCTTAATACAAACCTATAACATAAATGCAAAATCATTCTCAGTTGAACGCTTAAATAGTAACAAACCAATAAAGTATTTCTTAAACCATAAATCGATACCTAAAACATAAACCACTAATCAAAAACTAAATCATAACAATCCATTCTAAGGTTTCTATAAAACATCAATCGAATCATAAACCTAAAACATTCAAGCTAAATAGAAACCTAAAACATATTTTCCATAATAATCATCAGTGGAACCGTAATCAGTCTTAATAAATAATAATCATCAGTGGAACCCTAATCAGTCTTAATAAATAATAATCAATCAAAACTTTGTGTTAACGCTTGAAGTGTAAAATCCCCTAAATCGAAACGCCGGACATAAACCCTAAAAAAATCAACACAAAATCAAAGATATTAACAGGACTGAATGACTGAAGAATAATAAACAAAAAACCAAGAACAATCAGTACAACAAAGACATTAACAGTAATCGAAATAAAAAAAAATTATAGAAAATAAGTTAATCGATGATCTGAGATAATAATCAAAGATAGAAGAACATCGATCTATTCAAAAAAGAATCAAATGGAGGTTACCTTGGATTGGAGATGATCGATAGGTATGAATCGCCAAGATTAGGGTTTAGGTTTTGGAGGAGGCGATGTTGATTGTGGTATGATGTTATGTCCGTCTGTTTTTGAGGGTTTATATAATTTCGGGATTTTTGATTTAAAAAAAAAAGAAAATTTTATTAATTCTCACAATGTGCCATGTAGGATCACCAATGGAGGAGAATTAATTGCTAGGGGGTAAATGATTGCCAAGTGTCCAAAATTGCTCCTAAATATTATATGTATAGATTCTGGTGGAATCCTAACCTACCGGTTCCAAATTTAAATCCCTACCCACACCGGTGTCCTTCTTGTCTAAGCTCAAACCGTCACGGGGAATTTTGTTGTGGTATGCATGGATCGAACCTATGACCTACTCTCAGGATGGGAACTAGGGGTGTAAACGATCCGAGCCGAGCCCGAGCCTGACTGGGCTCGGCTCGGGCTCGTTAAGGTTTTGTGAAGCTCGAGCTCGAGCTCGGCTCGGTTCGAGCCTACAATCTTGAGCTCGAGCTCGGCTCGCTAGCAAAATCCAAAGCTCAAGCTCGGCTCGGCTCGGCTCGAGGTGATTTGAGAATCTCAAACGAGCTCAAAAGCTCGGCTCGAGCTCGCAAAAGCTCGGCTATAACTTAGGCTCGCGAGCCCAATCGTTAAGGCTATAACTTAGGCTCGGCTGTAACTTAGGCTCGGGCTCGGGTTTGGGCTTTAGCTCGTTAAGGCTCGATTAGGCTCGCGAGCCCAATCGAGCTTTGTATCTAGGGCTCGAGCTCGGGCTCAATAACTAAACGAGCCATATTTCAGGCTCGGGCTCGGGCTCGGGCTCGGGCTCGTTAAGGCTCAGCTCGTTCGAGCTTTTTACCGAGCCGATCCCGAGCCGCTACGTGTCATTTACACCCCTAATGGGAACCCCTAAGGGAAAACCCGTAAAGCTGGCAATAGGTAACCAGTATAAGACACGATTAGATATGTTAACTAAAAAGTACACTATGTGAAATTTTACTTTTTTTTTTAAATAAATAGAATTAGAATGATATGATTCCTCATATCTCTTTGTTGGTATATAAAATATATAACTGTGTTATAAACAGTACTGATCATAACAACATCTAGAGGGTTGACTTCGTTTCCAGCCTCAATTTAGTAGGTATACTGTCATCTCCTTTCAATTAAAAACGGCCACTCCCATATTGTTTAGGCTATATAGCTGGAATTAAACAATGTTAATGAAATCATGTGATTTGGATTTTGGACATCTCAGCTAACACACACATGCATATTGGTTAGTAGAACAAGTTACATAAAAATATTAAAAATAAAGTGTATTTGGTTAGCAAGTATACTGCTATAAATATATTACAACTAAATATTGTACATTGTAAGCTTATATAAAGGCATTGTTTTCAATTGATCAAGCACATCTTTTTTGCATTGAGGTCATTCTTCTCTATTCTTAATCATCATCCACTTAGAGAGCTGTGAAGTTTTCTTTGATTAGATACATCATTTATTTTTTATTATATATATATATTTTTTTTGCATTGAGGTCATTCTTCTGTGAAGGGTTTTTTTTTTTTTTTTTTTTTTTTTCATCAGAATCTACATTCAAGTACTGCGATTGCTTTGAATATTTGATTCACTTCTCTCATTATATTATCCCAGCAACAACAATGGAGTCTTTCTTGGGGGAGTTTCAACATCTTAGAATCCAACTTGAAGATATCAAATCAGCCACCGACAACTTTGATAACAAAAGACTCATTGGAGTCGGTGGTTTCGGGAAAGTGTATAAAGGAGAATTGTGTCACTCTAAGGGGAGAAGCATGGTTGCTTTTAAGCTTCTAGACCGTAAATTTGGGCAAGGGGACCCCGAATTCTGGAAGGAGGTAATGATGCTTTCTCGTTACACACATGAAAATCTAATCTCTCTACTGGGATTTTCTGACGAGGGTGATGAGAAAATCCTTGTTTACGAGCATGCATCTAATGGAAGCCTTGATCGCCATTTACATTCCACTACTTTGACATGGATTCAACGTATCAAGACATGCCTTGATGCAGCAAGGGGTCTAAGTTATCTTCATGATCACAAGGGAACTCAACAAAGAGTTATCCACCGTGATATCAAGAGTTCCAACATCCTTCTGGATGATAATTGGAACGCAAAAATTTCTGACATGGGACTGTCAAAAATAGGGCCAGCTAATCAAGAGCACACGGCTCTTGTCACCAACGCTGCAGGTACCCGTGGGTACCTAGATCCGATGTATATGGAGTTGGGCATCCTAACGAAAGAGTCAGATGTATACTCTTTTGGTGTTGTCTTATTTGAAGTTTTGTGTGGAAGACTATGCTTGGATAAAACCAATGATGGGTTCTTGAGTCTAGTGCGAATGTGGAAACAAAAGTACAAACAGAAGAAGTTGGATGAGATCATCTTTCAAGATCTGGTGCAAGAAATGGATCCCAAGTCTTTAGAAACATTTTCAGACATTGCATTTCAATGCCTGCAGAAACATCGTGAAGAACGACCAACGATGTCTGTTGTTGTGGAAAAGCTTCAGGCTGCACTTGAATTTCAGGAGATTTGTGAATGGTTGAAACATCCATTGGATTATGAAAAGATAATAAAGACTTCAGTACATCCTCTGACGTACAAATCAGGAGAGGAATTGAAGAAGTGTCTCTCCAAAGGGATCCTCCTTAACGGGGGCAAAACGGTAATCACCTATTTCATTAAGCGTCTACTTGAAATACAAATCATTTTGTGAATGGTAAATTGTGGTGATTAGAATGTTAATCATAATTACATATTGATAACAAATAATGCATGTGTATATTCAAACTAAATTTGCACCTACTAACCATATTAACTATATATTCTTTATTTATAAGCAGTGACACTAAATTTATATCTACTATGATATTTTTTAACTCATCTTACCTTTAATGAATAGTGGTTTTCATTAAATAATACTGGAAAGCATTGCGAAATGATATCTGCTGTAGAATGTATCATTCCAATTGAAGGCATGTCTGCATATGATGGATATGTGTCCAAAGAGATTTCAAGGTGTTTGTCTTCCTCACTAATTTCCAGTTTTTTAGACTATTACTATTTCTCAAGCACATCCGCCTGTCTTGCAGATTTTCCCCAGGAAACTGCTATAAGACAACTAAAGGGAAATTCAAAGCACATGTCAGAACTCAGTTCTTGTCACCACACATCACATACACAGTAAACCTTGTGTTTAAAGATACAGATAAAGTGTTGGTCCCTACTGAACCGAGATATGTATGCATTCAATATGAGATGAAAGGGGAGACAGGATATTGGCATTCATGCCTGGCTGATGTGAGAGAAGATGGTTGGATGATGGCTGAATTGTATCAGTTTGAAAGCGAAAAGAGAAATGTTGATCTTGAAATTGAGTTTGAGAGCTATCATTATGAAGATTGGTGTTCCTATGTCATAGAAGGCATTGAGTTTCGGCCCGTTGAGAAAGTAAGTTAACAAATATGAGTTTTTAATCATCTTTGTTTTAAAGTTTCAAAATGACCTTATGACCGCCTACATGGTGGATGAAAAAAATATATGAAAATAGGGTATTTAATTTCTTTTCTTCTATGGTTGATTTGTATAGTTGGAACATGTAATGTTGGATGATAATGTGGATATGCACACCATATCAGAAACAGATGAGACATATTGGGAAAACAAATTGCCAAATGATTATGAAGAGATAATCAAATGGTCTGAAGATGATGTGAAATGGACAACCAAGAAGGAACTCTACTATACTCTTTGCAAAGGGTTCCAAATGAGTAGCGGTCAGGTGGTATATTTATCTTCTTTAATCGTTACTAAACGAATTAGCTCATTTACATATTTTTCATATCTATTGGTTGACAGTGGCTTTCTCTTGATTACAATGGGAAGAGATGTCTTATGCAACCAGCAAGATATGCACTTATTGCAAAACAGTGGAAATGGAAGTCTCATGCAGAATCAAGGTTGTTTCTTTATATTCAAGTACAGTATTTTCTTGTAGACATGTCTGTTGGTTTAGGCCCCAAAACACACACTAAACTCACGTAAATATGAAGAGAGTAAAGAAACAAGAAAGCACTCACTCACAACCTCATCATTCATTCAAAGAAGCAACACCCTTAAATAGATACTCCCCCCGTCCCATTAAAAGTGTCCATATTTCCTTTTTTATTTGTCTCATTTCATGTGTCCACTTTAAAAAATTATTAGCCAATTTCTAAATTTACCCTTAAAAACACAACTAAAATAAACAAAAAATATGATGGACCCACATATGACAAGGGTATTATTGTCATATGGCAAGCAAAAAAAGCAATCATTTAATATGCCTAAAACTTTATGTTTTTCAAATCAAGACACTTCTAATAGAACAGAGGTAGTACAAAAGAAACGGTAACTAACTAGGCAACTAATGCAGCTAAAATAACGGAACTACCCTATAGACTAGGAGCAAAAGAACGATTAGGTACTGCATGTGTTTTGCAACTTATTCAAACAAAGAAATAGTAAAAGTTAACTCAAAACTCCAACGATAAACTTGCATGTTGTGAACGTGCATGTAGTCTTTGCCTCCATTACTCCTATTGTTCAGCAAAACCTCATGAACTGGTCAACTCCCTCTATTCATTCCTATTTATTCAGCTACTAATTAAAACAAACTAAAATACCGGCTCAACCTTTAGTATAAAATGTTTTTATAGTCCGTATTGCAAAACTTTATTATCTTTCGAGCCAAACTAAATCATAATGTTTTTGTAGCTAAAAACTATATGAAGAAGCATACCTAATAATAGGTTATTTAAACGTATGCATCGTATAATAGCAATAATCACAAGGCATGACATCAAAATTCAAGTTGGCATAAATTACTAGCACCATATAAAATTATGATCAAATAAATCAACTTCAAAACAATTACAAAACAACACAAATCAATTTTAAAATTTGTATTTGCTCAAATTCAAACCAAAAAAACGACTTCATTAGTACCTTGGAATGATATTTGTCCATTAAAATGGAATATGAAATTTACATCAAAATAGACGGTAGACGGACAACAAGCTACGCCGTCACCCTTTTCTGAATTACGAACCCTAGTCTACCAAACACAAACCCCTACCCCCTAGAGATGAACTATTGTTGTGGACGACCCGTTGGACCCTGGTCAAGAAACGAATAGCTTCTGACGCTAGGGAGCCAAAGGTATCAAAGGCCAAGGGGATAAAGACATGTTGGTTCTCTGCACAAGCTTTAGCGTGCTTATCTACTTTCTTCGATTCCGCCTTTCTCGTCGCTTGCCCAGCTACAAACCCTGTTTCCCTTAACCCAACCAAAGAAGATACCCTCGTGAGGTCCACGCAAGCATGTTTCCCCCAGCCCAACCAAAGACGAGCAAATCCGCTGGTCGCAGGGTGGATCTCCCCTCCGCAGGGTCTGTGAGAAAATTTTCAGGGGCCTCCTTCTTGGCAGAAATCCTGGCTCTTCTCAAGATGTCCCACAAAACGTCCATCACCCGGTCATGCTGGTATTTGAAACCAGGAAGCTCTTTGCAATGAATTGCGTGCTCCTTATATTTATCCATGCAAGCTTTACAGCAGATGGGGCATATTTCGTCTTCCGGATACATAAGGATTGTAAGACAGATTGTGATTGTCAATCCAAACTATTAACCAATCCAGGGTGTATATATATATTTAAGAACATCCAGCAAGCAGGAAAGAAATTAAAATTGACTCAAAGATGGCCTAAAAGCAAACTACATAAACAATTATTCACTTTAGTGAACTTAACCAATTCACAAAATCACTTAGTAATTCAAAACAGTCTTAAACATTAACTAAAATAGAAAACAAATGATACAATAATACCTACCTCTACATGTACTGTACATCACTGAAAATAGCGGCAGAAATCAAGAGAACACATAGATGCTTCTCAGGCTCATTCTTCTTGTAGATTTGGTTATCGCAGAGATCAAGAAGTCCATTCATTTATCAGTACGACGTGGGGCGGTGGTACATTATTCGATTGGGTAGATTGATTTGGGATTGAGTTACAAAAGTGTTATTAAATAATATGTTTAACTCAAAAACACTTTCTGTTTTGGCTTTTTGATAAGGATGGAAAAACTGTTTTTAACAAGTTAGAAATTGTAGCTTTTGGCTTTTGGAAAAAAATTACAAATCTACCACGCATACAACAAATCTTCACAAAAAGTTAAGCGAAACATTTAAAAAAACAATTTATTGACTTTTTGACGTTTATCATCGCAAAAGCTAATCAAAACACCTTTTTTTTAAACTCCTTTTCACAAAGTCATAAACCAATAAGCACTTCTAACCAAAAACACTTTTAGAGTTAAATAAGCAAATCCCAAACACCCTCTAAATCTTCCACTGAAATTAACAACGCCCTAGGTAGTGCCACGGAAAAAAATGGGCCTATGTTTAAGTGAAGTCTAGAAATACCATGGGACACTTAAAACTTGGAGGCCCAAAGCAAATGCTTCATTTACTTTGGGCTTGAGCCGTGCCGAAACATGTGTTGGTTCCAGCCCCAGAATCAAGCTTTTCTGCTTTCAGTCTTACTTACAAAAATGAGAGTCCAAAAGGCCTTACTTAGTCAACATGAACCAATTCTTCTGCTGACCCTAGGCCTGTAAACGAACCGAACGAACACGAACACGGACACATAATCGAACACATTTTTGTGTTCATGTTCGTTCATTAAGAAATTTGTCATGTTCGTGTTTGTTTATGTTCGTTCATTAAAACCTAAACGAACAGTTCATGAACATAAACGAACACAAATGAACATAAACGAACATTAATGAACGCAAACAAAAATAAGTTAATAGTGATTCATCACAATTCAACCAAGTCTAATATATCATAATGCAACCAAAACCAAATCTAAATTAGTAGTTTGAATGTATATGATTCATTCAAAATATCAATCATGTATCTACCAAAAAGAAGGGATGTGGGGCAATGAAGTGTGGAGAGCGGCTGATATGTTTAGAATGTTAGGGATAGGGTTAAGTTTTTAGAACATATCAAATATATTGTATATAATATAATATTAATTAAGGTTACTTAACAAAAGGGAACTAAATAATAAAAATAAAGTAAAGTTTAATTAAACGAACATAAATGAACTAACATAAACGAACGTTCATGAACATAAATGAACACACAAACGTGTGTTCATGTTCGTTCGTTTAATTAAATGAACAAAAATTGTGTTCGTGTTCGTTCATTTATTTAAATAAACGAACATAAACGAACTTCCCGCCGAACAGTTCACGAACAGTTCATGAACGTTCGGTTCGTTTACAGGCCTAGCTGACCCGTTACTAACTTGTAATATGTTTATTTTTTCTCTAGATTTAAAGACGTGGCTTATAGTCCTGTTCAACCTTTTAGTATCGTCTGCAAGATTAACTCTGGAATATTGTCGCCTGAAACAAAATATGCATGTTACCTAGTCTACAAACTAGAAAACAGCCCCGAGGTTTTATCCAATTATGAGTTTATTATGCAAGTGAGGGAAAATTTTGATGATACAACAAACTGGCGACTGCAGTATGATAATTGTAGGTTTATCTATATACTTAATCCTCAAACTCCAGTTATTCGACCAAAAGCCGGCGAAAACTCCCATAACCCGATGAATAGACCTAAGCTGAAAGGCATTCCAAAACAAAGGAACGATGGTTGGATGGAAGTTCAAGTATGGGAAATTCAAACTGGTACTACCATTGAAATAATATCAATGCGTTTTGGGTTAGGCACCGTCTATTATGGATTTTATGAAGCGCTAAGTGTGCAAGGCATTGAGCTTAGACCTGAATAGATTCTCAACTGTATGATAAGCCAATAATTATTATTTGTTGATATTCTAAGTGTGTTATTGTACTATTTTTTTTGTGTGATAATTACATCTTCAAACTGATTATTTTTGTTAATAATTCAACTAGTACACTGGCTTCTTTATAAAACATAATACCCCAACATGTTACTTGAAACTCTTAGTACCCAATATTGTTGTTTTACAGAAAGCACAATGTCTAACAGTGTAATTATTTGAATATGTGTTGTCACCAACACCATGTTTTAACTTATTTGAAAAATTTACAAACCAAAGATACATCATGTCAACTCAATGCATCATAATTATTGATCAACAAATTATAATACAATAAGTAAGTTGAAATAAAATGAAGCTTATTAGTGAGCATGTTTTGCATACCAATATGATTACTAATATCACTTAATGAGCATGCATCTTATGGGACATCCTTCTGCTCCAAATAACCTTAATGGTAAGCAATGGACAACATATATTCCTGCTTCTATGTCTTCAAGTTTCAAACCTTCAACAAGAATGATTTCCTAGAAAGCACACAACATTGCAGTGTTATAAATTTCAACTAGACAAATAACTAGGAAATTTACACGGCATCAAAATGTTCAGCATGGTCATGATATCAGTGGTTGACTAGTTCTTTTGTCATTATTGAAGGGTATTTTTAGATATACAGCAAATAATCAAACACCATGTTTGTATAATTGTATGTATGGTCTGAGTCAATTTAACATAAGTGAGTATATGACTTACCCTGTTCTTCAAAAAGACGCGATGAGCAGAAACCAGATGATCATATGCAGCAACTGATAAGTAATCAATACCTACAAAATGAGAACAGATGACTGATTATGTTATTCACACAACCAACATAGGATCCAGTTAGGCAGTACTAAAATGAAGTGAGCATGTCCAATTACCAACAAGTTTGATGTCAGTGTTGTCCTTCAGCCACTGGGCTCCATCCTTCATAAATCCCACATAGCTTGTGTCGAATCGCTTATCCCACATTAGCCGCCTGAAATCAATGACCAGGGTTTTTTAAACGGATCCAAACAAAAGGCTGAACAAATAATAGCACCATATGATTAGTGATCATAGTTAAATTAAATAGTGACAGGAGGTTACCTATCAGTGTTTAATGTTCTGAAAAGCACACGCCTTATTCCCTTCGGAATGTTCAACGACTTCATAACTTCAGCTGAAAAACGATTTAATAAGTAATCAACGTTAACCCGAGGAGAAATAAGAAAACACACGTTGTATAGACAGAACTCAGTCTAGGGCTACAAACGAACTGAACTTTCAGCGAACGGTTCATTGAACCGTTCGGCGGGAAGTTCGTTTGTGTTTGTTCGTTTAATAAATGAACGAACACGAACCAAAATTTCCGTTCGTTTAGTTAAAGAAACGAACATGAACATAGGCCTCGTTCGTTCATTTATGTTCGTGAACACTCGGTAACGTGTTCGTGTATGTTCGTTTTCGTCTATGTTCGTTTGATGTCTTCAAGTTTTTTTCGGTAGATTACCGAAAACTTCAAGTTTAAGAATGCGAACTTAGTTTTTTGAGACTCTACTTTATTACGTTTACCAATATTATGTTGAGTATCAAGTATGTTTGTAACTTTGTATAATTAGGTTATATTTTGGGTGGTTCTAGATACTGTCAGGGTCGGCTTAACGTTTTCGAAGGCCCAAAGCGAATGAAAATGTCGAGGCCCTTTTCAGAAAGACACAAACTCGTTGATATAAACCCTCTACCTTTCCTAAACTTAAGACCGCCAATAATAAACTATTTTTTTAAGAAAATTTTTTATCTAAATGAGGCCTTATTTTTATGGAGGCCCCAAGCCCTAGGTTTGGTTAGTAACATTGTTGAGCCGGCCCTGGATACTGTCTTAATATATGTGAAATTGATCTTATTCAAAAGTTAATATATGCCAGTTTGTGCTTATTTTCATTCATGAACACTTGTTTGTGTTCATGGATGTCCGCTTGTGTTCGTGTACGTTCATGAGCAAAAATTAACAAACGAAGACAAACGAACACAAACAAGAGCATATTTCTTAACAAACGAACACGAACAGAAAATCTCGTTCGGTAAGTGTTCGTGAACTGTTCGTGAACAAGGCCTTGTTCGTGTTCGTTCGGTTCGTTTGCAGCCCTAGAACTCACACATGCAAGCAGCAAAGAGTGCTTTGATGAACACCATTCATCATCAAGTACTTAAAACATAAGTGCCCAACATAAACAATTTAAGATTAAAGATAAATAACCATATACTAGAATTGAATAAGTAAATACCAGTTATGTTAGTGTCCCTTGGAACATCAACTAATAAAGCTGGACCTGTACAGAAAACAATACATAGTGTTACAGACTCTTGATGATTAGTAACAAAACTAACTATTACACAAAACAAGTCAATAACAATTAATACCATTGAGCACTCGCAAATCGAGACTATCAACATCGAATCCGGCTTCATAGTAATTCTCATAAAAATGGCCAGGTGCATCAACATGAGTACCAGAATGAGCAGGCAACTTAATAATCGAGAAGTTATAATCCGACCCGTTTCGCATACTGTCATGGAGCCTAAGATAATCCTCTCCAATCCCAGTTTGAGAGATCCCTGTAGGTGTTTCTGCAGTAATCCTATGTGTAATATCATAAATTTTCCCATTGTCATAAACATCCCATCTTGGTGGAATCAACTCACTGTCTTGTGATGACAAAACAAGGCAAGGTAACAACAATAACATCAGAAACATTAACTGAGGATTCATCTTTTGTTGGACAGGTTCCTAGGATCTTGAAAGAAGAGGTTAATACATAAGATAGATTAAACTACATATGTTATTATATAGGCAACTGTGCTTGCAGTCATCTATGACCATATTATATTTGTTTGATCTAAAAGTCACAAAAATCCAATAACAGCTCAGAAGATTGTGTAACATGTAGTCAAACTTATCTTAAAATAAATTATTTAAATTGGAGATTTTTATGAGTAAATTAGTAGACTTTAATTAAGGGTCATTTTCTTGATCTTGACATCCTAATCCTGACCAAATCAATTAGTTTGAATACAGAAAAGAACAATAATTGGTCTTTGACCATCACACCTGTACTCTTTCTTGATGCTACAATGAAACAAATTTTATTTTGATACTTATCTTACAATTATTTTGGTTGTCATTTTTTTCTAAAACAGTAAAAAGATGGTGGGTAGTTCATATTAATATTTATAAGTTATAAAAGCAAGTAACAGAGGATCAAAGTTTCATTGAGGCATTAAATCAAACAGGTTACACGCATCAAACTATTTTCAACCACATGAGCTGCATCAAGATAGTGATCATACACGTGTGCTGGAGCATCCACGTGGGCCCCCCTGTGTCGGCAAGTTCATTTCAGAATTGTTAGGCGAACGGTGTGGTCATAGGGCGTAGCGGCATGAAAGCCACGTTAACTCCCCTCCAACCCCTAACAAACCACGGGATGGTGGTGGCGTGGATATGTTCTTAAAAAAAAAATAAAAAAAAGTCAAACAACTAATAAGAAACCACCCATAACTCAAGAACCATTCACTTCACCTTTTGCCCCACGCCCATGAAAATCTCCTCCAAAACTATTCCACGCCACCTTCTACGCCCCCACACCGTGTAGCCTTAGGCTATGGGGTGTGGCATTTCCCACATCACCCTCATCTGCCAACTCAGCGCCATATCATCATCCTTTTACACCCTTCCCCTTCTTCCCGATGCATGTTTGCAGCGGCGTGAAACTCTTTATTGACCATCTATATCTCACACAATTTTTAAAAATAATTGTTTTGACCGGCACGTATTGTCAAGCCGTTTGCTTCTCTCCAAACCGTGGGAAAAAAATTCAAGAGTGACATCAAAAGAACTTGATGACTCGTGTGGAAACGTAGTGCGTGGAACCCCCATTTGTATTTTTTTTCCTGAACAACAATGTTCGTATTTTTTATGCGTGAGAAATGGTTAAAGTTTGGTATATTTTTAGAAGGAAAATGATTTTTTAGCATACAACGGTAATACTAATAGAAAACATCCCATCACTACTGTGGTGGTGACCGACCACACACCATAACCATCACACCGTGATGGAAGTGGTGGCAACGGTGTTTCCCGGCCACCCACCGCACCGCTGCTTCCAATCACGGTGGCACTCCCACCACTCTAATAGCCTTGTTTACCCTGCTAATCTTATAACACTTGACACAAATCTTGGTCGCCAGCTTGTTGCATTAATAAGGTTTATGTGAAAATCAAACTCAGGTCTAGCATGACTTGATTTGAGTCTATACCATCCGACATGACTCATTAATAGTAAAAAATGTGTAACAAATAAGATAAGGGGATGTTTGTAACAAATAATATTGTTTTTCAGTCAAGAAGCAAATTAAGAAACAATATCTTCTTGATTGCATTTTGTTAATACAAGTAGATTTAATGAGCAATCCCATATTGTTGATGTTGATAATTCAACATACAACTTTCCCACTTGAAGCACAAACCAAAGTTTTACAAATCTAAGAGGGGTGCGGTTGAAGTTGAAGGTAGAATACAAGCGCAATAATAATGATATACAGAACATGATTGTCACCAATCAATGAGCCAATTTCCTAAGGTGATTAAGCATCCTTTGTCTGATCCATTGCCTATCATTTGGAAGGTATGCCTGGATGGAATGATCATAACTGCAATGCAATATGAGATTCATTTAGCAACAAAAACGACGGTGGTATTCATGTAGCCTGCACACAACAAACATACACAGAGCAGAGGGTGCAATTTTGACATGTTTACTAAAATGGATTAAATAACACCCTTTAGGGACAAGAAGTCAAATGGGTCCTCAAAGCACAATTTTAATGCATAAAACTACATTTGGGGGATATGTCACTTAATTTAAATATGTAGATTATTGTTGTAATAGAATAATAGTCTTGTTCTGTAATCATATTAAGAGGGTGTTTGGGATTGCGTTTTGAATCTGATTTTTAGATTATTGCGTTTTTAAAACGCGGATAATCAATTTTTAGTGTTTGGATTGCGTTTTGAAAACGCAGATAATCAGTTTTTTTAGGCTATCAAAACGCAATAATCTATAAGCAATTCCACCCCTGCTTTTCAAAACGCATAATCTGTTTTGAATAATCAATCCCAAACACCCCCTAAATGTAATAGTAATTACAAAAAACAACAAAAAGTGTTTTCACTTCAATCATAAAGATTGTATATGATTTCAAGAAATAATGTGGACTCAAAGAGAAGTAATTCTAAATTCAAAGGGCACCAAAAAAGAAATTTTGCAATTACATCTGAATCAGAATGCAAGGAGTAGATGACTAATATTCTTAACAACCGCCTAATACATATTTCATATATCCTCACATGCCTTGCACATTCTCACTCATCTTTCTATGGTTCTTCATAAATATAACCAACCAGCGTTCCATCAAATCAAGTATGGAGGATATGAACAAAGTTTAAAAGAACGGAAACGAGCCTCGAGGCGTTTTCCCTTCGCCTCATAAGGCGTAAGCCTCGAGGCGAACCGAAGCGTAAGCTCAAGGTGCACTCAAAAAAATAAATATAAAAATTATGTGTCTATAAAAAATAAAATACTTGACCTAGAAAAGTCTAAAACATCAAAAATACAATAATTGACCGAAAAAGTCTAAAACACCAAAAAAAAAAAACACACATCAAAAACACCCTAAACCACCTGAGGCGCACCCGAGGCGCCATTTTCTTAGCGCCTCATCCCTTAAAGGCGTATGTACAATCTGAACCCCGTGAGGCACGCCTCATACTCGTTTTCTTAGAGTTTCGCCTCGAGGGCCGAGGCGCACCTTGAGGCATACGCCTCACCCGTTTTTTTAAACCATGGATATGAAATTCATGATTATATTTAAGATAAGAATAGGTTTTAACTGATAAACTTTCACTGTTTTTAGCGACATATTTTAACTAGTATTGTACAACAAATCATCAGTTAATAAGAATGAGAAATAAAATAACTTACACTAAAGCACTCATATCAGCAAGACCATCAATGAAATTATACAGATCTTCAATGTCATAAGTAATATTTCTCATAACTGGATTCAGTTCCTTAAGTTTCCTTTCATAGAGTGCACATATACCTGCACATAACATATGCATGATTTAGACAATATTGCACTGCAGTAGAAGATTATACATACATTAATAAACTTGTATGTATGCATACTATATAAACAGAAGCAATTCTGATAATGAATGTGATTAATATTCCGCAGTACAAGTGTACAACAGTGCTAGAGATCTCAAAGTAATTTAAACCTGCTACAAGCATAAGAATTTATAGAACTATATGCAATCCGGTATGGCTTTAGACTATATTGGCACTCAAATGGTGTTTGTTTGGATGCTAAGTGGTATTCTTCTTTGTAAAAAATAGAACCTCATAATTTTTAACAATTCTTCAAACACAAGGTTCAATCAGATAATGCCTCAGACAGTGGCATGCATTCTTGTGCAGCAGATTAAAAGCAACCAAAGACATATGTAAGTCTACACTTCCAAAAGTATCTTTAATATTTCTATCGTAGGAACCAGTCTTCCTGATCGCTTTATAGACAATAAGTTAATCACAATCGTACCCAGTGAAATCCCACCCATAGTAAGGCTATAGGCAGGGTCTGGGGAGGGTGAGATGTACGCAAGCCTTACCTCCATCCCAAAGGACAGAGAGACTGCTTCCAGTGAGCTTTATGGACGATAAGTATTATAACGATAAACCATAACAGCAAATTATCCACTTTTTTTTCCCTCAAAACCTAGTGTACAAGCTATACATACCATCCATTGCTTGACTTATTGATTCGTAATCCATAAACGTCCTAGTTGCACGGTTATGAGAAGTCTGCATGAGTATAATAGTGTGCTTATTATTAGCCTGCACTCAGACAAAAAAACAACAAACAATCAGCAGAAGTAAAAAAACAACCAAAAATGTGAAATCACATATAAATGTACTGAAACCGCATAAATCATATACATCATCTTAGACCAAACATAACGATGGGTGAATGGGGCGTTAATGCCCGAATTTGGCGCCCATTTCACCTTGGAACACCCCCCCCCCCCCCCCCCCTTGTGTTAATGGGGCGCTAACCGACTTCACGCGAAATATTTCGCGGTGTGAATTCAATGTACCAACCAATTATAATATGCCACTTCATTTTTATTTTTTTTCTTTTTTTAATTCAAATTTAATATCATTATATACACACATTCACACCACACCACACCACTACACCCCTTATAAATTTCAAGCCCCTAGTGACCCCACATGCCACATGTCAACAAAAATGCCCAACTAAGGGCACCAAATTTCGCCTACCACTACACATGGTCTTACAAACAACGATCGGTCAACCATCCTATTACAATAGAAAGCCGAAAGCATCTACACTTGAGCCATAAGCTAATACAGAACATAAAATTGCCAAAAAATATCTATAACTAGAGGCATATATTTTACAAAAGCACAATAATCTTATAATATACATTATCAGATAGATCTCAAACCATTAAACATTGAAATTAACAACAACATGTTTGTTAATTGTTAGGGTTAACATGACTTAATTAATTAACCGATACAAACATCATGAAGCCGCTTCCTAAACCGAGGCATATATTTAAAAAAATACACATTGAAAACAAAACTACGAATCAATACCGAATCACCACATACGTTTATAACAACAAAGTAAGCAAGGATATATTAAAAACAGATTAATATAACGAATATATATAAATGAATATAGATTAAGAGTGAGACTGTGTGTGTTTCTCACCATTAGAGAGAGAGAGAATCGTCGCGGGTTGACCGGTGCGAAAAGTCTTTGTATGAAACAATGGGGGAATTGCTTGCCAAAATGGGTTTGTAACAACATTAGGATGCTTGTTTTTTTTAAAGCTTTTTGTGGAAATACAGTACAAACCCAATGGTTTAAAAATATGTTAAATTTGCTCCCTTAGACTATTTGGTGTGGTCACCATTTCCCCCAACTCCCCCAAGTGCCACGTCAGCGCCACATCATTTCCCCCATTTTCTTCCCCAAAGTTTGGAAATGGTTTTCCCCAATTCCCCCATTCCCCCTTTCTTTTTTTTATTAGTTTTATTTAAATAATTAAAAAGGCATGCACCAATCAAAGAGCTCGGTACCAAGGGGGAGATTCCCCGGTTTCCCCGAAAAATAAAGGAGGGGGGCGGTGTTATGCATCGGGGCCAAAGCCACCTCAGCTCCCCGACTCAATTTACCAATTCCACTCCGTTTAGTCTTAGGTATCACCATAAGCACGAAACCCAACATGACAACAAATTTTCATATGGTTTTTTATGTTATTTTTTTTATCGATTTAGGATGAGCACAAACCGAGAAGCTAAGATAGGATTTAAGGAGGTAAAATATAGATAGTCTTCTTTTCATGAAACTAATAAAATAACGTTAAAATTAGTACAAGTTTATTTTTACCCCCCGATAGCTCACACATATATAAATTAGATGTGCGCACTGCAAAAGTTTATGTTATACATGTTATTACTTAAAGCCAATCTCATATGTATTATCCGTATTGAAACTCAATACATTAGTAATATATTTAGGGACTGTTGGTTGATTAAGCGCTGAATCATTAAGTGGCTTGAATGGTTAAATACTGAATCATTAAGTTAGACCTCTTGATGGTTAGTTTTCTTGTCCCACATTGGTAGGAGAGTCTCATTAAGGTTCAGCATAGTTCGGTGCTTAATGATTCAGTACTTAATGTTCAACTACATCCAAAGTCTTAATGGTTCAGCCTTAACAATTTCATTCAAAAACTGAAACAAACGCGTTGAAAATGGTTAAGAACCTCATTAAGAGGCTTGCCAGACAACCCCTTAATGTTTTCTTAAACATATAATAAATGGTTAAATTGTTCAAATTTTGAATCTAGCTTTTTGAAATGGTAATCACAATTATAAACGGGTAAATCCAATATGTAAAACCAAATAACTAAATAAGTAATGAGTGACTAACACAGCTCAATCTAATATAAGACATGATCTTGTAATCAAATATATAACTAAAATTTATCGAAGTCATCCCGTTTTAATCATAACAACCATTTAACTAGCAACTTTTTATCTGAAAAACTTACACTCTTTTTTTATGATTTTTGATTAATTTTATTGTTTAATTAAGTTGGGTCAAGTTATCCTACACAGTGTATAAAAAAATGAGAAGGGTGAGAATGATACAAAAACACAATAGATCACGAAATATGACACAATGAACCATAAAATAAAATATAACACAATGTCGAAAAATATATTACACAATGCTGAAGAAAAAAGACACAATGAATCACAAACATGACACAATAATGAAAATAAGAAAAAGACACAATAATATAACGTAAATTCTAAAAACTACAAGCTAACAATCCAAAAAAGCAAAAACCTAAAAACAAAGATCGTAGGGTTTGATGAGACGGTTCCAATGCCGCTTGAACAAGTTCAATCGGAGTTCATTTGATACCAATCCCACAACTTCATATTTTTCTTTCATTGTGTATTTGATCATAACCTTAATTAAGTTTCCGTCTGTGAAAATGATGTTTTCAAGTGACAATAAGTTTATTTAAATTTTATAAATGTTTCTTATTTGATTAAATTTCAGCAATACATAATAAAAATAAATTTAAATTACACGCAAATACCAAATAATGATTTTTTTTTTATGTATCTACCTTGCATAAATAATTAAACCACGTGGTATTGGCTTCGAGTGCAAAGGATGACGTAACGAGAGGATTCATGTACGAACTTCTAGAGAAGGAACTTTGAGCACTTATGAATTAATCAAAGCCATTGTATTATTAAAGTAGGCCAACGTCAGGCTTGCTAGAGGAAGGAAATTCTTCTTGTGGGAATACGTATCGGAATGACACCACAAAATAAATATGCAAGAGGGAGAGAGTTGTGAGAGAGCGAATGACTTGATTTATGTAAGGTAACATTTATGTATACTAAGGTCCCGTTAGTTATCATCATGAGTGATCATGTAAACATGCACTTCATACAACTTGTCCGCTGTGTTCCCGAGTTTACTAAATAAAAGAAAAGAAGAGAAAGGGATATTAGGAGAGAAAAGAAAGGAAAATATATAATTTTATTTCGTGTTCCCGAGTTGAAGGGAAAAGAAAAGAAACTAAAGATTTTATGTGTTCCCGAGTTGAAAGGAAGAGAAAAAAAACGTATATTTTACAATTATACCCTTGTAAGATTTTATTATAGGTTAAATGAGAGGGTAAATTGGTAAATGATTTACTTTAAATTTTTCTTACTTTCCGTTCCTCCCGCTTCCTTCCAATTTGGAAGGATTGTTATTTGGAGGAATTTTCCTTCATCTTCCCTCCACTTCTTTCCTTTAATAAAACTCTGGAACACAAAATTGTCTCCCTTTCTTTCTGCTTCCTTTCCTTTCCTTCTACTTTTAAACTCTGGAACATAGTGGTCATGTAGGCAAAGTACCATAAGGTTAACCCGACACAATCCGAATCTCGTGGTAATACCGAGTTGAATTTGAATACCATATCTCTCCAATCTGTAACCATAACCATCCAACACATGATTAGTTTATCGTCTTACTAGATTATACACCGGGAGCGTCCCGGGTTGAGAAATTTAATATGATACATCAATTTTACATATGAAATAGACTGATGTATAACTTTAATATTAATATCTAACCTAAAACAAATTAACAATGTACAACTCCAATGCTAACACCTAACCTAAAAGAATGTAGAACTTTAATGTAACTCTAATATTAACACATATCCTAAAGACTAAACAAATGTACAACTCTAACATACTAATATTGATACCTAACTTAAAACAACGTATAACTCTATTAACCTATTCGGCTCTGGTTGAAAAAAATTCATATTTACTGATTTGAACATAATTAGTGACTTGCCTATACATGATTAATGATTTACCTGAACACTTTATGTTTTTTTTTCCTGTATGAATAAAACCCCACAAAAAACTTTCTCCGTTTTTTATATAGTACTATGGTACTCGTTGGAAAGATAATAAAACGCTCGTTAATTTGGTGTAATTTTTTTCTTTAAAAAATCTCATATATTAAAGATATTAACGTTTAAAAATTATGGGATGAAACATGAGGGTTAAAAATTCAATTTTGTTTTTAAATTATTTTTTTTCCTAAAATATCTCAATGCCACATGGGATGACACACGACACACTCAAGGAAGAAAACACCTCTTTAAGTGCCATGTCATTAAAATGGCTTTGGTTTATTATATGTATAGATAGATAGATATAGATAGATGTACAAATTTCACAAAAAAAAGGGTACAAAACTAAAAATCATATTTAACCGAACCGTAAGCAGCACGCAGGCCCAATAAAAACTGGCCTGGGCTCATTTACAAGTCCACCCATCATCACCTGTCTGCTGCACCCAAAACATCACCACCGACCAACGGCGACCGGATTATTATTATTGCTTCCTGATTCACTTTTCTTCTCCGATCCAACATCACGGTAACTTCTCTTTCTACCTCCATCCACAACTCTTTTATTTATTTATTTTCCCTATATATAGGTTAACGATCCGTCAATTCAAACATTACCTATTTAAAAAATTAAATTAGGGTTCTCGTTTATTCCGCGTCTTGCTATTTATTTTCCGGTTAATCGGTTTCAATAGAAACCGTTTGATAGTAGCATTCATAGAATATTTTGATTAAATTTCACAGATTAAGCTCCTTTTCATGTACTTTGATTTGGATTATGTTTGTATGATATATGGTAGATGAATTTGTTGCGTTGAAATGTTTGATTTTATGACAGAGGATATGAAATTGCTGTGTAAAAGGCTTAGTTTCTTTCTATGCAGTTAACTTGGCCGATCTGATGTATCGGATTATCGGTTATAGGGCATTAACCCACATATAGGTACAGAATATCGGTCAGAATATTGGTACCGATATATCGACCGATATTTTACCAGTATATCACTGATGTTCCCGATATCAAGTTCTTTCCATTCATCTTTCTTCCTTTTGCTGCTATTAGTGTTTTAAGTCTCAATTGTTAGTTGTTAGTGTTAAATGTTATTATAAATGTTTTTAACTGGTTGAAACAAAAGATAAATTTCATATGATGACGAAACTCATGTTATATCAAAGGAGGGTATGAAGGTGTCTACATGTTTTATGTTCGTTTTAGGTTAACGTATATTATCAATCTTGATTTATTAGGCAACATATATAAGCGTTTCGACAGAAAGATGAGTTCGTTTTCAATTACACGAAAGAAGACACCTTTTCAAAAGCACCGCGAAGAAGAAGAGGCAAAGAAAAAGGTAACATTTTTGTGAGAATATATTAATGTCAATATGCTTCCATCATTAGTAATATTTCCGAAATATTAATTAAATACTTTTCTATGTAGAGGGCTGAGGATGAAACTGCGCGTCTATATGCTGAATTTCTGGAGTCCTTTCAAGGGGATGACTCTGGGTTAAAAACTTTTGTTCGAGGCGGAACGGTCAACCCTAATGATAAAGTGAAGTCTGATACAGGTTAGTACATGTTAACAGAATATTGCATTTGCATTTTCTTATAGTTTTATTCTTTATGGTTGAGTTAGTGAGTGTGATATTGTATTGCACACATAATATATATGGATAAATGAATGATTTATTTTCCATGAACACATTATTAAGCAAATGGGCCTTTTATTCATGCACGAATCGCAGGTGGAAATTCCAAAGATGTATCTGGTTCAAAGAAGGGGAGTAGGTAAACAAATACTTTTGATTAACTATGCTACACTGCTCTTATTATAAGGCATTCTGAATGTAGAACCTAGAAGGTGATGATGTCATCAGACTTTTACTAAATTCACATTTTTATATCCAACAATTTATCCATACCATTAGTACTTCCCTCATAGGATCTTCATGGGCTGAAAAGTTGGTACACACAATTTTGACCGAAGGATTTACTTTTGTATAATCTGTAAAGTCTAAGCAGTCAATATCGGTGATATCTCGGTGATATATCGGTGATATCTCGGTTATCGGCCATAAGGGCCTATCTCGGTCACAAATATCGGTCCCTATCTCGGTTCCGATAATCTCGGCCGATACTGCCTTCCAAAATATCGGTTGTATCGGTGAGAATATTGGTGAGAATATCGGTTTGGTGTTTTTTTTGCCCATTTTGATACCATTTAGTTTACAACACAGATGTAATAGGGCTGGAGAGATGTAAAAGGGATGAACATGACTATGAAAGTTTGTAAAAGAGTAAGAGATGGAGATGAACCTATGCTAGAAATGGGAGGAAGAAACCTGCAATGGAGAAGGAGAGAAGACAAAGTGACGGTTGCTTTGTTTTTAGGGTTTATCAACATATACCATATTATTTCCTTTAGTTCTTTTTATCTAAATAATATTTTAATCCTTAATATTACGGTTTTGGTCAGATTTGACCCTAAAGATTTTTTAGTTTGTTACAAAATGTTTTAAGTTTTATATATTGATCTTACTATTATTATAATATATATATATTCCGTAATTACCGATATCCCACCGATATCTCGCCGCAATAAACGATATCCTAAATATCGGTCCTTGACCGATAACCGATATTTTACCGCATTAACTACTTAGTGTAAAGTTTGGATCATGCTTTTTTTTTTTCACCTTTTAAGTGGAAACTATTTGTATGCAACTGTGGGTGTATTTCATAATTGAGATTGAGTTGGTAGGGTTGAGATTTTGCTCATGAAAGTTTATGGTGGGCCCTGGAAGGCTAGTGTTCGGCTTGTTACTCCCCAAGCTTGAACTTTGAGCTGAGCTTGAGTCTGGACTTGTATAAGTTGTATAAATGTGACTCTTACCTCTGCGTTTCTAGGGTTGGTTTGTATGTGCTCATATCAGTTTAAATAAGAATAAGGACATTAGGTTAGATCTCCAAATAACTTTGCAATTGAAGTTTATATAGGCTTGATAGAGTACACTCAATTAAGCTTGCTGATCTATAGAGGTTGCATGTTTTTATAGTTAGCGAAGCGACTAAAGTTGAGCTTCTTGGTTGGTCTAAAAACAACTCCCTTGCAAATATATTTTACTCTTCTTCTTTTAGGATGATCCTTAAGTATCTTTTCCCTTGTGAATGTTTGTTTGAATCGACATGTGACATGTCTTTAGTCTTCATATGAAGCATTCTAAAGTTCAGTTGGTCGCTCCTTTAACAGTTTCTTGGTTCAGTTTGCTCAATTGGGCAATGTAGTTTACACAAATATGATCTGGATCTGAGGAAGATCATATTAAGTAGGGACGTGGTAACATTGTCCTTAATCCTGATGGATTCACCTTTGATATTTTTTTGTAACCACCATTCCAGACGAAATGTGGGATCTTATTAGGTTTTTAGGTGAGAACAGGCAGGAATATCATTTTGTGTGTTTTGAAGCATAGAGAAGCAAACATGTAAATGTGGTTTAGACCACGCCCTCATGTATTTGAACATTACGCATCATTATATTTCCTCTGCAGATATGTTCCTTCTTTCATACCCCCTCCTATGGCAACCAAGGGTAAAGAAGAAAAACAGGTTAGTGAATAGATGAAACATTTTTCTTCTGTTAGTTACTTTGTTGAGACTCTTGCATTTGTGATTTTGTACCTGGTTCAAACAATTTTCTACTACGAACAGAAAGAAGAAGAGAGGCCAAAGGAAAAAGGAAAAGGGAAGACCAGGAATATAGATTTTTTTATGGAGGAACTAAAACATGAACAAGAAATGAGAGAAAGGCGAAACCAAGAGCGAGAACAATGGTCAGATGGGCGTCACAATGCTACTTCAACTGTATGATAGTTTACTTAATAAATTAGACTTCATAATATATTCAATTTATAATTGCTGTTACACCTCACATATTTGCATTAACTCTGTTTCAGTTATCTAGTCGGTTTGACGAGTTGCCTGATGAATTTGATCCAAGTGGGAAGCTTGGGTCTTTTGACGATGGAGATCCTCAGACCACCAATCTTTATGTTGGGAATCTTGCACCTCAGGTGAGATTGTGATGCTAACACGGTGCTTCATTTGGTAAAGTGATGCAAGTTGACCACTTTGTTTCTTTCATTAACCCATTCTAGGTAGATGAGAATTTTCTTTTGAGGACATTTGGAAGATTTGGACCCATTGCTAGTGTGAAGATAATGTGGCCAAGAACAGAAGAGGAGCGTAAGCGCCAAAAAAACTGTGGTTTTGTGGCTTTTATGAACCGTGCAGATGGACAGGCTGCAAAAGATGAAATGCAAGGTTAACTTCTAAATATAAGTAGTATCTGAACTACCAAATAAGATAAAACTGAGAAAACTTGGTGAAGGAATAACACCTGACACATGATTTGTAGGATATGTAGAAAGCTTGTACAATAATACCTATCAGGGTATTTGATCTATAACTACAACTTCAAAGACTTATTTAAATTTTAAAATCCAACTGTAGAAACTTAGATAAATTATTTAGGCAGCATTTAAACCACAAACTTTTATTAGCATGAGTTGCAATTAAAAGTTATTTAATGTTGCAGGGGTGGTAGTTTATGATTATGAATTGAATATCGGGTGGGGTAAATCTGTTTCTCTCCCCTCTCAATCACTCCCTGCACCTCCTCCAGGACAAATGGCCATCAGGAGTAAAGAGGTGCGTTACATTTTATATTTGTGAAATGTATTGTTAGTACAAGTACGTGATATGCTAGATTTCTGGAGATAATGATTCTAAACAGTAATGACTTGCTTGGGTTTTATTATGATGGAATTTTTTCCCCGTGGAATGCAGGGTGCCACCGTGATCTTGTCTGGTCCATCTGGTCCTCCAGTTACTTCTGTCCCAAGCCAGAACTCTGAGCTGGTAGGTTAATCTTGCATGCTACCATACCTTTGTAGAAAAACAAAATTATTGCAATATGTAATAATGTATCAACTTTGGTGAATAGGTTCTTACTCCCAATGTGCCTGATATAAACGTTGTTCTGCTCGAAGATGTCCGCCTTCGTAAAGTAATTGATACGATGGCTCTTTATGTTCTTGATGGAGGTTGTGCTTTTGAGCAAGCTATCATGGAAAGGGTTCGTGGAAACCCTCTTTTCAGTTTCTTGTTTGAACTTGGATCTAAGGAGCATACTTACTATGTTTGGAGGCTATATTCCTTTGCTCAGGTACACACTTGAATCGATACACCCTTGCACATGTGATTAACGTACTCTTTGCTTTTTATGTCTAAAGAGTATCACAACAAACTTGCATTATTTAGTGCAAGTCATGCCTAAATATTGCCTATCTTCCCGAGTTAAGTTTAGTCATTTGATCTAGAAATCATCTTGATTTAGAAGTTAGAACTCATCTTGTACCTTTAAATACCTTGATGAAGAAAATGGTTATATAATTAATTCTTAATGCATGTAACTATGTATGTAACAACAAACATAACTTATATTAGGGTAACTATGAGAACGGGTGATGACACTTACCAGAGGTGATAGTATTCATGTCTATTAATTTCTGGAATTTCACATATGTTCAATAAAATAATAATCTTTGGTCTCGTGGATGCAGGGTGATACTTTGCATAGGTGGCGAACTGAACCTTTTATCATGATTACTGGTAGTGGGAGGTAATTAATGCATGTAATATATCTTGGTACTTCGTACATCTAATCATTTATATGCTGTTAATCTACATGCTATCATCTTTATATTGTTTATATGATTTTTACTTAGAAATCATGATTAATGATATGCAATACTTTATCCTATGATATAGAGTAATATATCTGATACTTTATACCTTCTGATTGTGTAGATGGGTCCCACCTGCTTTGCCAACAGCTAAAAGCCCAGAAAATGAGGAGGCCGGAGCCACATTTGCTGCTGGGAGAAGCAGGGTACTACTATTTTGTTAATGCATATATTTCAGTTATGCTTGGTTCAGCTATTTGAACTGGATTATGTTTAACATTACTTTTTTAATCCGATTCCTATACTGGGCAGCGTGTGGAGGTTGAACGTACATTAACTGATGCACAAAGAGATGAATTTGAAGACATGCTTCGTGCCTTGACATTAGAAAGAAGCCAAATTAAGGAAGCAATGGGTTTTGCATTAGATAATGCTGATGCTGCTGGAGAGGTATCATGATATTGTAAGTTTTGAGATATGTTTTAGTGTTCATTTGTTGCTGAAGCAGCTCTATTTGTTGCAGATAGTTGAAGTTTTGACCGAGTCTTTGACTCTCAAGGAAACACCAATACCCACTAAAGTTGCAAGACTCATGCTTGTTTCGGACATTCTTCACAACAGTAGTGCCCCTGTAAAAAATGCATCTGCCTACCGTACCAAATTTGAAGCCAATTTGCCTGATATACTTGAAAGCTTTAATGATTTGTACAGGACTGTTACAGGAAGAATCACTGCTGAGGCCCTAAAGGTAAACTATATGCAGATTAGGTGGTAATTTTGACCCATTTACTTATGAATGGTTCAATTGGATTGTGATAAATGTCAAATGGGTTGAAGCAGACAAATCAGCTAAAAGGCGAATGTTTGAATAGGCGGATGGGTCGAAAAGCTATATATGGCTCAAGTGGCAATTTTGACCCAATTTATTTTTTAATGTGCCGATTTGGGTTATGATTTATGTCAATACGGTTCAGATCAGAAATTTAGCAAAAAGGAGGATGTTTGAAGTAGTGGCTGGTGGGGTTGACAAACCCCCGAAGTCTTTAGTTAATGCATACAAGCTCCTAATTTGATTTTTAAAAGCTTTGGGATAGTAAATTGTTTTTGTTATCATGAGCCAACAACTTAAACTACACTAGCTTGCTTCAACCCGAAAGTTTAAAAGAACGGAAACGAGCCTCGAGGCGTTTTCCCTTCGCCTTATGAGGCGTAAGCCTTGAGGCGAACCGAGGCGCAGTCAAAAAAGTAAATATAAAAATTATGTATCTTATAAAAAATAAAATTGTTGACCTAGAAAAGTCTAAAACGTCAAAAATAAAATAATTGACCCCAAAAGTCAAAAACACATCAAAAACAGCCTAAACCACCGGAGGCGCATTTTCTTAGCGCCTCAGCCCTTAGAGGTGTATGCACAATCTGAACCTCATGAGGCGCGCCTCAGGTTCGTTTTCTTAGCGTTTCGCCTTGAGGCGCGCCTCGAGGCGCACGCCTCACCCGTTTTTTAAAACCATGCAACCCGTACTAAACGTGAATCGTTCTTGACCTGTTTTTAAGACTTTCTCTCTCTTGTCTACCAGGAACGAGTTCTGAAAGTTCTTCAAGTATGGGCTGATTGGTTCTTGTTTTCGGATGCATATGTAAATGGGTTACGGTCAACATTTCTTAGATCTGGTAACTCTGGTGTTGTTCCATTCCATTCCATTTCATCAGAAACCGAAGACAAGACTAATTATGACGACACTGGAGATGTTGAAAAGACCAATCCAGATGCAGCATTGGCAATTGGAAAAAGTGCGGCTATGAAAGAACTGATGAGTCTCCCTCTTGCTGAGCTGGAAAGGCGGTGCCGCCATAACGGGTTATCTCTGGTTGGTGGCAGAGAAATGATGGTTGCACGGTTGCTTTATCTCGAAGAATCAGAAAAGCAAAGGGGTTATGAACTCACTGACAATTTAAAATATTCCCAGAATTATACAAGAGAAAGTGGTGTTGATACGGGGCCAGTGGGTTTTTCAGGAAGGAAACATCAAGTGGAGGATGATATTAATATTATGTCAGAAGGCAAAGGTTATGCATCTTTAGCCTCAAAGATTCCGATTCCAGAACCCGACTTAAAACCCTTCCCTAATAAAACAAAACCCGATTCTGTATTGCCGGCCTCTAAGTGGGCCCGGGAAGATGATGAAAGTGATGATGAACCAAAAAGTAATAAAAATCTTGCATTAGGGTATTCGTCTTCTGGAAGCGAGAATGAGGGTGGTGGTTTTAGTAACACAGAGGCGGTGGAGCCCACACGCATTCTCACAAGTTCTGATAGTGGGCTAAGTGAAGAAAAGAGGTACGCTTATATCTTATTTCAACTGAAAGTATTAGTTATATATGGAAAGACAGATATTTCTACTTTGAACATGTAGATTTGTGCTAGATTAATTATCATGGTTGTTTGGCTAATTGACTGTTCCACATGTGCAGACAAAAGTTGCGGCAGGTTGAGGCGGCTTTGATAGAGTATCGTGAATCCCTGGAAGAGCGGGGAATAAAGAAAGAAGAAATTGAAAAGAAAGTGATGGCACATCAGAAACAGTTGCAGCATAAATATGGCTTAATGAATGACAGTGAAGGTGCATCAAACAAGAGTATGTTATTAATCTTCCCTCGCCTTTTAACATTTCATATTTGTTGGTGGTTTTTTTTTTATTTTTTTTTTGGTGACTTGTTGACTATATTCCTGATATGCATGTATATATAATTACACAGAAGGGACATCATCTACAGAGAGAAGGGAGAAAAGAGAGGATTCGCGTGACTCTTCTAGAAAGCGTCACAGAAGTCATCATGACAGTGAAAGCCCGCCGAGGAAATCGTCTAGTAGAGACCGGGAGAAGGGTAGAAACTATGATCCACATACTGAAAGAGACCATGATAGAGATAAACGTAGGGACAGGGACAGGGACACCAGGAGAAGATGAACGCAGCTGAAACTCTTATGTCTGATCAATTGAGTAAGCTTTTTTATCCGTTTTGACTCGCTAGAGATTAAGCGTTATCCTCAACCCAATATAAAGTATGTATAATGTTTTGATAAAATTGCAGGTTATTCATGGTTTACCACTTGCAAACAGCAGCATCATGTGGATGATGATAGTAGCCCAAAACTGCAGTTTCCTATAGGTGGTGGACATTCTGGCATTTTATGTGGGAGTTAGTATGGAATTTTGGTATGATTAACAGATCATATGCTGTGAAACACATGGTAAATTTTTCATTTCCATCTTGTAACGAATCTGATTGGCTTGTTGTGCGTACCAGAAAATATTTTGTATCACATCCATGTTCCGGTTCATTTTGTGCCTGCTCTTGTTGAAATAGTTCATTAGAAGTGAATAAGAAATGAAATTTCTTGATAAAAAAATGAAAATATCGGGGGCAAATGTTTTAAATAGTCTATAATTGTTGAAGATGATTTCATGATGGATTAGAAGTCAATTCACTGTCAGAGATTACAAATAGAATTGTTACAAGAGGTAAAAAGAATGAACTACATGTGATTAGTTTTGGCCACAAAAAATATATGATTAGTTCTCCCAGGAAAGAACCTATATGGGTCTGAACTCGAGGCTTTGCATAGTAATCCCTTTAAGCGACATGTCATAATTGGAGAACCGAAGGCATGTGTTAATCATTTTGATGTTGGCACATGTTTGAAATTCCAGTACGTGTACTACCCAACCATCGCTCCTCTGTTTTGGAAGGCCTTTTATCGTGGGTCTAATTGATGGGTTGTAGGTTCTTTTGATTTTAAAATCCCCTCGGATAGCTTGGTTTGAGGAGTACTAAAAAGATATTGTATACTTCTTAAGGATCAGAATTTTGATCCGCCACTTGCACAGGAGGGTAAATAACCTTGTAGTTGACAGCATTTTGGAGCTGAATTTGCAGAAAATACAAAATGTTTCAGAAATACAATCAGTCATTTATTCAAATCTGTGAAACACACATTACATGTAATAAATGTTAGAAATGGAAAACATACACTTGTATACACACACACACAAAGTTGCAAAGGATTGAAAGGCTTATAAATTGCACATTAGATGTTAATGTTGCGTATGAGTGTCCTGGGCCAGAACCAAAAGAAGCAGCTAACATGGCGAGAATGAAGGAGCTAATCTTGATGTGGTATGTTGAATTAACTGAGAAATATAAGGGTTGAACCAAAGGTTATGTTTATGTTTATATTTATATTTATCGAGTATGAGTCAAGATAAGTGTGAGTTTATTTCTTAGGTTTGTTGGTTTTGTTTAAAGTTTATGTATTTTTACAAGGAGAAATGCCACACAAATGTAACCAAGTTTGCTTGGTGTTCTAATTAAGTCACTCAAACTTTTTTTGTCTTTTTAAAGTCATTCAAGTTTCATTTGTTGTTCTAATACTATGTAATTACCAACACTAAATGAAACTTGAGTGACTTTAGAGAGACAAAAAAAGTTTGAGCGACTAATTGGAACAGTTAGCAAACTTGGTTACATTTCTACAAAGTTACCCCTTTTTACAACGAGTGTAGGAAAATGAAAACAGTGTCTACATTTAATGATTCCAAGCGAACCTAGCTATATGGGTCTAAACTCAAGGCCTTGTACGATGATCCCTTTACTAAGCACCTTGTCGTAACTAGAGAGCTGAAGATGCACAGAAATCATTTTGATGGTAGTAAGTGTTTCAAACTCAAATACATGTACTTCCATCCATCCATCACTCCTCAGTTTTGGAAGCCCTTTATTTACGGGTCTAGCCGCTGGGTTATAGGTTTTTCTGATCATAACATTCCCTGTGATAACTGGGGTCTGAGGAGTACTCAAAAAAACGTTACTGTAAACTTGTTTCAATTCCGAGTTTTCATCGATCAGCTGCACAGGAGCGGCGAGGCCTTGGTAGTCATCTGGTAACTTGTAGACAAGGTAAGTTGCGTACGTTGTTTGCGGTGATAAAATTTTGGATCCAAATTTGCAGTAAATATTAAATTTGTCAGGAGTACCATCAGCCACTTCCTCAAATCTGCCAAAAGACATGTGTAATATGATATTAGAATCGGACAACATATATACCAAAAGGGATTTTAATTGCAACTGTTCCATTTGCTAGAATCCTATATGTGTTACATGTTGATTTTTAACATGAGGATATGCTCAATTTTCGTTCGAAACGAAAAGTTTCTGTTTGAGGGTGTCTCAAGTGAAAAGGTGACTAAAAACATGTTGAAAACTGAATGGCTGGGCGGTTATAAACTATAAAACAGAAATAATATGTGCAGGAAGTTTTTGAGAGAGATAAGAATGATAAACAGAAATCGATACTTTAGAAATCTGATACATAGGACCCTTAAATACATAACTAAACGTTGTGAGTTTGAAACATCACAACAGTTTTGACCCATAACTGCTACTTAACTTCCCTACAAATCGGTGCAACATTATCCGATTGTAACTGCCTTCTAGGACCCAATTTGTGACTTATTATTCTATACACATGTCACACTTAATAAACATAATAATTAAACTTAGGATAGTATGATATTCCAATGATTATTTTCCAACAATCACTCCCCTAATCATTGAAATATCAAATCAGAATCTGCTGCTGAATTACTCCTCACTGCTGGACGTTTTGGAGCGTTTCTTAGGAGGTAGATCTTCGTTCTTCATTGCCTTGTAACCCATCTTGAAGTTGGTGTTGTCTTCATCCGTTTCGACCTTCAATTCCTTCCCTTTATATTTCTGATGGTACCAATTTATAATCTCCAAATACTGATTATAAGTGATCTTTAAAACCTCCACAATTTCAGCATCTTTCATGTCCCTTGTTAGCCTTCCATACCCATAACCCATCTTGATCGCCACTTGAACCCATAAGTCGTACTTGTTGATTGCATCTATTCCACCAAACGTATCTACTATCATGTAGAGTTCAAAGAGATCAATCTTCCTATCGAAATGATCTCGTGGTGGGATTGGCATGTCGGATTTAATCGCTAGAAAATCCCCTCGAAACCACGCCAAAACTCTTTCAAATTCACCCCTGAATTTGATCTTATGCCTTTCAACTTGAGTAGCGATGTGAAGCATATCCATAAATGCTATACAACTCTCCAATTCAGAATTTTTCGGGTATATGTCGGCGTCGTTTTCTGGAACAGAATCGGCTTCTGATCTGGCCGTGGCTTGTTGATGTTGTAGATGATGATCTTTCGCAGCCCTTTTTTCAAATTCTTTGCCCATTGATGAACCCATTTCTTCCTTGTCTTTCCCTTTCATCTTTCTCTTGTTATTCTTCTCTTGATCTTCGATGTTGGGACAAGTATATGGTTCATGAAATTCATTGCAAGTCCAGCAATGCACATTCGGTTTGATTGAGAAGGACTTCTCCTTTTTCTTGGTGATGAAACACACGTCACCCTCATAACGGATCTTGTAACCGTCTTGTATCAAGCGATCTGCACTCAATACATTCCTCTTGAGTGTAGGGATGTAATAAACATTCCCTATCGCGTGAACTTGTCCTTCACTAAAGATCTCTACGCTTCCCTTGCCCTTGTAAAGATCTCGCTTGAATCCCTCCGGATTGCTTCCAATACCGAACGTTTTTTCCAGATTTATAAACAAATGTTTGTACCCGGTTGCGTGTTGTTGTCGGTTTATACTTGTGTACCAAATGTCGTTCCACATCTTTCCTTCCGTCCCTCTCACCATAAACTCTATCTTCCCGATTCTTTGAGGGCAATCTTTGCGATAATGGAACGGTTGGTCACAATAAGAACACCGCATACCTTTTGGGTATCCCCAATCGATCTCCTTCTTCCCGTAGTCTTTGTACAAGTAACCGCCGTGTTGCAAAAGTTCTTTCTCTTTCTGCAACAGAAAATCCTTCGCTGAATCCATAAAAGGGGACTGATATAGATTACACTTCTGGCCGAAATTCCACTGATAATCATCACGATCATCTACCTTCTCTTTGCCTTCACGCCTTTGAGAACGGTTCTGGAAATTGGGTGAAAAACTGCACCCTTGCGCCTGGTAATCATTACGGATATCCTCCTCCTTCTTGACTGATGGATTCATATTTAACCGAATCACTCGGTTGTTGGTTTCTTCACAGGTCCTGTTCGGATTTGGCTCTAATGCCATGTTGAAAACTGAATGGCTGGGCGGTTATAAACTATAAAACAGAAATAATATGTGCAGGAAGTTTTTGAGAGAGATAAGAATGATAAACAGAAATCGATACTTTAGAAATCTGATACATAGGACCCTTAAATACATAACTAAACGTTGTGAGTTTGAAACATCACAACAGTTTTGACCCATAACTGCTACTTAACTTCCCTACAAATCGGTGCAACATTATCCGATTGTAACTGCCTTCTAGGACCCACTTTGTGACTTATTATTCTATACACATGTCACACTTAATAAACATAATAATTAAACTTAGGATAGTATGATATTCCAATGATTATTTTCCAACAAAACATGCCAAACTCAAATGAGGATGATTTTCATTAACAATTTGCTGATTCTGTTGAAGTATCTATTAAACTAAACTTGTTTTATGTATTTGTGTTTTATGAACTTATGTATTATGTGTGTATTGTATAACTTGTATGTATGTGTGACATTAGGATATAAGTATTATTGTAAATATTTAGTATAGTCATTAGGGGTGTTCAAAAAAATCCGAATCCGAATTAGAATCCGAAAAATCCGATAATCCGAATCCGAATTATCCGAAAATTTGGATAATCCGATTTTCGGATATCCGAAAATCGGATAATCCGATTTTCGGATATCCGAAAATCGGATAATCCGAAATTTTGGATTCGGATTCGGATCCTGATTTTGAAAATTTTCGGATAATCGGATTATCCGAATCCGAATATTAAAAAAATACATATAAATATATAATATTATATACACTACATAACACAATACACAAGCCTAAATCCCTAATCATCCTAACCCTAAGTCCATACTACTCCAATCTATAGTAGCCGCTCCCTTTTCTCTTCTCTATAATAACCCCCGTCCACCTCGTCTCTGGCCTCCACAACCCCCGTCTACCAAACGGTAAGTTTCTTTTACATTTTTTTTTGTTCCAGTTTCGTTTATCTAACTTCGATTTTTGTTTTTTAACATGTTCACATTTTAGACATAAATGAGAACGTTTTTTTTATTATTTTTTATTTATTTTTTAATTTTTTTTAAGTTTCGGATTATCCGTTGGATGATCCGAATCCGAATCCGAAATTCGGATTATCTGAATTTCGGATAACCGAAATTTCGGATATCCGAAATTTCGGATCTGGATTCGGATCCCAATATTGACTATCCGAAATTTCGGATTATCCGAATTTGAACACCCCTAATAGTCATAGGATTAATGATCAGGTTCAAGAAACAACATCAAGAAAAGTGCATACTAAGGCGAAGATCACAGAAGGCGCGCCTCACAACCTTGAACAGAAGGAAAAGACGTGTGTACCCTCAAGAGACACAACGGTTAAACATGTTGGTTGGTGCCAAAAACTGCCGGGAAGTAACTACCAACTGTTTCTTCAACTTCTTAGTATATATAGGATTTTAATGTAAACTTTATTCGGTACCAAGATTGTTCCAACCGTGATCAATCCAAGAATTATTATTGTTTCATTTCTGTCCCATTTCTTTCAAACCGAACCATTTGATTATCTTGTTTCTTAATTTGATTGATTGTTTGTTCATCATTAGTGAATAAATCTTTAAGTTTCCGCTGCATATTAGTTTGTTATTCCAACAGATTCATGTATATAAAGAACCTTGTTTCGGGTAGAGACTTCCATTCCCATTTGTTTTCTTCCAAAACCGCTATTGCTGGCAGCATAAGACATTTCTTCCCATCTTTGTCTAGAGAAAACCACTGTAAATCAAGAAATATGTAAGCACTTGTTTATAAATCATGTGTTGTTACAAGAACATACGGGATTTAAGTGAAGAGGTGACAAAACAATGTTTATCTCAAATATGATTGAATAGATCATTCTGGTCCAATTTACCTCTTCGCCATCTCTGATTAGAAGGACCCCTTCCCGAAGAATATGGTACAGTTCCTTCTTGGTTCTCCACTGCACACCGTCTTTTGACCACTTGATTATGTCTTCATAATCAATTGGCAGTTTTTGTTCCCAATATGTCTCTGTGTCTGATGTGGATCGCGTGTCAACATTCTCATCCCTTAACACTTCATGTTCTACCTATATAAGTTAACCAAATTAGACTTTGACTATGGAAAGATATATGGTATACTCTAAATGTGTTGCATTTGATGCCATGAAAATTTCTACTAAGAAGTAAGCCATATGAGTTATTTTACATGATAATATTCTTACCGGTCTTAGTTTTTTAAGAATATTTTGAAACAAAAGAAAAATCATAGAGGAAACAATGTAAACGAATAAGCAGGAGTTGGAGAGATTACTTTCTCCACGGGCGAAACTCAATTCCTTCTACAAGTAAAGGTGGACACCATTCGGTGTAAAACAGAATTTCAAGATCAACGGTCTTCTGGTCACTAGTAAACTGATACAGTTCAGCTGTCCACCATCCATCTTCCCTCTCATCTGATACGAATGCGTAGGAGTTTTGTTTCTCCCCTTCTAACTTGTAATTGAGGCCTATATATACTTCTTTCCTCTTATTTTTGAACACAAGGTTCACATCGTATGTGATTGATGGTGACAAGAATTGAGTTCTGACACGTGTTTTGAATTTTATTTCTCGTGGTTCAAAGCAACCCGCTGCAAATCTGCATGAATAAGCAGAAAAGAAGGATACATTTTACTTGATACTTACCAAATAATGCATCATAATATGAGAAAGGGGTTAGGAGGAGGAGATGTCACCTTGAATTACATCCGGGCAAGGGTACATAAGCCTCAGTTAAACATTCTGCTATAGATATCATCTCACAATGATGTCCATTCATATTTAACGAAAACCACTGTCCATTAAACTAAGTGTCAATATTTTAAAAGTAAAGGGAATTACACATGTTGCTAAGTGTTTTTTTGTACATAGAAATCTATGATGAATGGATTTTAGTATTGCTGGTTGTGACGGGGATTAGATTGAGAATAGGAATACCGTTTTGCCCTCGTTAAGGAGGATTCCTTTAAGGAGAAGCATCTTCAGTTCGCTTTCAGATTTGTAGTTCAGAGGAGCTGGGGTAGTCAAAAGCATCTCTTTATAGTCCTTTGGCAGTTGCACTAGTTCAAAAATCTCCTGATATTTAAGTGCAAGCTTAAGTTTTGCCACAACTTGTGGCATCGTTGGCCGTTCTAGACGAGAATTCTGCAGACATTTAAATGCAATTTCCGAATATGTTTCCAAAGAACTTGGATCCATTTGTTGTTTCATATCATGAAAGATAATCTCTTGTAATTTATTTTGTTCGTAGCTTTCCTTCCACGTAGACGCAAGAAGCATAAGTCGACCATCTCTGTTTCCGTAGCATAATCTCCCGCATAACACTTCAAATAACAATACACCAAAAGAGTATACGTCTGACTCTTTTGTTAGGAATCCCGCCTTCATATAAATCGGATCAATGTACCCCATGGTGCCTGCAGTATTTGTGACATGAGCTGTGTGCTGCTGATTAGCCGCTCCAATCTTTGACAACCCCATGTCAGAAACTTTAGCATTCCAATTTTCATCAAGTAGGATGTTGGAACTCTTTATATCACGGTGAAGAACTCTTTGTTGGGTGCCCTTGTCATCATGTAGGTAGCTTAGTCCCTTTGCAGCATCAAGGCATATCTTGATACGTTGCATCCAGGAGAGATCAGTGGACCTTAAATGGCGATCAAGGCTTCGTCGAGAAGCATGCTCGTACACAAGGATTTTCTCCCCATCCTCATCACAATATCCGTGGAGAGAGATGAGATTTTGATGTGAGTAGCGGGAAAGCATCATTATCTCCTTCCAGAACTCAATGTTTCCCTGCGAAGATCCACTATCCAGACGCTTAATAGCAACCATGCCACGCCCCTTAAAGTGAAACAATTCTCCTTCATACACTTTCCCAAAGCCACCAAATCCAATGACTTTGGTTTTATCAAAGTTGTTCGTGGCAGATTTTATATCTTCAAGTTGAATTTTAAGATGTTCAAACTCCTTCATGAAGGACTCCATAATTTGTTGATAAAAGCAAAAGTTATAAAGAGATGCTAATGTACCTACTCAAGCATGCAAAAAACACATTAAAGCTCGAACAATCTATAACCAGTTATAAATCTCTATCTTGTTTAGATCATCGTCGTTGTCATCATCATACTCGGTAAATCCCACCAATAGTAAAGCTAAGGTAGGGTCTAAGGAGGGTAAGGTGTAGACATCCTTATCTATACCCCGTAGGAATAGAGAGCCTGCTTCCAGTGAGACCCCCGACTCAATAGTAGTTTTGCTTTAATTAGCCTTGGACATAAGGCATGTAACATTCAGCACTCGTGAAAGAGGCCGATTGGTAGATGTACCCCTTGTCTTTCGGCTATCAACGACACTACATGATGCATGATTAATCATCTACCACTTTTAACGTTATTTTCATATAACTAGTAAAATAATCTTAAAATTAGTGCAATTTCAATTTTGCCCCTATGAGGTCCCACACATATACACGTTGGGTGAAGGATAAAAATAATTACATGTTGAATATGGGAAATTATGCATCTTTAATTAGGTGGTTTAGAGAATTATAGAGTGTTTGTAGGTGGCTTGTGCATGGGAAAATGAACGTTTCTAGGTAGTCCACTTGTGAGGGGATCGGACGTGCCAAGGTCCGCTTGTTTGAGGAGCAAACTTTAAAACTGTATAATTTTTCTTTCTTTTTTTTTTATTCAATATTTTATTAATTTTTCTCTAGTAACTTGCTAACTTGTAATATTTACCTTTAGAAAAAAAATACATAGCATTTTTTTTTTTAAATTACAAGCAATAGGATAATTTTTATTTATCTGAAATAAAAGGGGCAAATGACATAAGGATAGCATCTGAAATGATATAATACATTTGGTTAAGTTGAGCAAAAACGGAAAGAAATCAGATTATTGATAAGATTCAAAATGAATTAATAAACACAGAAATATATGGGTTGAATAACTTTAGAATTGCCTGATGAAATGCATAAAACCTCTTTAAAATCACATTATTAATTATTAAAAGCGATTATGGATGTATGGTAAGTTGTGTGGTTGTATGTAATCCAGAAAAATACCCTCTAGAAACAATTTTAGAAATTTTTAGCCTTTTATGCATTCTTTAGAGTTTAGAATCCTGCATAAACATATATGGCAGGTACATACAAATTAATCTAAAGACATGCAATGGTCGCAATACAGGAAAAATGTAAAAAAGACTTCAGATCAACAAAAAGAGAACTCACTTGATTCAGAGCGTGCGCTGAGGTTTGGAAGGAGCTGGAAATGAATATCAACTGAATGTCCATCGCCTTGGTTCAAAGATATATATAATAGAATAGAATCTAGTGGGATTGTTAATAACATGTGATTCTTAATCAAATAATTATTAATTATAATTGATTGCGTATGGGACTTGGCTTCAAACAACTTGGGTCGCTTTAATTTCTCCCAAGAGACTTATTCCTCTTAAAGTTGTGAATAGGTGGTCACACTCATTTATTAGAAAGGTGGTACGTACAATGTAAAACAGTGTGATCTTGATATTTCATACCATTATTAGAGCATTCACATCCCATCCATCATTTTTACTCTATCATTTAACTAAAATATCATACTTTTTAAAATTTATCTCTCATTTTAAAAAAAACTTCTCACATCCCATCCACCATTTTTATCTTTATCTTACTCACAAACACATATTTTACTATATTTCTTGTTTTTATACACACAATAATTTGGTGGAGATGAATAGTAGCTTTTCATATATGAAAAGCTAGATGATGAATTTTTTAAAGTATAATGGTAGGGTAAAGAAATGATGGATGAGATGTAGTGAGTTTTTAGTATATTTTTTAAAATTTTAAAGATAGAGGAAGGTTTGATGGTTGGGTTGTGAATGCTCTTATGATTTATACGTACACCTACCGCCTCAAATGTCAAATTTTTTACTTAGGTGTGTTCGAAAATAAATTCGGATTGATGCTCAAAACTATGTATAGTGGTTGATGTTAACGAGTAAAAAGTGTATGCCATGGTCATTGGCACTTAGGCAATGAGACTTTCATTCACTAGTATACGTAACTAACTCATTTAGAGCATTTACAACATCCACAAATGTTATGCCGGTGCCATATTAGATTTCCAAACTTCCTACATCACCAAACTTTCACCGCACACTCATATCATCACCTACTTTTACAATTAATAATATCATCACCTACTTTTACAATTAATAATATGAGTAAATGGCCAAATTCGTCCCGGAGGTTTGGTCAATATTGCTAAATCCATCCAAAATAAGAATTTTTGACACATGAGCCACTAAGGTTAGAAATTTAGTGCTAAATCCGTCCATTTTACTAACCAGGTTAAAAACAAACGTTAGCTGAAGGGGCACTTTTGTCCTTTTACCTTTAAAATCTTAATAAATTAAAAAATATATATTTGTTTTTATTATATAAACCCCCACCCCTAAATCCATTTTCTCTCTTCAATCCCATCTTTCTATCTCTGTACAACTTACCACAAAGCTTCACCTATTACTCATCAAACCATTATCAACAACGTCATCCACCATCGGATCCGTCATCAACAACCACCGCAATCTTCGCCGGAACCACCAAACACCACCACCTTCATCTTAAAAACAGACGCAAACACACACACACACACTCACACTCTTGTGTGTGTAATCTGCCGAGAGGGAGACAGAGAGATGGCAAGGTTGGCCGGCCACCGCTCACGGTGGCGCCTCCTTCCTCTCCGGTACCTATTCAACAAACCAAACACCTACAACCCATAAACCCCCAACCCATTCCCTTTTATTATTCATAACCAAACTTGCTTAACCTATGTATACAGTGGGGAAGAGACAAGATTGCAGGTCAAGGTAAGGCCCGAAAGCAGTTAGTTTGGTGGCTTGAAAAAGAATGAAAGATTATTGAATGAGGCATATAAGGTGAGGAAACATAGCAATCATTTGGGGGCTTGGAAAAGAACGTAAGTGGGCCTTCACCTTCTTCAAAGATTATTGAATCTGCCTAGGTGACGAATGGTGGTTACAATAGTCGGAATCTATCAACCGGTTACAGTAGACGGTGGCTGAGGTTAACTATCAAGAGCAAAAAGTTAGAAGGGGGTGGGGGGAGACCGGGAGATGGTTGTGTGTGTGTCTGTTAGTGTTAAAGAAAGAAAGTAGGTGAAAAAAAAGAAAAAAAGAAAAGGAAAGAGGGGAAATGACCAAAATGCACATAATTTAATGTCAGTATTTAACAGAGTTTGAAAATTGGACGGATTTAGCACTAGATTTCTAACCTTAGTGGCTCAAGTGTCAAAAATTCTTATTTTGGATGGATCTAGCAATATTGACCATACCTCAGAGACGAATTTGGTCATTTACTCTATTAATATAAATCAAATCTCTTTTATATAAATTAAATTAGTTTTTATAACTTTTCGATGCAATCAAATGTGACAACTCGGGTAAATCTCTCTCTTTTGGTTCCTACCTTTTGCTTGTTTCCTTCTTTATTTCTTTTGTTCTTTCTGTACTTGTACAAATTTTCGGGACGAAAATTCTTTTAACGTGGGGATGATGTGACACCTGGCAAATTCTGGTTAACAACGTTGTCTAGATGAAAGTCTACCTTAGCGAGTCACGCGTATATTGTACTTAACTGGGTTAGTTAAGTCGGGATATGGTTCGGGAACTATTGGTTAGTCTAGAAGATCATTGGATGTTGGTCTAGAGGTTCGTTAGATGTCGGTCCTTAACCAAGTGTACAAACGGTGACGATTTGTAGGATCGTTAGGGCATACGGAACGTACGAGTCTCGAGTCCCGGGAATTGGTGAACGAGTGTAAATATGTGTATTTACTTGTATTATGTGTTTACAATCATTATGTGACTTGTCGGTACATGAATATGCATTAACATATGTTAAAACGGGGTTTAACGCGCAAAACACACAAGGCCAAACCCTATAGGCGAGTAGGAGGTCTACTCCCCAATAGGGGAGGCGAGTAGGGAGCCCTTAAGGGCGAGTAGGCCCTACTCGTGTATACATAAGGGCGAGTAGGCCCTACTCGTGTATACATAAGGGCGAGTAGGCCCTAATCACTAGAACTTTCAGGCGATTACAAGCCCTAATCGCCTGAACTGCTGCACAATCGCATGTAACGTGCTGGAACGACTAGAAACACCTATAAATACAATACTTAACCTCCTAAACTCCCTAATATCAACCCTAGTCGTCCCATAACCGCCCCAAACACTTAAACAACCTCTGGAAGGCGATTTTGATCAAAAACACAAGGTTTCAAGGTCTAACCATCATTCTTTTACAATTCCAAGGTTTGATTCTCATCCATAACACTTTGTAAACGTTTTTAATCAATCCCTAATGGTCCAGACCTGTTCATAAACGAAAAAGCTTTCTGAAAATCGTCAATAAGGGTTGTTAATCGGATTATAACTAATAAACATGCGTTATGGGTATGTATGATTAGAAAGATAGGATTTTTATGAATCTTGATGATGTTTTGATGTGTTATCATGCTAGGTCAGAATTTATATTGTTAGTATGATGATAGAAATCTCAGTAATTGGATAATAGGGTTATGATTACATGCGTTAATTGAATGTTGCATGCTATGTGAATGGTGTTTGGATTGCTTTGGTTGCATGCAGGACTGATTTACGAGGTTGAACGAAGGGTTTTGGGTTAAACATGTTTAGGATAGTGTTTGGGATGATATTGGGTAGTTACACACGCTCTGGATCTGATTTGGAGCGTTAAACGCGCGAAAAACCGGAACAGCATGACTACAGGCGAGTAGCAGTGCTAATCGCCCATAGTCATGCGAGTAGAGGTGCTAATCGCCTATAAAGTGGCGAGTAGAAGGCTAATCACTAGTAAGTTCAGGCGAGTAGCCCTAATCACTAGTAAGTTCAGGTGATTAGCCCTAATCACTAGTAAGTTCAGGGGAGTAGCCCCTAATCGCATGAAATAAAGGGGAGTAGCCCCTACTCGCCTATAGTAGGGGCGAATAGGGCTTCTAATCACTAGTTGACTTTCCTAATCACTAGTTGACTTTTCCTAATCGCGTGTACTGCTGCTGTATGTGTAAATTAGCATTCCGAGACCCGATTTAACATGTAGTAACATGCTAGGAACCCCGTAACATGTCTAATAACTTGGTAACATATATTTGGATGTATTTCGGTGATACGTGAACTATGTGCTATAACTTGTTGTGTGTTAACGTATGTTAAGTGTACTTGCGTTATTGTACGTTTTGGAGCGTAAACATAACACGGGGAGTCTCGGGTCACCAATGGGATGTCGAGTCTTGTACTTTGGGTCGGTTAAACAGTCACGGTGTTTTCAAACGAACTTGGTTATGGTCTGGACATCTAGGGACTAATTAACCTGCGGGTTATTAGTCTAAGTACTTGTAACTGTCGTATGTTAGGTCGCCGCTTTACGGGACTAGCATAGCAGCTGAGTTTACTCGGGTTAAGGAGTAACGGAACTTAAGGTGAGTTTACGGCCCCTCTTTTAAACTGGTTTTATACTTTTCGGGGGAGAAAACATGTGTTAAAACGATTATTTGGTAATTACTGTCATACTATGGGTTTACACTGTGTACTACACGATCTTTGGAAGTCCCGGGGGGAACCATGAATGTGCGGGTTTGCACAACGGGGAAATGTGAATAGCGCTATTGGGAGTGACCAACCCCGCCCGTCGACTTGGAGGGTCGGCGGGTGCATATTGTCTCAAACAGGAACAACAGGAACAACAGGAACATACATCGGGCATACTTTTGGTATTCGAGTTAGTAATGGTTTTCCAATCGTGGTAGTAACAAAACATACGCCTAGCTAGCGTATACTGGTTTTCTATTTGTTATAGTATGGACAGGTGGACTTGGTACTTGAACTGCAAACCTGTAAACTCACCAGCATTTTTGTGCTGACGTAAACTTTTACATGTTTTCTCAGGTCGCTAAGGTAGCACAATGGAACTAGGGCGCACGCGTCTGCACGGCGTCTAGATAGAGTTGCATGATTTCACAAACATTGAACTTGATTTATTTATGTTGGATTTTATTTGAATAAGCTTCCGCTGTAAACGGGAATATTAAACTGTGTTTTGAAATTACATTTTGATTCATTTAGACTTGTTTATTGTGATCGTTGGTTTGGATCCTGGTTTGTCATGCGCCTCGCGGTAAAACTCCGCAAGTGGATTTTGAGGGTGTGACATCAAATTTCGGTGATTATCATCTTCATTATTTTGCGGAATGAAGAGGGAAATTAGTGGGTGGCCCCAGCTATTAACCCATGCTTCTATTTCAACCCCCTCTCAAACGCCTCGCTATGGTCAAAGTGAGGCGCTTCAGGTCAAATCAAATGAGGTGGTTAGGAGGTTGCAGGAAAAACTGATTTTTTTTTATCCAAAGTGTCTCGCTATGGCCAAAGCGAGGCGCTTTGGATCGGGGGTTTAAATTGGGTTTTTTTTTTTTTGATGTTTGAAGTGTATTTTTATTTATTTATTTAATTATTGTAAAAAAAAATTTAAAACCAAGTAATAACCCTAATTAAAAACTATCATTAATAACTCTAAAAGTGTTTATTTATTTTTTTAATCATTACTTTCGGGAAAAGATACAACATTAATCTTCGTTATCCTTTATCATCTCTAATATACCTTTCTAGATAATACCCTAAATGAAAATTCAGTACTTTCGGGAAAGATACAACATTAATCTTTGTTATCCTTTATCATCTCTAAGAATTCAATTCCTAACAACTGTTCACCACCGTTAAACTTAAGAAACATAAAATGCGTAAATAATCGTTAAGTGAGGTGAATTATTATCATTGATTACATCTTTTGACCTAAAGTACTAATGTGATCGGTCATTGCTCTCTTCCCAAAGTACTAATGAAGACCTTGATCTGCAATATTTGAAAATTATCATTTCTTGACATGCTTGGTAACAGAGTGGAACACTTTCTTCTTTTGTTCTACAATATTTGTTAGTTGTTAATGTTGTTATAGTTTTTTCTACTTTTAGAAAGGTTTGAGAGAGAATGTTGTTGTTCTCGAATCTCAGTTAGTCTGAAATGTTACTAAAATGTGAAGACCTTGATCTTCGAATGCGGTATGCGCATTAAATTTCATTAAATAAGTGAAAAAAGCGAATTGGTCAAACTTTGTACAGGCCTATGTTCTACGGGAGGTGAGTTGGAAATCAAGGGATCCGCTTGGAGCCTAAAGCTTCGCGTGTCATCTTGGTCGAACTTATGTTGTAACATTCGTCTCGTGTGTCTTAGGGTCCGAAATTTTAGGGCTTTTTAGTGGATTTTTCCAAGACTTTATCCTTGTGTTTTGTAAGGGATTTAAAGTCTCCCGGTCACTATAATTGAAAAGAAATAACACAAGTCCTTCTTTAATGTTCTTTATATATGAATAGTGACCTAATTCAAAGCGCCTCGCTATGGCCATAGTAAGGCTCAAACAACACAGGCAAGTCCTCGTTTGATCCACAAAACAAAACCATTGTCTTGAAGTTTTTTACTATAGCCATTTTCTTTGGTTTACGAGGAATGGGTTGAAGGTGTGTGTTGCAAATATAATAATAATGTAAATAATAATAATCCACTTTCACCTGAAGCTTTACCTTCCAAGGTTTGATTCTCATCCATAACACTTTGTAAACGTTTTTAATCAATCCCTAATGGTCCAGACCTGTTCATAAACGAAAAAGCTTTCTGAAAATCGTCAATAAGGGTTGTTAATCGGATTATAACTAATAAACATGCGTTATGGGTATGTATGATTAGAAAGATAGGATTTTTATGAATCTTGATGATGTTTTGATGTGTTATCATGCTAGGTCAGAATTTATATTGTTAGTATGATGATAGAAATCTCAGTAATTGGATAATAGGGTTATGATTACATGCGTTAATTGAATGTTGCATGCTATGTGAATGGTGTTTGGATTGCTTTGGTTGCATGCAGGACTGATTTACGAGGTTGAACGAAGGGTTTTGGGTTAAACATGTTTAGGATAGTGTTTGGGATGATATTGGGTAGTTACACACGCTCTGGATCTGATTTGGAGCGTTAAACGCGCGAAAAACCGGAACAGCATGACTACAGGCGAGTAGCAGTGCTAATCGCCCATAGTCATGCGAGTAGAGGTGCTAATCGCCTATAAAGTGGCGAGTAGAAGGCTAATCACTAGTAAGTTCAGGCGAGTAGCCCTAATCACTAGTAAGTTCAGGTGATTAGCCCTAATCACTAGTAAGTTCAGGGGAGTAGCCCCTAATCGCATGAAATAAAGGGGAGTAGCCCCTACTCGCCTATAGTAGGGGCGAATAGGGCTTCTAATCACTAGTTGACTTTCCTAATCACTAGTTGACTTTTCCTAATCGCGTGTACTGCTGCTGTATGTGTAAATTAGCATTCCGAGACCCGATTTAACATGTAGTAACATGCTAGGAACCCCGTAACATGTCTAATAACTTGGTAACATATATTTGGATGTATTTCGGTGATACGTGAACTATGTGCTATAACTTGTTGTGTGTTAACGTATGTTAAGTGTACTTGCGTTATTGTACGTTTTGGAGCGTAAACATAACACGGGGAGTCTCGGGTCACCAATGGGATGTCGAGTCTTGTACTTTGGGTCGGTTAAACAGTCACGGTGTTTTCAAACGAACTTGGTTATGGTCTGGACATCTAGGGACTAATTAACCTGCGGGTTATTAGTCTAAGTACTTGTAACTGTCGTATGTTAGGTCGCCGCTTTACGGGACTAGCATAGCAGCTGAGTTTACTCGGGTTAAGGAGTAACGGAACTTAAGGTGAGTTTACGGCCCCTCTTTTAAACTGGTTTTATACTTTTCGGGGGAGAAAACATGTGTTAAAACGATTATTTGGTAATTACTGTCATACTATGGGTTTACACTGTGTACTACACGATCTTTGGAAGTCCCGGGGGGAACCATGAATGTGCGGGTTTGCACAACGGGGAAATGTGAATAGCGCTATTGGGAGTGACCAACCCCGCCCGTCGACTTGGAGGGTCGGCGGGTGCATATTGTCTCAAACAGGAACAACAGGAACAACAGGAACATACATCGGGCATACTTTTGGTATTCGAGTTAGTAATGGTTTTCCAATCGTGGTAGTAACAAAACATACGCCTAGCTAGCGTATACTGGTTTTCTATTTGTTATAGTATGGACAGGTGGACTTGGTACTTGAACTGCAAACCTGTAAACTCACCAGCATTTTTGTGCTGACGTAAACTTTTACATGTTTTCTCAGGTCGCTAAGGTAGCACAATGGAACTAGGGCGCACGCGTCTGCACGGCGTCTAGATAGAGTTGCATGATTTCACAAACATTGAACTTGATTTATTTATGTTGGATTTTATTTGAATAAGCTTCCGCTGTAAACGGGAATATTAAACTGTGTTTTGAAATTACATTTTGATTCATTTAGACTTGTTTATTGTGATCGTTGGTTTGGATCCTGGTTTGTCATGCGCCTCGCGGTAAAACTCCGCAAGTGGATTTTGAGGGTGTGACATCAAATTTCGGTGATTATCATCTTCATTATTTTGCGGAATGAAGAGGGAAATTAGTGGGTGGCCCCAGCTATTAACCCATGCTTCTATTTCAACCCCCTCTCAAACGCCTCGCTATGGTCAAAGTGAGGCGCTTCAGGTCAAATCAAATGAGGTGGTTAGGAGGTTGCAGGAAAAACTGATTTTTTTTTATCCAAAGTGTCTCGCTATGGCCAAAGCGAGGCGCTTTGGATCGGGGGTTTAAATTGGGTTTTTTTTTTTTTTTGATGTTTGAAGTGTATTTTTATTTATTTATTTAATTATTGTAAAAAAAAATTTAAAACCAAGTAATAACCCTAATTAAAAACTATCATTAATAACTCTAAAAGTGTTTATTTATTTTTTTAATCATTACTTTCGGGAAAAGATACAACATTAATCTTCGTTATCCTTTATCATCTCTAATATACCTTTCTAGATAATACCCTAAATGAAAATTCAGTACTTTCGGGAAAGATACAACATTAATCTTTGTTATCCTTTATCATCTCTAAGAATTCAATTCCTAACAACTGTTCACCACCGTTAAACTTAAGAAACATAAAATGCGTAAATAATCGTTAAGTGAGGTGAATTATTATCATTGATTACATCTTTTGACCTAAAGTACTAATGTGATCGGTCATTGCTCTCTTCCCAAAGTACTAATGAAGACCTTGATCTGCAATATTTGAAAATTATCATTTCTTGACATGCTTGGTAACAGAGTGGAACACTTTCTTCTTTTGTTCTACAATATTTGTTAGTTGTTAATGTTGTTATAGTTTTTTCTACTTTTAGAAAGGTTTGAGAGAGAATGTTGTTGTTCTCGAATCTCAGTTAGTCTGAAATGTTACTAAAATGTGAAGACCTTGATCTTCGAATGCGGTATGCGCATTAAATTTCATTAAATAAGTGAAAAAAGCGAATTGGTCAAACTTTGTACAGGCCTATGTTCTACGGGAGGTGAGTTGGAAATCAAGGGATCCGCTTGGAGCCTAAAGCTTCGCGTGTCATCTTGGTCGAACTTATGTTGTAACATTCGTCTCGTGTGTCTTAGGGTCCGAAATTTTAGGGCTTTTTAGTGGATTTTTCCAAGACTTTATCCTTGTGTTTTGTAAGGGATTTAAAGTCTCCCGGTCACTATAATTGAAAAGAAATAACACAAGTCCTTCTTTAATGTTCTTTATATATGAATAGTGACCTAATTCAAAGCGCCTCGCTATGGCCATAGTAAGGCTCAAACAACACAGGCAAGTCCTCGTTTGATCCACAAAACAAAACCATTGTCTTGAAGTTTTTTACTATAGCCATTTTCTTTGGTTTACGAGGAATGGGTTGAAGGTGTGTGTTGCAAATATAATAATAATGTAAATAATAATAATCCACTTTCACCTGAAGCTTTACCTTCCTACCTCTATTTTGAATTAGTATACAGAGAGCAAACCGACGAACATCATTCAAAATTTCAACTTCCCGCTAACCTCTGCGCCATCATCGACTACAGCAAACCGATGATCTTCCTCCACGACACTCCTAATAGGCCTCTCTTTATATCACAATACGATTTAAGGTTCCAATTTTGTTTTGTGTTGCTTTTAATAATAATTTTTGTGTTTATCAAACCCTAACGTCTAATATTAGGATATCAATTAGCTCCATGTTTGAATTATGGATCTCGTTGTCGCTACGGTTAGTGGATACCATGGATCAAAGAGATTTAAGCTAATCAAACTCATATCTCAAACCGGTGCAAGTTATGTTAGAGCAATGATTGTGATGAATGTTGTATCTGTTTTGAAGGTGTAATGATGATGATGGTGATGATTTGACAGACGATGGTGTGAATAGTCTCTTTACAATTAACGCAAGATCCCAAGGCAAATGAAGTTTAAAGGCTGAACACGATTATAATAAAACTATTAAGAATCAAAAATTAGTAAAATTTATTCAATCAATCTATGACAAGATTTAATTTACTTCCAAAAAATAAATTAAATAACAATAATAAAATCAAATGCAGTATCAAACAATAAAAGCCCCAAATAACACATATTACACAGACTACCGATCCAAAGGCAAACGAAGTTTAAAGGCTGAACACAAGTATAATCAAACAAGGGTTCCCCTTGTTGGTTTAAACTTCTTGTTTGAAAAGAAATAGCACAAGTCGTTCTTTAATGTTTTTTATAATTCTTTAGAACAAAATATTTTGCATGTCTAATTGATATCATGAACTTCCGGACTATATTTTCCGTGTTTCGATACGTTTAATTGATCGGATATGACTTCTGAAAACCACCAACGATCAATTAAACATTTCGAAATGCGTCAAACAGAGTCCGGAAGTCCAGCATATCGATTAGACGTGCAAAAGTTGTGTTTTGAAAAAATATGGGTATCGACTGTATAGTCCGAGCACAACGTACAATGGTTTATGAAAGTTGTACAAACTCGGATGTTTCTACCGAAAAACACAAACGAGCAATAAACAAACCGAAACGCCTCAAATGATTTTTTTTGGATTGGAAACAACTTAAAAGAATTAAAAATGAATTAAAAATATTTTTTAATCAATAACAAATATTTAAAACAAATTTATTTAAAAAAAAAGCCTAACGCGCCTGGCTATGATCATAGCTAGGCGCTTGTGGTCTAATCAAGCCTGTCAAGTGCTGGCTTCAAAATTATTTTTTAATGAAGTAAATGAGTGAAGTAATATGGTATGGTGCAAGATTGGTGACAAATCATGGTAGTTTAGTGAATACCGATGATGCACCCCTCGCACCCTAAATTGGGTTTTTGTGTGTGCATATTTACTTTTAACCTTAAACATATTTTTCTACGTTTAACTTTTAATGTTTTTTAATTTAATATTACCGATATCGTCTGAACAACAACTGACACCAGTACCCTACAACATCAATTTAGTTTTTTATTTTTTATTTAAAGGAGGTCAGTTACCCTTTTTCGTATTTTATTGATACAATATAACGTTTTATAAAATTCCAATGGGACTCTACATTTGCTGTTTCATTGAATATAGGAATTGCTTCACCACGAAACCCTATGCACAACATTTTATTAAACGGTGTGCGATGTGCCGTAATTTACACATGTTTTGCATGTACATTAACTATGTTTTTTGCACCAACATCATGCTATTATCATATGGAACTATGACTAAATCCTTTATAATTGACAAATGCAGGTTTTTTGAAGATAAAAAGCAAAAAGATTAAAAAAGAGCACATTTACGGGATGAATGGACAACAAGCTTCTCTAAAGAAGACAAAGTTGTGGCTAGGGGACAAAGGATACATAGTACAACAACCTTGTCTCTCACATGCAAGGTTTTGAACCATAAGAAAGACACAAGTTTGCCTCAATTTTATAAATATTATTTATTTATAAATAATATTAAAACACTCTCCTTACCTATAAATAGAGGCATTCATCTCTCATTTGAGAAATCCTTCATTTCACTTCTTTCTCCCACCAGGGGGCGTTCTAGCCCTCAAATTATCCTTCTAAGGTTCTTGAGTGACCTTTGGATCTTGAGATCACTTCATAAACACTCATTGTAACCTACCATCGAGAGAGAAATCCTAATACCCTTAGAAATTCTCATCCAACCCTTACCATGATTTCTTGTAAAATCCACTTTCGTGAGGTTGTTGTAATGCCAATTCTTGGCTAAATTTCTAGGGTGTTGCTAGGGTGAAGACTATTTAGGTATGGATACATATAGTTTATGTTTATTTTAAGTGATGTTTTGTGTTCTTGGTAATTCTTTCTACTCTTTCTTTGTTTGACAAACTAATTAATCAATCAACTTAGTATTTGGTTTTGTGGGTATTTTGATAGGAAGTGGATGGACATATGAGTATACCCGTGGCGTGTAAAAACCTACGCACTTGTAAGCTAACCTAACTCCATGCGTAGAGATTAACCCATTTGTGAATAGAAATATTCACACTTCATGGTTTGATCCTCAACTATCAAAACTTCACTTAGGGTCGGTACGGTCTATATACTTGGTCCTAGTGATAAGCCAAGACTTGGTTGAGTGACTTAGCTACGTGGTCTATGTGTTAGCTTTGGCGCAAACCAAGAATTGGTGAACTCGTGTTAGAAATAAACGGTCGTTATTTACTTCTATTATTATATTGCCGCACAATTAATAATAGACCAATCACTTTTTGAAAAATTAATTAATTCAAATAGGGGATGAGCGTACGTGGGAGGTGGCGTCGCCTATACCATGTCAAGTGGTAGCTTGTTAGCCATTCTACGGCCGCTCGCAAGTTATTTATAAAAGAATAGAGTCGTTGGATGTCAATATCGCAACTTTGTGAGGTGAGCTTACCATGATAGGGAGACCCTCACAATAACAACTAAAAACATAAATCGTCTTTAAGTTAGAGCGGTAATGCGTAATTTGGAACACATCACTTAATTAGACATTTACTATTAGTTCATCCCAAGACAAGTCAGATCCCGAAGCAACACTTTCGTTTGGCTATTGGTTGTCTCGGCTACTTTTCTATCTTTCATTATTTTCATTACCTTTTATTTTCTTTATCTTTAAAGTAACTTAAAACAGAGTAATAAAGTCGTGTCTTTGGATTAGATACTCGATACTTACTCAAACTATACTACGGTCGATAGGTACACTTGCCTATTGTGTGAGTTTAAGATAAATAAGCAACTATCGGGTTGAAACTATACTACGCTCGATAGGAAAAACTACTGGATGTGAATGAACGGGTGTTAGTGAGCTTACTTTTTCGGGTTGAAACTCAATGCCTTCTACTAGTAAATTTGGACAATACTTGGTGTAAAACATAATTTGAAGATCAATAGTTCTCTGCTCACTAGTAAACCGATACAATTCAGCCATCAACCATCCATTTTCTCTCTCACCTGATAGGAACGAATACGATGTTCCTTCTAATTTGTGTTCAATGACTATATATTGTTTTTTATTATTCTTAATTTTGAACACAAGGTTTATAGTGTATGTGATTTGTGGTGACAAGAATTGAGATCTGACATGTGTTCTGAATGTTGCGCCAAATGGTTCATAGCAACCCACTGCAAATATGCATAAAAAACATCACAAAATAATATAAAACCTTTTACTTATAGAATGGTGTATCAAAGAAACCAAAAGGGAGTAGGACAACATATCACCTTGAACCATATTCAGGCGAGCATATAAAATGCTGAAATTCATTTGCAGTTGACGTTAAACATGTTTCTATAGATATCATTTCACAATGATCTCCATTTATATTAAGCGAAAACCACTGTCCATTAAACACTTCAATTTAGAATAGAGCAAAGATGGAGGATTCAAGAGTTTCTCTGTTTTTCAATTTTGTGTACATAGTTGTTTTCTTGTAAATAGGGATCTATGGTGGATGGATTTTAGTGGTAGTAGTGATGGGGATTGGAAATAGAAATAAGTGTGATAGTGTGTCAGGTTTACCGTTTTACCGTTGTTAATGAGGATTCCTTTAAGGAGAAACATCTTCAGTTCACTTTCAGATCTATCCTTCATAGAATTTGCAACAGTCAAAAGCACCTTTTTGTAGTCCTTTGGTAGCTTCACTCTTTCATAAAGTTCCAGATATGTAAATGCAGTCTCAAGTTCTTCCACAACATGTGGCATCGTTGGTCATTCTTCACGAGAGTTATGTAGACATGTAAATGCGATGTCTGAATATGTTTTCAAAGAATTTTGATCCATCTGTTGTTTTAGATAATCAAAGATAATCTCTTGTAGTTTATTTTGTTTGTAGCTTTCTTTCCACACATGCACAAAAATCTGAATTTGACCATTGCTATATTCATAGCACAATTTCCCGCATAACACTTCCAATAATAACACACCAAAAGAGTACACGTCAGACTCTTTCGTTAGGAAGCACGTCTCGATATAAATTGGATCAAAATACCCATGGGTTCCAGCAGGGTTGGTGACAAGACCCATATGCTTCCAATTAGCAGGTACCGACTTTGAGAGTTCCAAGTCCAAAACTTTAGCATTCCAGCCTGCATCAAGTAGGATGTTGGAACTCTTTATATCACTGTGGATAATTGTTTCTTTAGTGCCATTGGCATCGTGTAGGTAGCTTAGTCCCATCGCAGTATCAAGGCGTATCTTGAGATGTTGTCTCCATGTAAAAACAAGTGACGTTAAATGGTTATCAAGGCTTCGATTAGATGCATACTCATAGACAAGGATCATTTCATTACTCTCAATGCAAAACCCCAGACGTGCGTTGAGTTTTTCATGCGTGTGACAGGTAAGTACCGCGATCTCGTCCCGAAACTCAGGGTCACCTTGCAAAGACTTACGATCTAGACGCTTAATTGCAACTATGCTACGCCCCTTAAAGTGAGACAGTTCTCCTTTATACACCAGCCCGAAACCACCATATCCGATAATTTTGCTTCTATCAAAGTTGTTCGTGCCTGATTTGATATCTTCAAGTGGGATTTTAAGATGTTCAAAGTCCATGATGAAGGTTTCCATTATTTGTTGGTCAAGTAAGGGTAAGAAAAATCAAAGAAAGTGTTGAGGATCAAATAAACCAAATAATAGTTGTGTGCAATCTCTTTAATTAAATGAAATACTCTCCTAACTTAAAGATGGTTTGGAGAAAAACTTCCATACACAGTCAAATTAAATCGGCCTTTTGTGTATGTCAGCCTTGTTGTTTTTTGTGGTCACATAACTGCATAAACTACCAATATTCGACTTTGTTTTTGGTTACTTAAGAAACTTTTAAAGTGGGGCGAAAACAGGTTACTAAAAATGGAACTACCAACAAATAACTTAAAACAATTAATACGTAGAGTTCAGTCTAAACCCCATTTGTTTACGGGTCATGGTAACTACACACCCCCCTCCCATTTTTAACTACACACCCCCTATATGGGGCGTATGGTACCATATGAGGCATATAGTTCAACTTTCAACGTTAAATGCAGTCAACCTTGGAATCTGTGTGGTCAAAAGGCTTTGTATACGCCTCTTGTGATGCCATACGCCCCATATGGTGTCTATATGCCTCATATGATCTCATATGAGGCATATAGAAGTACAAGGCACAAGTTTCTATGTCAGACATGTCATCTCGTACCTGTATACGCCTCCTGTGATTTCATACGCCCCATATGCTTTTCTATGTGCCTCATATGACCTCATATGAGGCATATAGAAGTACAAGGCACAAGTTTCTATGTCAGACATGTCACCTTGTACCTGTATACGCCTCATGTGATACCATACGCCCCATATGCTTTTCTATATGCCTCATATGACCTCATACGAGGCATATAGAAGTACAAGGCACAAGTTTTGGATTTTTAGTATGTTTGTCTTGATTTGGTTTGTTGCTTAAATTTTTGTTAAACTTGTTAAAAATGTTAATAATAGACAACAAACATCTAAAATGACGTATTATTCACTAAGTTAAACGTATAAGTTGTTTGTAAGATGTCTAAAATAAAAAAACATGTGTATGTCGTTAAAAAAAATAATTTGTAACATTTTTTTACAAAGTATAACTCGTAACATATCTATGCCGTATACTGAACATTTAAAAATTGGTTGAAGTTGCCACATCTAGTAGTTGGCACCACAATTTTATCTCTTTCTTTGTTCATGTGTTGTATAATGTTTTGATAAAATTGCAGGTTGTTCATGGTTTACCACTTGCAAACAGCAGCATCATGTGGATGATGATAATAGCCCAAACCCACAATTTCCTATAGGTGGTGGACATTCTGGCATTTTATGTGGGAGATAGTATGGAATTTTGGTATGATTAACAGATCATATGCTGTGAAACACATGGTAAAATTTTCATTTCCATCTTGCAACAAATCTGATTGGTTTGTTGTGCGTAACAGAAAATATTTTGTATCACATCCATGTTCCGGTTCATTCTGTGCCTGTTCTTGGTTGAAATAGTTCTTTAGAAGTGAATAAGAAATGAAAATTTTTGATCGAACAATGAAAATATGGGGCCGAATGTTTTAAATAGTCTATAATTGTTGAAGATGAAGATTTCACAATGGATTAGAAGTCAATTCCTGTCATATTTGATCAAAAACACATTCCAGTAACTTTACTACTAAATGTGGTTAGTTTTGGCAAAAAAAATAATATATGATGAGTTCTCCCAGAAGAGAACCTATATGGGTATGAACTCAAGGCCTTGCATAGCAATCCCTTTAAGCGCGTATCATAATCGGAGAACCGAAGGCATGTGATAATCATTTTGATGTTACACATGTTTGAAATTCCAGTACGTGTACTTCTACCCAACCATCGCCCCTCTGTTTTGGAAGGCCTTTCCTCTTATTTTTTAACACAAGGTTCACAACATATGTAAGTGATGGTGACAAGAATTGAGTTCTGACACATGTTTTGAATTTTATTTTTTGTGGTTCATAGCAACCCGCTGCAAATCTGCATGAATAAGCATAAAAGAAGGATACATTTTACTTTATACTTACAAAATAATGCATCACAATCTGAGAAAAGATCGTAAAGAGGTTAGGAGAAGGAGATGTCACCTTGAATTACATCCGGGCGACTGTGCATCAGCCTCACTTAAACATTCTGCTATAGATATCATTTCACAATGATATCCTTTCATATTTAACGAAAACTACTGTCCATTAAACCAAGTGTCAATATTTTAAGAGTGAAGGGAATTACACATGTTTCTAAGTGTTTTCTTGTACATATAAATCTATGAAGAATGGATTTTAGTATTTCTGGTTGCGATGTAGATTAGATTGTGAATAGGAATAGTAAATATAGTGTGTCAGGTTTACGGTTTTGCCCCCGTTAAGGAGGATTGAGGGCCCTTCGGATCATTTATATGGGATCAATATGGATGAAACAGTTATAGAGTAGTATGCACAAGATTGTGCTGGGACTCACGATGGAACAGGGATGGGAGAAAACAAATATGCACACAATAATAATCTGTTTTCCACAATGGAAATGTTGTTACAACTTGGGTATTTATACCCTTAGTGTATGTGTAGTGGGTGCTTTATGGGGCTTTATAGGATTAAAATATTTATAAAATATTAGGAGGGCTCCATGAGGCTTTATGAAAAATATGTGTGTAATGGGTGAGGGGCTTTATGGGGCTCCATGAAGATTAAAATATTATTATTTGATTGGGTGTAGAAGGAGGTGTAAAAATTGATTAAAAATAATATTATAAAAGGCAAAATGGAATTTATTAATCTCACCTTTTTGCAGTTGGCCGATAATAATCCCACATGAGTTTATTCTTCCCACTAGTCCCACCTTTAATACATTTTACTCTCAATGCACCCCTCGTTAACTCACACTAACGCCGTTAGCTGAAATCCACAATTCTAGGCGATTATTCACCGGACTTGAAATAGGGAATCGAGATGAAGATATTGGTATGTTCAATTGCATAAATAAGCACGGTTCGATGGTTTAATCGTCGGTTCTAGTCATCCCATCCGATGAGAACATCAACCTACAACCGACGAACCATGCTTATTTCTATAATTGAACATACCAATATCTTCGTATCGATTCCCTCTTTCAAATCCGGTGAATAATTGCCTAGAATTGTGAGTTTCAACTAACAGCGTTAGTGTGAGTTAATGGGGGTGCATTGAGAGGAAAATGTCTGAAATGTGGGACTGGTGGGAAGAATAAACTCAGGTGGTATTATTATCGATCAACTGCAAAAATGTGGGAATAATAAATTCCATTTTGCCTATTATAAAATTGTTTTTCTTTTGGATGGAGCCCGTTATAATCATATAGCCCTTGCCCATGGAGCCCCCATAAAGCTCAAGGGGGCGGTGTATGGGGGCTTTATGGGGCGCTATAATCATAGAGCCCATCCCCTATAGCGCCCACTACACATGCCCTTACAACGGATTGTTAATTAACTAACTTTGTAACTACCAAATAACTAACTTTGATAAATATGATTTCTAAACAATGTTGACTTTTATGTTGACTTGATCATCTTGATCATAATTATCCAACATTGAAGATTTATAAATGATTGAATAATGAATATATTATCAGAAAAGCATTGCATTAGGAAAATGAGAGATTACAAACAATTGGAAAAAAACAAATTAACTTATTTCTCTTTCAAAACAGTTGGAAAAAAACAAAATCAAACTTAATGAGGTTAATTCTTCCCCGATCATAAAACTAGAACCTATATGGGCCTGAACTCAAGGCCTTGCACAGTGATCCCTGCAAGTGACATGTCGTAACTGGAGAGTCGAAGACGCATGGAAATCATTTTGACAGGAGCGCGTGTTTGAAATTCATGTAGTTGTACTTCCATCCAACCATCACTCCTCAGTTTTGGAAGGCCTTTTATCATGGGTCTAATTGACGGGTTATAGGTTCTTTTTCTCTTAGTATTCCCTCTAATAACCGGGGTTTGGGGAGTACGTAAAAAGATATTGTATGCTTCTTCTGAACCCGAATTTCTATCAACCACTTGCACAGGAGGGTTGATATCTTTATAGTCATGCGGTAATTTGTAGACAAGGTAAGTTGCGTATGTTGTTTGAGGTGACAACATTTCAGAGCGGAATTTGCAGATAATACCAAATTTTTTTGAAATACAATCAGCCACTTGTCCAAATCTATGAAATGACATATTGCATATAATAAAATGTTAACATTTGACAGCATATATACCAAAACAATAATAAATCCAAGTGTTTCATGCGCTCTAATCCATCTCATATATGTGCTATATGCTGATTTTTAACACGAGGACATGCTCACTAAGTTTTTTTAAAAAGAAAAGGTTTTGTTAGACCTTTTTTATACATTGAACAATATGATTATTCATCTATTTAGAAAAGAAAAGAGGCTGGAGAATAATAAAAGACCTTGATTCAGGTTCAGCTATCCATTCCCATTTGTTTTCTTCCAAAACCGCATTTGCTGGCAGCATAAGACATTTCTTCCTATCTTTGGCTAGAGAAAACCACTGTAAATTAATAAGTATGTTAGTACTTGTTCATAAATCATGGACTGTTTCCCCTTGAACCATGTTCATAGGTTCCACAACACGTACGTATGAGATTCTAGTGAATTGAAGATATATCTTTTACAATTTTGATCTCAAATATGATAGAATGGACCATTCTGATCAAATTTACCTCTTTACCATCATTGATTAGAAGCCCTTCACAAAGAATATTGTACAGTTCCTTCATGGTTCTCCATTGAACACCGTCTTTTGATAACATGATTATTTCTTTATAATCAATAGGCAATTTTTGTTCCCAATATGTCTCCGTGTCTAATAAAGGTTGTAGGTCAACCGTGTCATCCGTTAACACTTCATGTTCAACCTATAAAACATATTCAAATAGGAGTTAAATGTGTTATATTTGTTGGCATGAAGCTTTTACAAAGTAGTTAGCTTGCCATGTGAGTTTCTTACATTGATCATATTATTGTCCATGACCAACCTTTTTAGAGAATATATTTGAAACAACAAATCAAAAGTCATAGAGCAAAAAATTTAAACAATTTAATTGTCCTCAGTGAGCTTACTTTCTCTAGGGGGCGAAACTCGATGCTTTCTACTAGCAAGTTTGGACACCACTTGGTGTAGAACAAAATTTCAAGATCAACAGAGCTCTGGTCACAAGTAAACTGATACAATTCAGCCGTCAACCATCCATCTTCTCTCTCGTCCGATACAAATGAATAAGACTTTCCTTTATCCCCTTCCAACTTGTATTCGAGGCCAATATATTGTTCTTTACTACTCTTCCTTTTGAACACAAGGTTTACAGTGTAGGTGATTTGTGGTGACAGGAATTGAGTTCTTACATATGTTTTGAATTTTGCTCCAGATGGTTCATAGCAGCCCACGGAAAATCTACATAAAGAAGCCGCAAAGATAGATATATTATTTCATATAATATAATGTATTATAGTCAGAAAACATAAGGGGGTAGGAGGAATATCACCTTTTAGTATATTCAGACGAGCTTATATAATGCTGAGATTCACTTGCAATTGAAGTTAAACATGATTCTATAGATATCATTTCACAGTGGTCACCATTCATGTTACGCGAAAACCACTGCCCATTAACAAGTTCAACTATAGTGTTAAGATTTTAAAAGTAAAGGAAATTATCCAAGTGTTTTCATATAAATGTAATTGAGGGTTGCTAGTTGTAATGGGGAAGGAATAAGTGTGATAGTGTGTCAGGTTTTACCGTTTTGCCGCCGTTAATGAGGATCCCTTTAAGGAGAAGCATCTTTAATTCGCTTTCAGATCTTTCATTCAGAGGATCTGCAACAGTCAAAAGCATCTTTTTGTAGTCCTTTGGCAACTTCATTCTTTCGTAAAGCTCCTGATATGTAAGTGCCGTCTCAAGTTCTTTTACAACATGAGTCATCGTTGGTCGTTTTTCACGAGATTCCAGCAAACATTTAAATGCGATGTCCGAATATGCTTTTAAAGAATTTTTATCTATTTGTTTTTTCAGATCATTAAAGATGATCTCTTGAAGTTTATTTTGTTCGTAGCTTTTTTTCCACACAGACACCTCTGATTGTTGATCTTTTCTTTTTATAAAGCAGAATCTTCCGCATAACACTTCAAATAATAACACGCCAAAAGAGTACACGTCCGACTCTTTTGTTAGGTAGTTAGTCAGAAAATACGACGGATCCAAATACCCAGGGGTACCAGCAACTAGGGTGACAAGACCCGAGTACTTCTGATTAGCAGGTGCTATTTTTGACAGTCCCATGTCAGAAACTTTAGCATTCCAATTTGCATCGAGTAGGATGTTGCCACTCTTTATATCACGGTGGATAACTCTTTCTTTAGTGCCCTTTGCATCATGTAGGAAATTTAGTCCCTTTGCAGCACCAAGGCACGCTTTTAAACGTTGTGTCCACGTAAAATCACTTGAACGTATGTGAACATCGAGGCTTCCCTTAGATGCGTACTCGTATACAAGGATCATCTCACCACATTCGATGCAGAATCCCAGGAGAGTGATGAGATTTTCATGCTTGTGATGGTTAAGTATGGTGATCTCTTTCCAAAACTCAGTGACCCCTTGCCCAAATTTAGGATCCAAACGCTTAATAGCAACCTTGTCACGCCCCTTAAAGTGAGATAGTTCTCCTTCATATACCTTCCCAAAACCACCATGTCCGATGACTTTGGTGTGATCAAAGTTGTCAGTGGCTGACTTTATCTCTTCAAGTGAGATTTTAAGATGTTCAAACTCCTTCATAAAGGACTCCATTGGTTGTTGATCAAGCACAGAAGTTTAAAAGAGATGCTAATGTACCTACTCAAGCATGAAAAAACACATCAAAGCTCAAAAAAAAAAAAAAAAAAAAAAAAAAAAAAAAAAAAAAAAACTTTAACCTGTCATGTTGAGTTAAATGGGACAATTTGGGTTATACGACAATATGTTATACCGCAATGTACATGGGATTATTGTTTTTATTATATTTAGCAAAAATGGAAACAAATTAAATTAGGAATAAATGAATAATTATCAAAATGGACCTTCTTGACCATAATAATTATAATATTAACCCTTTACCCTTATTTTTTTTTACCAAAATGGCCAACATGGCTCAACGCTTCCAAACTTATTCGTGGTGGTAGGATTTTGTCCTCAAATTCCATCCAAATACATTTAAAAACTTAAAACTATTAAATTAATTAAATAACAATTTTAAGTATTCAAGATTAAAAACATAATTTAAATTATGTTAATTTTAACAACTTTTGAGTTCATAAATATTATTAAAAATTAAGTTTCGAAGCTATACTTTTTCGGTTTTTATAAGTAGTCATAATAAAGATTAAAACTTAAAATTTTAATTATTTTTGGTTTTGATATTTCACAATTTTTACTATTACTTAAAATTTTGGGCGCAAGATGTCTAACTTGCGGTCGGGTGGCACAAGTTGGACCCATAATAATTCTTTTAGTGAAGGGCTTATTTTTATAAAACTAAAATCCAAATGCTATTTACGTAGAACGTAGTCAAATGATTCATTTCGTGATTTAGATTAACAAGTAATATTGCACGTGGAATTGGATTGACTAACTTGGAGTCACTTAGACTATACACATTGTTAGGGGCTAAAAACACACAAACATAGTTGTCAAAATAGTTTTTTAATCAATCTTTTAAAAACACTTATTTTCTATTCAATCTTTTCAAATCCTTACACTTTTTACCTTTACTTTCTATAATCAGATACTTTTATACCAAATGAAGTTATATATAAAAAAATAATTAACTTGTTATAAAATCTAATACATTGTTAAGAAAAATAATTTATAAACTAAAGTTTGTATTAAAAATATAGTAAAATATTCATGGGTGCAAACGAGTCGAGCTACTCGAGCTTGGCTTGGGGGAAAAAGTTTGAAACGAGCCTAGCTTAAAAGAGCCCGAGCCTAAAAACAAACTTGTTTAGTAAACGAGTTGAAGCCGACTCACGAGCCTAAACATGCTCATTACATATAAGTTTTAATTAATATATTTAAATAATAATTATTAGGGGGGACGGGGAGCTACCATATTTGGTCACGGGTACCCCACTACCAGCACGGTAACACCGCCGCCACCAGTGCTGGTAGGGGTCCCGTGAACCAAATACGAGTTCTATCTAACGGGCTGGTAACTATTAATAATTATTGCAACGATCGAATTTTAGTATATATTTTATTTTAATTGATGTTTCTTGTAATTTTTTTTAAATTTTAATGGAACGGTTTATTTTTTTTTTAAGTTTTACAAACGGTCACTTGTTTAAAAACGATAATCAAAAAAAGAAAACTAAAAAATAAAGATTTTAGTGAAGTGAATCAGTTAAGTGCTGCCTCCAAAAATGATTCAGTGAAGTAAATCAGTGAAGAGAAGTGATGTGACAGTGCAGAATTGGTTAAAATCAGTTAAGTAAAAAATGAAGTATGGTAGTGCCCCTTCCCCCTTACTATTTATAAAATTATGAGAAAATAACTAATCTATATATAGGGTATCCCACATGGCATTATGTGAGGCCTTCACACTTCTTGATTTCCCTCCAAATTTTTTAATTATATTTTAAATAAAGGTAGCTATTAATTAATATTTTAAAATTTCAATTATGGTAATTTTTATTATTATCTTTATCTTTTCCTTATTTTCCCTCACATTTTTTAAATGTTAGTAAATTTTATATACTGACATCTTAAAAAAACATTACATCAAATTAACGAGCGTTTTATTATCTTTTGCAACGAGCAACATAGTGTTAAACAAAAAAATGAAAAAGAAAAAACGACTTTTTTATCGGGTTTTTGTTCATGCTAAAAAAACACTAATATGTTTAGGTAGTTCATTAATCATGTCTAGGTAAGTCACTAATCGATCATGTTATGATGGTATATATGCTTTTGAACCTATTATTACATATAATAACCCGCTAACTACATATATATTCACAGATATAGTCATTTTGGTAAGATTTTTTCTTTTTTTGATTGGTGTGGCTAGGAACATTAATTACAAAGGTTACCAAGCCGGTTAGATGTAGCCTATGTTTTGAGGAAGTGACAAAGTTGTGCAGAGACTTCACTCAAGTAAGATGTGATGTTTTATGAGTTATCGAATGTTGATCCTTTAAAAAAATCCTGAAAAATGACCTATTCTTTTTACCATACACACATTTTGTCACTTTATATTATGTTTGTCTATCCCGGGAAGCACCTGGGGATAATCTAATTATATATAAAATATTAACTAAAATTAATGTACATTAATTAATAAGTAATAAACGAGCCAAGTCAGAGCCGATCTCGAGCTTAAAAAACTACAAACGAGACGAGTTGGGGCTTTAAAAACAAAACTCAAATGGAGCCGAGTTTGAGCTCGAACTCTCATAAATTAGATGAGCCCAAGCCTAGTTGAGTTCCGGCTCGACTCGGCTCCTTTATACCCCTAAAAAGATTAAGTACATGTCATTAAAACACACCACGCTTGTACAAGTCATTAATGTATTGAAGTGAGGTTAAATAGGATTAAAGTCTTTTTTTAATAGGCCCGCCTAATCCCACAGGCTATGAGTCTATGACCTTGCCGATGGGCAACACACACGTCGCCGACTCGCCGTCCATGTGGAGGGCTTCTCCACATCATTCATAGGCAGCCCAAGGGCTTAGCGATGCGGAGGCCATTAAACTGTATTTAAAATGCATAATACCTCCTAACTATCATCAAAAAGTGATTATTGTGGATATAGTTTTTGTCATCATATTTATATATATATATATATATATAATAAATTAAAAAAGAATTTGTGTTTATATGACAACTTTGCACCCGATATAGACAAGTTGGAAAACAAAACTAGAATAAGACCACCCGTAGTGGGGCGTTACTTGCCAATTTTTTTTAAAAATAGCGCCCGGAACACCACCATAGGGGGGCGCTATTTTGTAAAAACCACCGGGAGCGTTATATATATAACGCTATGTAACAAATCAACCAACCAATCACTATATGACACGTGGCGAGGTGTAAGAAAAAAACGGTCAAAAAGATTTGACCGTTGCACATTTATTTTTTTGAACGTTAATTTTTTGAACGGTAACATTTATTTTTTTTATACTTTATATATATACACACACACAATATAACACAAACACACATACAACTTAAACTAAAAAACACACACCACAACACAAACAATCCTACAACACAAACATGTTTCCATATGGTTCACCGTTCGGGGTCCCGGGTCGACCGGGTGCTAGGCCAAACACTACGAGGCCAAACACTACTACTCCGCTGCCACCCAATTGGGGCGAGTTTGACGCGAGTACAATGCAATACGCGCAACTTCTTGGCATGCCCGGTCAATTTTATCCGGGCCCAAACATGCCCGCTCAATTTTTTCCTCCACCAACCTATATCCAACCTTCTCAAGAGAAGCCCGAATCGGTACCAGAAACTCAAGACGAACCCGAGGGTTCTGGGCGCGGGCGCGGGCGCGGGAGACGCTCGCATAAAAAGAAAGACCCGAACGCTCCTCGTCAAAAAAAAAGCAACAGGAGCGTTGGGAAAAAGATGAGGAGTACAAGTTAGCGCGAGCCTGGCTCGACATATCCGAGGACCCGGAAGTTGGTTAGTATTTTTTTTTGTGTGTTTACATTTATATATATATTTTTTTAAAATGTTGTGTTTACATTTATATATATATTTTTTAAAATGTTGGTTTAGTATTTTTTTTTTGTGTTTACATTTATATATATACTTTTTAAATCGTGTGTTATTTTTTTTGCAGCAAACTATCAAAATACCCCGGTGTTTTGGCAACGGATTCGAGAACTATTTTTTTCGGCGGTGGGTAGGGGGGAGCATCGAGACAACGACTCGATATCTGGAAAGTGGTCGGACATTAATAACAAATGTCACGGGTTTGCGGAGGTCTACCAACGCTGCAAGGACAACAGGGCCAGCGGGGAAGGTGATGACGGTGTGTTGGCCAGGGCGTTGGACGAGATGAGAGAGACCCGCGGGCCGTTCCCGTATTTGAGGATATGGGAGATGTTGAGACATAGTCCTAAGTGGGCTGATGTCCCGCCTATGGGGTCGGGCGGTGGGCGCAAGATTAGGAGAGGAAGAGGATCAGGAGGAGGAGGACCGTCAAAAAGAAGCAAAACCACCTCCACGTCGCAAGATCCGGATACACCGACATCCGATGCTCGCTTTGTGAGTTTAGATGATCCTGTTGACTTGGAGGATGAGGAGGAGGAGGAGTTTGATATTCCAAGACCACCCGGTAGACGATCAAAAAAGGGTGGCAAGGCGGAGTCGTCTTCGACAGGAGGTGGTTTTGATGAAATGAATCGACGACTACAGGATCTTCAAGACCTCGGCCAAAGACGTCTACAAACTATGGACTAGAGAGTGGCCCAGAATAAGAGGTTCGTCGACATTCAAGAGGCGAGGCAAAGGGAAAAGGACATCGAGTTTTTGTCCAAACCGATCGACCACCTCGAGGGAGAAGCCCTACTCCTCGCGATTCATCACAGACAAGAAATTCTTGCGAAATATAACCTGCAGTAGTTTATTTAATTTGTTTGTTTTTTTTTTTAATTTGGTATTGTAGTTTATTTAACTTGTTTGTTTTTTTTAATTTAATTAATATTAGTTGTGTGTTTTTATTATTATTTGTAATTTTTTTATATTTATTTGCATTTTATTTTAATTATTTTGAATTAAAAGATTAAAAAAAAATAAAAAAATCAACCAATCACAATCAGTGGCTTTATAAATAAAGCCCCACCACTACACCCCTTTTTCAGTTTCTCTCTCCACGCTGACTCAGCAACCACGTGGACCAATCAGGAAGGGGGGCTTTATAAATAAAGCCCCTCACTATCTAACAAACAAATATTTTCTGTAGGTTGAATTGGAAATGAGAAGCAAGCTAGATAACTTTTGCAGAAGCATCAAGATTCTTGTACAGTAGAAAAAATACAGTTAATATCTAAGTTAGTTTGGCAGCAATTTGACAACTTTTCCTGTATAAAATCTGTCACATTTCAATATATTTCAGTAATAAAGTGTACGTGTTTTTGTATGCAATGCAGAAAAAAGCCTCCAGCAACATTATAATTTATCAAATCTGTACAAAACACTTTGTGTCCAAAATTTTCTTTTGTTCTGTGCAAGTGTGCTTCTTCAAAATCTATTAAAGCAATTAGAGAACGGATAGCAGACTTTATTTGTTGTTTTAGATATATGTTTCTAGGCATTATTCTAGAATATTAAATCAAACATATATATTACAGGTTACGAAAAAAAGAACTCACTTGATGTGTTTGTGAGCAGAAGACCGATTAAGAGAAGGTGCGATGAGGTAGGAAGGAGCTGGAAATATGAACTGACTGTCCATCGCCTTGGTTCAAAAATTAGAAATTAGAAATTATAAATCACATGTTGGGGATTAGGTGGCCCCTTATTTATTATGAAGGTGGTGCGTACAATGTAAAACAATACGTGTGATACTGACACGAGTAATTTTTTTATTTTATACATGACCTACTATCACAATATAAAAGTAATATTGATCTTTTTTTTTTTTTTTGAACAGTAAACTTCATACACACGGCGCGCCTTCAAAGCAAGGACCGCCTAAAATTACAACATATACAATGGGAACTTAGCCCAATCCTTCCATACAATAAATGAAAAACTAGAACGACTCCTTAACTACAAGAAAGGAAGTAATATTGATCTAATTAAGAACAACCACAATAACGACACTCAAAAACCTAAGAAATGAGTTTAATCCATTGTTATATAGACAAAAAAAGGACTTATTTTAGAACATTCAAAACCCACCTAACAAGAGAACTTAAAAATACCGGTAAACATTGACACATCATCACCACATTTTTTGTGAATGCTTCTCAAAAGGAAAATGGAACGCTTTACCAAATAATATCAAAACCTATAAGAAATAGATCAAGACTACTCAGGTTTTGACAAGGAAAACATATCAAGACCGATCTTGCTTTCATCGATAGAGACTTCTCACATCTATTGTAGGATGGTCTTGAAATTTTCGAGCAAAGGAAAGCTGCAATACGTGCTAAATACGCAACAATTTAATGAGGTGGTTACCTATAATTTACGTATTGAGTAAATTTTTTATTTTAACTTGTTTTGGATTATTTTTACTAGGTTTATTTTAAACTTATTGTAACGTTTATTCAATAAAGTATTGTGTAATTTTATTGTATTTTTGTGTTGTTTTATAATTAAAATTAGTAATTTAATATATATATTTTTTTTTGAACGATCAACTAAAGTATTGCCGGGTACTCTGTACGCGGCCCCCAATGGCCGAAAGGGGCCCCAGACGGCCTCTAGTCCGTACGGACAAAGCCCTTCGGCCCACCCGTCTCCTGTTCCAGGGAAAACCCGGCCCACAAACCCGCCCGAAGGCACGATAGTAGTGAACCGGTAAAACCTGGAGGGATCAGGAGTCGAACCCATGACCACAAGGGTCAAGGGTCTCTCCATCACTTCCCAACCACCTACCCCACCACAAGGGTGGGGGTATTCATCACATGCCTCCTGTGGGAATCGAACCCAGCTCCCCCCAAAGAGAGAACCGACCCTTTTACCACTAGGCCACATGACCAGGATAGTAATTTAATATACTTTTAAGATTTTAAAAATACTTAAATCATGTATACTTTTAAGATTTTAATCAGTTAAAAGTTAAAACCCCATTGCTTAACTGACAGGAACATGACACAAACGTTTTCACCTTTTAATTAACATAGTATAATAGTTTGATAAATTAGAGTATGCAATGCAACTTGCTTGTAGCCATGTGCTCATGTCCCAAATGCGAGCAATTAAGAACCAAGTTGCTCATCCAGTGTTTAATTTGACTTTTGAATCAAGTTGTTGGTTGCTACAACTAGAAAAACTCAAAACCGTGTGTTGACTTTTGACCACCTAAAAGAAAGAGAAATGATGCCTGATTTGACACGAGTAAATATTTTATGCTCATTCCATCTAAAAAAAATACATACTTTATTTTACTTTGTCCACTAAACGTCTACTTCTAAGAAACTGTATACATAGTTTAGTTCTTAATCACTAAAATGTACTACCTGTTAATTTTTAAATTACGTGCACATTATAAGGGTGAATTTGTCATTCAACTATGTATTATACTAGTAGGAATGTTAACGCGTTGCCATAGGTACTTATGGTTTTTTAGCACACGTTGCATAACTGGTTTAACGTAATTTATATTTTATATTAATTTGCTAAGCCAATTAATATATTAATTCACAAAGAGCACAATGCTATAAAGCAAATAATTGAATTAAAAACAACAATATAAAGTAAAATGTACTCGAAAGGTGCCTTGGGTATTGTCTCTTAAGACATTAAAGTAACAGATGGATTTTCAAATTATCAAACAAGTAAACAACATCAGGATTCTTGTTCATTTTATTGTTTCTTTTTTTGTTAATATTCACAAGTAGAAAAATGAGAGATATACAAACTTCTTACTAAACATTGGAAAAAGAAAACAAACTTAATGTCATTAGTTCCTCCCTAATAAACAAGAGAACCTATATGGGCCAAACTCAAAGCATTGCAAAGTAATTCCTACAAGCGACATGTCGTAACTCGAGAGTCGAAGACGTGTGGAAATCATTTTGATGGGAGGGCGTCTTTGAACTTAGGGCTGACATAACAGGTTACACGAACCTGTTAAGACACGAACCTGTTAAGACACGAACATGAACCTTGTAAACACGAACATGACACGAAATCTAATCGTGTCATTTTTTTCAAACACGAACACGAACCTGTGTATAACAGGTTAACACGATAAGACACGACAAGACACAACAAGGAACACTTAGTAAAATAAGTTAACACGACAAGACACGACAAGACATGATAAGACACGACAAGACATGATAAGAAACACGATAAGACCTGTTAAGACACGTACACGATAAGGCACGAACACGAAACAGGTAAACACGAACACGACACGAAAATAAACATGTCTTAACGTGTCGACCTGTTATAGACACGAAACCTGTTAAGGCCAAACACGAAACCTGTTAAAATCGTGTAGATTCGTGTCAGGTTATCGTGTTTGTGTCTAAATTGCCAGCCCTATTTGAACTTCATGTATTGTACTACTTCCATCCAACCATCACTCCTCAGTTTTGGAAGGCCTTTTATCACGGAGCTAATTGATGGGTTGTAGGTAACCTAAGAATTCCCGCTAATGACTAGGGCTTGTGGAGCACACCGTAAGAGCATCTGTAATGGGGTGTTTCCCCACCTCAAAAACGCCATTTCATACCGTGACACCACTCCCCTAGCGTTTTACGGGCTAGGCGTTTTTTTTATATAACGCCTAATTCACACTTAATACCATACATTTTTGTTTTTACCTATTAATTCGGTTAGAATTTTAGTTGCAAGTATGCTCTTTTTTTTTACATCGGTGGGAAATAGCTGCAGGTATATAAAGATGATATGCAGTAGTGTATGCATATGTATTGTGTGTGTGGAATATATAGATATAGAAAGATAAATGATAGGTTGGTTGTTAAAATTATAACAATATATTTCCATTTTTATTACTTTTCTTTATAAATATTTTATCATTTTGCATAACGTTTTTTTAGGTCATGTTGGTGTTTTATAAAAGAACTAGTTTTTATCCCGGAAGCGTCCCGGGTTGAAATATCTATACTACCTTATTAAGGAGGAGAGATAGCTACAAAGGTAATTTTACACTAATTTTAAGATGGGAGTTAGAAAGGTTCTTCACAAATGAGTAACATTTGGCCATTTTCTTCCATTTATACCCCTTGTGTACAACATGTAAAGCCTATTGTATATATAAGTAATACACATCTTTATCTCCCTCTATATGTAACCCTCTCCTTAAATTCACAATAATAAAAGATAAATAAAACCTCTTCATCAATTTCATTAAAACACAATATAAATCTATATTATATATATCAAATAATACATGCGAAGAAGATTTACTACATAGATCTTGTACATGAACAAGATGGAAACAACATGTGGTTTACAAACCCTTTCATCAAGGTAAAATTTAATTCATTTTAGGTTCTATACTACCTTATTAAGGAGGAGAGATAGCTACAAAGGTAATTTTACACTAATTTTAAGATGGGAGTTAGAAAGGCTCTTCACAAATGAATAACATTTGGCCATTTTCTTCCATTTATACTCCTTGTGTACAACATGTAAAACCTATTGTATATATAAGTAATACACATCTTTATCTCCCTCCGTATGTAACCCTCTCCTTAAATTCACAATAATAAAAGATAAATAAAACCTCTTCATCAATTTCATTAAAACACAATATAAATCAATATTATATTATATCAAATAATACATGCGAAGAAGATTTACTACAAAGATCTTGTACAGGAACAAGATGGAAACAACATGTGGTTTATAAACCCTTTCATCAAGGTAAAATTTAATTCATCTTAGGTGATTAAAGGACTGAAATAACTTTTCTGGAGAAAAAATGTTCTCATCATCAATACATCAATTCATGGCCGAACGAACACTTAGCAAATAACTTGTAATTCTCATTTGCCTGGACTTGCCTATTTATGGCATTTTTTATCTTTTAATTGTGAAAGTTTATTTTTTTTTATTTTTTTTTGTGAAAGAAGTTAAAACCTGGGCAAATTTTATTGATATAAAAAATAAAATGAACGGATACAAATACAATGTAAAATTTAATTACGTAATCTAATCACCGTCTTTTTCAAATATTACATTAAAACTAACATAAACTACTAACAAAAATGAGTACCGCGCTTCATAAGATGTCAACCGGGACACCCGCCGCAACGTGCGGGCATTCCACTAGTCTAATATAACATAATAAAATATATTATTATTATTATTATTATTATTATTATTATTATTATTATTATTATTGTTATTATTATTATTAACAAATTTTTGCCATAAGTTCTCATATTCAAATATAAAAAAAACGAATCTCTGTGCCGGGGTATAAATCTAGTGCCATTACAAATGAATTCTGAAGTTTGTAATCGATCATTCTAAAAAGAACTAACATGAAATAAGAAAAAAAAAAGTTAATTATTGAAATATCGAACGCATTAGTCTAAGGGTTATGTGATGCGTTAAAAAATTCATGGGTATATGATCGGGTATGTAGTTCGGGTATTTGGGTATGTTGTTTCGGGTAATCGGGTCGGTTACAAAAAATAGTCATTTTTTTCTCCGATTTTTATATAGCACTATGGTACTCGTTGGAAAGATAATAAAATGCTCGTTAATTTGGTGTAATTTTTTTCTTTAAAAAATCTCGTATATAAAAGATATTAACGTCTAAAAGTTATGGGAGGAAACACGAGAGATAAAATAATAAAAATTTAATATTTAGATTTAGTAGATTAGGTATTTAATAGATTAGGTTAAAGAGTATAATAGATTAGGTTAAATCATATTTATTTCATTTTTTTAATTGGTTTAAAGTTGCCACATCACATCCTATGTGGCATCTCTCAAATGAGAGATTGCATAAGAGTACGACATGTAGGATTAATCCCTTTGCAATATATATATATATATAGATATATAGATATAGATTTTTAATTGGTTTAAAGTTGCCACATCACATCCTATGTGGCATCTCTCAAATGAGAGATTGCATAAGAGTACGACATGTAGGATTAATCCATTTGCAATATATATATATAGATTTGGCTGGACTATTATGCTGCTTGGTGGGCTTGTGAGTGCACCTGCTTGGACTTGTTCGATATGGGCTTCTTTTCAACATAAGTGGGCTTATTTGATGAAGATCTATAATTGTGTCTCATTTTGTTTCTCTCTTCAATAATATTCTCTCTGCTTTCTTTCTCTTATTGGTCAGGCGATTAGGGTTTTTGATCAGTTTAAACATATTGTTTCTGATCTTGTTAGTGTCTAATCTAGTGTTTGATCGAGAGTATTTGCTTTGATTTAGAGTTTCTGTGTTTGTATTTTCAGTAATTTTGTTTAGTATTTGTTCTTTCAAGTTTCGTTTGATAAAGTTGGTTAAGGTTTGATACCAAAATCTTAACATGGGCCCAAGTAGCGTGTGGCCTTTGGCTCTTTTAGATTTTAATTAGATTATTTTTTAGGAATAATGGAAATAAATAATCCCAACTATTCACTATTGGCCAATAACAGTCCCAACTACGAAAATCACCAATATTGGTCCCAACTTTCGACATATTGGAAACCAACGGACCCAAACTAACGGAGGCTAACTCCGTTAGTGTGATGCTGACGTGGCATGCTTAGGTGGAAAGATGATCCTACGTGGCATCCTACGTGGCATGCCACGTGGCAAAATAATCCTATGTGGCATCCTACGTGGCATGCCACGTGGCAAAATGATCCTACGTGGCATCCTACGTGGCATGCCACGTCAGCATCACACTAACGGAGTTAGCCTCCGTTAGTTTGGGTCCGTTGGTTTCCAATATGTCGAAAGTTGGGACCAATATTGGTGATTTTCGTAGTTGGGACTGTTATTGGCCAATAGTGAATAGTTGGGATTATTTATTTCCATTTTTCCTATTTTTTAATATTCTTATTTTGTAAGACATATCTCATAATTTTAGGGGCTGTTTGGTAGCCTCTTAATGAGGCTCTTAACCATTCAGTGCTGAATGATTCAGCATTCAGCGCGTTTGTTTCAGCTTCTGAATGGAATGGTTAAGTCTGAATCATTAAGATTTGAGATGTTACTGAACCATTAAGCACTGAACTATTAAGCACTGAACTGGGCTGAACCTTAATGAGGCTCTCCTACCAATGTGGGACAAGAAAACTAACCATTAAGAGGTCCAACTTAATAATTCAGCGCTTAACCATTCAGACATCTTAATCATTCAGACATCTTAATCAACCAAACAGCCCCTTAGATTATTAATTTTGTACTTTTAAATACTAACGTGTATAAATATTTTCTAACGGATGTGTTTTATAAGATGATTATATTATTAGCTATTTTTGTAAAATTAAATTGCTAATTATTTAAAGAAATGTCATTTACCTGAATTATTTTTATAGTTTTTATATTTTAATGAAATATTTTATTATTTTTATTCGGTATTTTTAGGTTTATCTTTATTTAAACTAATCAAATAAAAAATCATATAAAATCATATAAGTACTAAATAATTGGGTAATGATTGAACTAGTAAGAAAGGGGAATGAACCACTACACCCATTTTTGGCTAATAATACCCTTGCTGATGTATCAATCCATAGTGGTGGAGTGGTGGAGAGGCCTTATGTTCACTTAGGTGATCATGGGTTCAATTCCCACTTCCAACATTTATGGTTTGGTATCCGGGTGAAGATTGAATACGGGTGGCGCCGGTTCGATTCTGACGGGCGGCGAGGTTTTACCGAGTTCTATAACACTGTCGTGCCTTCGGGCGGGTGGGGCTCGGGTTTCCGCGCATCGGGAGAATGCGGGGGCTGCTGGAGGTCGAGTAGTCGATTCTTGGGCACGGCGCCCCGCAAAGGTGGTTGCCACACAGTTGTTCGCCGATCAAAAAAAAAAAAAAATACCCTTGCTGATGTGACGTCTACGTGGCAGAAAACGTCCCTACCAAACTTGAACCACTAAATATGGTCTAAAAAGTTGTCTTCTTCTAAAACCAGAATTTAATCAACCACTTGCACAGAAGGGTTGATATCTTTAGGCTCCGGATATTTGCACAAGTCCAAGATTTATGCACACAACCCTATATGGGCCGTAGAGGCCTCTACGGCCCGTAGACTTCATTTTTCGAACATTCTACGAGCCGCAGAGGCCTCTACGGCCCGTAGAAATAGTCTTATTAATTTTGACAATGAAGAAGGGAAGGATGGATGTTTATGTTTTGCCTACGGCCCATAGAGACCTCTACGGGTCGTAGACAAAAAAAAAAAAAAAAAAAAAAAAAAACGTTTGGGACGAGGTTCGATCTTGGGCACATTATCACACAAACACACAAACAAGTCTTATTTCGTATATGGGGACCATCTGGGCTACCAGTTCGCTGGTTTCTATATTGGAAAAAATAAATATAACATAAACCAGTATTAGGCACCCTCTACGGCCCGTAGAGGAGTTGTTTTTTTTTTTCCACATTTTAATTGTTTGATAAATAACCACGAGCGTACTGAATCATCAGAATAGTTACAAAAAAAAAAAAATTTTAATTGTTTAATTTTTTAAATTTTTTAATGTCGTCTCGATAAGCGTGTAAAACGTTAACACAAGCGTTTATATAAGCAAAACGATAAAACTAAACATTAACAGGAGCGTTCAAAATAAAGATTGTTTAAAACATTTACAGAACAGAATCAGAAATAAAACATCGTGTCATCAGGCGGCAGCGACGGCTGCGAGGACGTCCCGGGCTGCTGTGAGGACCTCCCGGCCTCATGCGGGGTCTGCTGCGTGCTGGGCCCTAAAGTCGGTGGGACACGAGTCTGCATGCCCAGCTGGCGATAGATATCCTGCTGGCCAGCAATCATCCATCGCATCGCCTCGTCCTGCCGATCACGCCACTGACGCATCTCGATGTCCTGCTGCTGACGCCGGATGTCCATCTGCTGACGCCACGCACGCATCTCGACAGCCTCTGCGGCAGCCGCACGTACGTCCGCCCTAACATCAGGAGGCAACCTGAGAGAGTGATAAACGCGCGCCAGATTCTGCATATCCTCAGGCTGCTGCTCAGGCATCTCGACGTCCCTCAGATCGCCCCCCCTCCCGCTCAGCAACAAACTGCAAACCAACCTCCACAGCATCACTTGCAATGGATAACAATAAATAATTAATAAATAATAATAAAGTAATAATAATAATAAAAATAATAATAAAAATAATATTCCAGAATTTTATAAAAAAAATTGGGCAGACTTTCCCCTGTTTTCATGCAAACCAGACAACACAAGTTGTCTACAAGTTTCCCAAATAATAATAATAATAATAATAATAATAATAATAATAATAATAATAATAATAATAAAAATAATAATACCTCCAAGGCCCTGATGTACCAACGGCTCATGCACAAATTCCGCACCATTCGGAGCAATCAGATAGTGGATGGCTGGATGATCCGGCGTCTTCGCCATCCTCGCCGTACAACCCATAGCTTTCATCGTGGGTTGCCCTAATGGGCTGAAACAAATAAACAAACTCATAAACATTAACATTAATAATAATAATAATAATAATAATAATAATAATAATAATAATAATAATAATAATAATAATAATAATAATAATAATAATAATAATAATAATAAGAAGAAGAAGAAGAAGAAGAAGAAGAACAACAATACCTGGGCGGTAGTGGCGGAAACTGATTCCGGTTAACATAACCGAAATAATTCCCGGCATTGCAGCGCTCGGCAATCCTGCTGATCATCCCCCCGCATGCGATGCCTCCCCGCAACTGCTTATGGGGGAAGGAGGCAAAGAACTCGGCCATGCACTGATGCAAGGCAATCGGCGTGCTGGTGAGTATGCAATACAGGTACATCAGGTCCGTCTTCGTCACCCGCTCGTTACAAGTGCACCGTGCCGTTAAGGAATAGGTAATGCAACGGTGAATGTAACGAGCCACGGGGTGACGAATGTTAGATGCCATATCACACCTCTCCCCCTACACATGATAACAATAATAAGAAGAAGAAGAAGAAGAAGAAGGAGAATGAGAAAGAGAAGGAGGAGGAGGAGGAGGAGGAGGAGAAGGAGGATGAGGAGGAGGAGCAGCAGAAGGAAGAGGAGGAGGAGGATGAGGAGGAGGATGAGGAGGAGGAGGAGGAGGAGGAGAAGGAAGAGGAGAAGGAGGAGAAGGAGGAGAAGAAGGAGAAGCAGGAGAAGGAGAAGGAGAAGGAGCGGGAGGAGGAGGAGGAGGAGGAGAAGGAGTAGAAGGAGAAGGAGAAGGAGAAGGAGGAGGAGGAGGAGGAGGAGGAGGAGAAGAGGAGAAGGAGGAGGAGGAGGAGGAGAAGGAGGAGGAGGAGGAGGAGGAGGAGAAGGAGGAGGATGAGGAGGAGGAGGAGAAGGAGGAGCAGAAGGAGGAGAAGGAGGAGAAGCAGGAGAAGGAGAAGGAGAAGGAGCAGGAGGAGGAGGAGGAGGAGGAGGAGGAGGAGAAGGAGGAGAAGGAGAAGGAGAAGGAGAAAGAGAAGGAGAAGAAGGAGGAGGAGGAGGAGGAGGAGGAGGAGGAGAAGGAGGAGGAGAAGGAGAAGGAGAGGAGGAGGAGGAGGAGGAGGAGAAGGAGGATGAGAAGGAGGAGAAGGAGAAGCAGGAGAAGGAGAAGGAGAAGAAGGAGAAGGAGAAGAAGTCGCACTCGGATTCCCGAACTCTGGACCACCAATGGTGGGCCACCACGCATAGAGCACGTCATCAGGAACACTAGTGACACCTCTAGTGTAGACATCCTGAACATTATCATTAATATTAACATTTAGAATAAGAACAAAAATAATAAGAATAAAAATAAATAATATTAATACCTCTCCAAGCTCATCGCTAGTGTACCATTGGGTGTGCGTAGCCCACTCATCTAGGGAATAATCATACTCAACGCCGAGTATGGAAAACTCGACCTCCGGCGGTGGGTGTCTCGACGGTCAGGCGCCCGACTGATCGTCACCATCCTTTCGTAGCCGAAAGCGAAAGGTGGATAGGAACTCTATCACCAACGACCGATGGGCCGGCGCGTTGCAGTCGCCAAAAAACCTGTCCAATGGGCTCCCTTCCGGGATCCACTGTCATGTGTAAACTACTTTGTCTTGTCGCATACTATATATAATCATACTATTGGGCGACTACTATACATATATACTAGATATCTCAATATTCTTGGATATCATTTCTACTCCAAGGCTTGATTTTGGGTGACATTTGTACATAGCTTGAACACTAAATTGTAGACAATATAACACGTGAATTGCGAAACTCTTTTTCTACTGTATGTATTCAAACAGGGTATGCTCACCAATACATTTTTGTATTGACATATACTATTTTCGTACATGTTTTAGGTTGTTTTGAGACGCTTCTTTTAAGCTTTTAGATTTATATTTAAGTTTTGACTTCATTGTATTTTAGCTAGACTTGTCACTTTAGAACTATTGTATCCTGTAATTTCCTTTCAATGTATTCAAATTTACACTTTAGTACCATGAGCTATTGAACAATCGTCACTACGTGACACTCCGATGTTTCCGCCATCGGTTGGGGTGTTACATTAGTATCCGAAAATGATTATTTAGTTAGTCATTTAACCTACTTAATCAACACCATAAGGTGTGGTATTGACAAATGGACTCTACATATGTTGTTTCACTGTATATAGGACGCGATTCACCACGAAACCCTATGCACAACATTTGATTAAACGGTGTGGCTAAAATTGCTTTAAGGATATAGAGCACTCTCCTCAAAATAAATTAATAATGAATTAAGTGTGTGTGTGTGTACGTGCGTGAATATTTTAGAACTCCAAACCCAAAACAAACATCAAAAACAACATAGGAAAACTGTTGTATGTGAATAAATTGGTGTTGGTGAGCTTACTTTTTCGGGTTGAAACCTAATGCCTTCTAGTAGTAAATTTGGAAAGTACTTAGTGTAAAACATAAGTTCAAGATCAACAGTTCTCTGCTCACTAGTAAACCAATGCAATTCAACCGTCAACCATCCATCTTCTCACTCGCTTGATAGGAAAGAATACAATGTTGCTTTCTCCCCTTCAAATTTGTGTTTGATGACTATATAGTGTTTTTTATTGTTCTTGATTTTGAACACAAGGTTTACATTGTACGTGATTTGTGGCGGCAAGAATTGAGATCTGACATGCATTTTGAATTTTGCTGCAGATGGTTCATAACAACCCACTACAAATATGCATAAAGAAGCATCACATAATGATATAATACCTTTTACTTATAGAATGGTGTATCACAATCAAAGAAAACAAAAGGGAGTAGGACAACATATCACCTTGAACCATATTCATGCGAGCTTATAAGATGCTGAGATTTATTTGCATTAGATGTTAAACATGATGTTATTGATATCATTTCACAATGATCTCAATTTATAATAAGCGAAAACCACTGCCCATTACTTCAATTCAGAATGGAGCAAAGATGGAACATTGAAGAGTTACTTTGTTTTTCTACTTAGTGTACCTAGCTGTTTTCTTGTAAATAGGGATCTATGGTGGACGAATTTTAGTGGTAGTAGTGAGGAGATTAGAAATAGAAATAAGTGTGACAGGTTTACAATTTTGCCCCTATTGATGAGGATCCCTTTAAGATGAAGCATCCTCACTTCACTTTTATATCTATCGTTCATAGAATATGTAACGGTCAAAAGCATCTTTGTGTAGTCATTTGGCAGCTTCACCCTTTCAAAAGCTCCTGATGTGTAAGTGCAGTCTCAAGTTCTTCCACAACATGTAGCATTGTTGGCCGCTCTTCACGAGAGTTATGCACACATTCAAATACGATGTCAGAATATGTTTTCAAAGAATTTTGATCCATCTGTTGTTTTAGATTATAAAAAATAACCTCTTGCAGTTTATTCTGTTTGTAGCTTTCTTTCCACGCACGCAAAATAATCTGAATTTGACCATTGCTATATTCATAGCACAATTTCCCGCATAACACCTTCAATAATAACACGCCAAAAGAGTACACGTCAGATTCTTTCTTAGGAAGCACTAATAGATATTATCTTAATATTATATATCTAGAATAAATTTGCGTTATTTTTAAAAGATAATTATTGTGAATATTATCTCCAAGAATAGGATATCATTATGTAACCTATATATACTCATTCCTATGATCAATAATGATCAAGTTGGAAAATAACCTCTTACATGGTATCTGCCTAACCCTAATCTCCCTTTTCTCCTCCCTTCTCCCAACGCCGGCCTCCTCACAAGCCATTGTTGCCTCACCTTCTTTCCTTCTTATTTTCGATTACCCTCCACCTAATACCTTTAGCCAATGGACTCGAAACTCCATCCAGCTTGTACCATGTCCAACATTACATCTTTTATACCTATCCTTCTCGATAATGAATCCTTTAACTACATCACATGCTCCGAACTCTTTCGGGTCCACTATACGGCTTTCCTAGTAACTTGTCACACCACGTCTAAGGCGGAAACACGTGGCGCGACGGTTCAAAAGTATTAAGCCAAGATTAATGCAAAGCACAATATTAATTAGAAAACGGGCATTTATTCAATGCTAATAATCATGTCAAATTATTCATACATAATCATAAATTGTTTTCGAAAATGATAAAGAGGCTTCTCCCTTTATCCCTAAATCCATGGAATAAAGAGGTAAGACCCCGTCACGACATTCCCAACGCCCAATTTGGAGACATCCCCGACCCTGCTCGCCATGCTAACTTCCATCAATCAATTACCTGAAAGATATGTTTGAAAATCGTCAATATATAAATATTGGTGAGTTCACAGGTTTTAAGTTAATAAATCTTTATAAAGTGGGAACATCCTTGTTATGACATTTATAGGAGTTGCAAAGTCCTACAATTTACTTGAGCCTATAACCAAACCAAGACAATTAATAATGCCCCCGCCCAAAGTCGTTACTCGGTATTCCTACGACTTTATTTCAGAATAAGTGCACCCCAGGCATACGCCGATGCATAATCGACGCTATCGATTAGGGGTGGGCCTTGTCAGGCACCAATAGTACTATCCAAATATCCCTTTGGTTTCTCATTCCTGAATAAATGATTATAGTGGGGAGGTCTCAACCCCGAGTAGCGATCTTTACTCAAGTATCCAACCCGTCATACAATCCCAACATATCTTTCCCCCGTAAAAACGTTAAATAGTTTAGAAATGGGGCCGTGAGACTCACCTGTAACTGTGCTCGGCTCAAAGAAAATAGTAAAGTTTGTGATCCCGTACCTACAAAGGTTCTAGGCGTATAAGTCACCTACACCTATGGTGTATGTGCCTTGGCAAGTTGTACACCCAACTTCCCGACCACGTCTTTATCCCAATTCCCGTTTAATAGTTTCGTATCCTAGGTTCAATGGCGATGGATTACCCTTTCCTTACAAGTCATATATTATTCTTATAATTATTCTTTATGACTTGTACAACATTATACTTGACACGACTCCACCCAACGTATAATTATTTTCCCATTCAAATAATTATACTTAGGATCTTTTCGCTCAATATAAAGTGTTCTCTTATTAACCGACCCGACTTACTTTGCCACATATTTATTTTCCCATTTAAATAAATATGCTAAGTCTTTGTCGTTTGGAAACATAATCTTAACGCCCGACTAGACTTACCACACCGTACATTTATTTTCCCATTTAAATAAATGTACTAGAATCTTGTCGGTATTCACGCGTTCGTAGATATACCTCATCTACTCGTCTCGGTTTTCCTTCTCGCACATCTATTTTCCCATTTAAATAGATGTACTAGAATTCCGTCGGAAACGAGTATATGTACCTATATCATCGCGTGGATACTACTTGTTAAGTTCATGTGTCGTTTTAGCGTTTTTAATTTGTTACGTTATGTTTCTCTTTTCCCACGAATATTGTTACTACACTTAGGAAAGTGTTACGCACGTTTCACCCTTGTTATATATATTTTATTTCCGTAAAATATATATGTATATTTTTATCTCGACGTAATAAGTCTGTTTACGTTGGTTTGTGTAACTAAGTTTGTTTAGTTAGCGTTTTTCATATTTATTTCCGTTGCGTGTTCTTATGGAAGTATTGTTCCAACTTCCGATTCCGAACGTTTATCTCTCGGAAAAATATATTATATACGTTTTAGCCCGACTCGTCCAACTTGTTACCAAAAACGTCTCCGATACTTTTATATTCCCATTTATATAAAAGTACCTTATTTTTGTACAAGTCTTTCCAAGTATTTATTTTATAAAATCTTACTTTATAAAATACTTGCGTTACTCCATTTATTTTTATAAAACGTCCATTTTATAAAAATATACTTTTTACTTAAAATGCCCAAGTAGGCTATTATTATTTACCAATTCAACCTTGTAAATCGTTACTTACACTTTTTGACACTAATATTTCTATTATTGTGTTTTTGGTCCAATACTTCTAAAATATTCATTTTAGTCCATTGGTTTCCAAGTTTGTCATATTTAATCCTTTAATTTACACTTGTAGCATTTTTCCCTAAATCTTTCATGGTTATTATTTTTCTTCCACTTTAGTGGACTTTGAAGAACCATTTTTACCATGTTTAGTTGTTTTTACTCCTTTTTACTTTTAAAGTTCTTCTAATCCATTCTAGATGTTAATAACATGTGTATTTCATATCTTTATCCAAAACATCGAATTTTTACTCATCTAAGTGAGTGGACTTTGAAGAACTAACTTTTCCATCTATGGCTTTCTAACCCATTTTAGTATCTTTTTGACATTAACTAGTCATCTTATGATGATTAAAACCATATTTCATCATATTCAAGTCTTTTTCCCAAATTATGTTCCACTCATCTTCTAACCCAAGTGTATGTTATTATTATTACATTTTCTCACAATATCACTTTTATTAATGTTAATCCAAGATTTCTTCATGTTATTATTCCTTTATTTTTATTCTTGTAAGATTCATCCTCTTTATGTTTCAAAACCATACTTTACCCATCAATGTACAACTTGCTCATAACGACACTTAATATGAACATTTACAAACAAAACAAGATTAAAACTTACTACTAGCTCAAGGCTAGGGGAGACAAGAACCTTGGATTGGATGGGGTTTTAGTGTGTTCTTCCAAAGGGTTAAGCTCCAAGCTCTTGAAACACACAATGGGGTTTTGAAGGATAATGATCTAGAGGTAGTTTGGAGTAGTAAAAATTGCAAGAATAATGTTGATGTGGGGGTGTAATGCCACGGCCACAAGGAAGAAGAAGAAGAAGTTTTTGTGTTTTTGCTTAAGTGTAATCTTGATGTTATCCTTATAATCTTCTACTCAATCTCCAAAGATCACCAATATCTTGCAAGGATTGGTTAGGAAGATTATGGAAGATTTATGAAAAGATTTTGAAAATCTTGGGGGATTAAGGGGGGGTTTGGGCCGTGAGTTTTAAGAGAGAGAGAGAGGAAATGATTTGGTTAATCCCATTGCCCAATCTTATTGCATGCAACCTCATGATTAACAATAATATGGAAGGATTAAGAAGCTATCCCACACAATCTTCCACCCAAGTGGGCCCATGGCCGGCCCCTATGGGGTGCTTGGTGGGGTCCACTTTGCTAATTATCTCTTTATATTAAGTTTAAGTTAGTTCCTTCCGGGTACCGCCCGGGTATTTCTCAAATTTTCGTCGCGTTTATCCTCAATATTAAAATACCGTTAATATTCATAAAATTATGTCCAGTTAAATTACTGATAATTTATTTCGGTTTTTGTCGGGTGAATTTACGTGTTACGCGCGTATCGGGTGCGGTACGCGCACTTTTATTCGTTACCGGGAGATTTGTGCAATAAGCTTTTACGTATGGCTTTGGGTTTCCAAAACTCATAATATTTTGTGAAAATATTATTTATTTTATTTTCCGGGTGTCCGGTGTTCGTTTCGCTTATTTCAGTTTTTCCGGGTAATCGCCAGTGTCCATACCGGATAGTTTTGTCTGCGCACGATCCTATCATGCTTTGCTATTAAACTCATGCATTCCTATGCATTATTTGGGAATTCCTATCTTTCTAAGGCCTTAATTAAATATTCAGCACATAATTACGGTTAATTACGTTAATCGCGTTTAATTAATTAGTACGGAATTACCTTAATTTTGCCGGTTGTTACATTCTCCCCCCGTTAAGAGAATTCCGTCCCGGAATTCACTTTGAGCTCTCCGGTATAGGGGTCTTCTTAAATAGGGCGGGATACTTTTGCTTCATCTGGTCCAGCCTTTCCCATGTGAACTCCGGTCCACGCTTGGCATTCCAACGCACTTTGACCAATCTGATCTTACTGCGTCTTAATTTTTGGACCTTCCAATCGGTTACTTCGACTGGCTCTTCGACGAAGTGTAACTTGTCGTCAATGTGGATTTCGTCTGCGGGGATGATGAGGGTTTCGTCGGATAGGCACTTTTTCAAGTTCGACACGTGGAACGTGTCGTGTACACCGTTAAGTTCTTGTGGTAACTTGAGCTTGTATGCTACGGGGCCTACTCTGGACAGGATTTCAAATGGTCCAACATATCGTGGGTTTAGTTTTCCGCGCTTCCCAAAGCGCGCGACACCTTTCCAAGGTGACACCTTTAGTAGGACCCTGTCTCCGACTTGAAATTCCAAAGGCTTCCTCCTCATGTCTGCGTAGCTTTTCTGTCGGTCACGTGCCGCTTTGAGACGTTCTCTAATCAGAAAGACCTTATCCGTCGTTTCTTGAACAATTTCGGGCCCGGTAAGTTGCTTTTCGCCAACTTCGGCCCAACATAGAGGCGATCTACACTTGCGTCCATATAGAGCTTCGAAAGGTGCGGCTTGAATGCTCGTGTGGTAGCTGTTGTTATACGAAAACTCTACCAGTGGCAAGTGTGTATCCCAATTTCCGCTGAAATCGATTGCGCATGCCCGTAGCATATCTTCCAGGGTCTGGATGGTTCGTTCACTCTGACCATCGGTTTGTGGATGATATGCGGTACTCATGTCAAGGCGAGTACCTAGGGCTTTATTCAGACTTTCCCAAAATCTTGAGGTGAAGCGACTATCTCGATCGGAGATGATAGAAATAGGTACACCGTGCTTCGACACAACTTCCTTAATGTACAAACGGGTTAGTTTCTCCAACTTATCCGTTTCGCGAATGGGGAGGAAGTGTGCAGATTTTGTCAATCGATCAACGATTACCCAGATCATGTCATGGCCGCTTGTTGTCTTGGGCAATTTGGTGATGAAGTCCATAGTGATCCTTTCCCATTTCCATTCTGGTATTTCCGGTTGCTGGAGCAAACCGGATGGTCTCTGGTGCTCGGCTTTGACCTTTGCGCAAGTCAAACATCGCGCAACATACGCCGCTATATCTCTCTTGAAATTTGGCCACCAGTAAAATTCCTTCAAGTCATGGAACATCTTATCTGCTCCAGGGTGAACCGAATATCGCGAACTGTGGGCTTCGGCTAATACCAGTTCACGCAATCCACCGTACACTGGTACCCAAATTCTATTCATGAAATACAGAGCTTGATCCGCTTTTGACTCCAGTGACTCAACCATCTTTCGCAATCTTTCTCCTTTGATATTCTCGGGTTTAAGAGCGTTAGTTTGAGCTTCACGAATCCGATCAGTCAGGTTCGTGTGGATGGTTAGACCCAAAGCTCGGACACGCAGTGGTTTAACCCGTTCCTTGCGACTCAAGGCATCGGCTACGACGTTTGCCTTCCCGGGATGGTACTTTATCTCACAATCGTAATCGTTCAATAATTCGACCCATCGCCGTTGTCGCATGTTCAATTCCTTCTGGTCAAAGATGTGCTGCAAGCTTTTATGATCGGTGAAGATCGTACACTTGGTTCCGTACAGATAGTGTCTCCATATCTTGAGTGCGAATACCACGGCTCCTAGTTCCAGATCATGTGTGGTGTAATTCTTCTCGTGAAGCTTTAGCTGTCTGGAAGCATAGGCTATGACCTTCTCTCGCTGCATCAATACGCAACCCAATCCCTGATGAGAGGCGTCACAGTAAACTACGAAGTCTTCTGTACCATCGGGGAGTGATAGTATCGGTGCACCACATAACTTATCCTTCAACAACTGAAACGCTGCTTCCTGCTTTTCCGTCCATTCAAACTTCTTATCCTTTTGGGTTAGCATGGTTAGGGACTGTGCTATTTTAGAAAAGTTCTCGATGAACCTTCTGTAGTAACCCGCAAGGCCAAGAAATTGTCGTACTTCAGTAGGCGTTCTAGGGGCGTCCCAATTCTTGATTGCTTCGATCTTGGCGGGATCGACATGTATACCCCTTTCATTCACCACGTGGCCTAAAAAGTGAACCTCTCGAATCCAAAAATCACATTTTGAAAACTTAGCATAGAGTTTCTCTTTGCGAAGTACCTCGAGGATTAATCGGAGATGTTCCTCGTGTTCCTCCTTCGTGCGTGAGTAGATCAAGATGTCATCAATGAAGACAATAACAAATTTGTCCAAGTATGGTTTGCACACTCGGTTCATCAAGTCCATGAAAACAGCTGGTGCGTTAGTTAAACCGAAAGGCATAACCAGAAACTCATAGTGTCCGTAACGAGTCCTGAATGCTGTTTTTGGCACGTCTTCTTCTTGAATACGTAACTGATGATAACCGGACCTTAGGTCGATCTTGGAGTAGAAACTGGATCCTTGAAGTTGATCAAACAAATCGTCGATCCTGGGAAGAGGATAGCGATTTTTAATAGTCAGCTTGTTCAGTTCCCGATAGTCAATGCACATTCGAAAAGTGCCATCCTTCTTCTTCACGAATAAGACGGGAGCTCCCCAAGGTGAGAAGCTTGGTCTTATGAAACCTTTGTCCAACAACTCTTGCAGTTGTTCGGACAGTTCCTGCATTTCCGAAGGAGCTAGGCGATATGGCGATCGCGCTACCGGTGCTGCTCCTGGAACAAGGTCGATACGAAACTCGACTTGTCGGGGTGGTGGCAATCCCGGCAAATCTTCTGGGAACACATCTGGAAAGTCTCTGGCTATCGGAATGTCTTCTAGCTTTCGCTCGTCGGCCTTCTTGTCTACCACGTGCGCCAAGAATGCGACGAGACCTTTCCTTAGGCACTTCCTGGCTTTCATGCTGGTAATAATTCTCAATGGCGTTCCACGCCTTTCCCCTTGGATCGATAGGGTTTCACCGCTCGCGAGGGGAACTTGAATTACTTTGTCATTGCACACGACGATGGCGCGGTGTGCGGATAGCCAATCCATGCCAACGACTATGTCAAAGCTACCCAGTACGACTGGCAATAGCTCAATGTCAAACTCATGACCACAGAGATCCAACTTACAACCCTTTGCTACCTCTCGGGTTTCTATAGTCTTACCGTTAGCTAGTTCAATGGAATATGGTGTGTCTAGCTTACTAGTCTTTAACCCAAGTAATCTTTTAAACTCGACAGATACGAAGCTAAAATCAGCGCCAGTATCAAACAATACTGAAGCATAATGACCATTTAGAGGGAACGTACCAGTGACCACATTAGGGTCTTGTCGTGCGTCACCGGCACCAATCACGAACGCTCGCCCACGGGCTTGGTTGTTAAGTTTGGGGCAGTCCCTCTTCCAATGATCGAGCGATCCACATGAGAAACAGGGCCTCGCTCCACTGTTCTTTGGCGCTCCTGATCTGCAGTCTTCAGTCTTGTGCCCCGAACGACGGCACTTACCGCAGATTACTTCGTTCTTGCCCTGATAACCTTGCTTCCCATTATTTCCACGTCCAGTGGCTACATACCCTTTTCCCTTCTTCCCTGAACCTGATGATCCATCCTTCTTCCTTTCATCGCGCTTACGCTTCCCAAACCTTGGCCTATTTCCCTGTTCACTTGACCCAACGGCTGAACTTGTACCCAGATTCTTACCCTCAACACTGCTGGACTCAGTAAGCTTCAACCCTGACACTTTCCGGATTAGAGTGCCCATTCGGATGGCGTCTTCAGTGAGGCTCAAAGCGAGGTCGATAGCTTCGCGCATGGTTGTAGGCTTGGAAGCAGTGACCATGCCGCGTATCTGTGGTGCCAGTCCGAAGAGGTATCTTTCCACCTTTTTGCTTTCCGGGGTGACCAGGCGAGGCACTAACCGGGAGAGGTCATGGAATCTGGACGTGTAACCAGCTACGTCCGGTCCAACCATGGTGAGGTTCCAGAACTCAGTCTCTAGCTTCTGCACTTCACTTGCCGGACAGTACTCGGCGATCATTAGTTCTTTCAACTCCAACCATGATAAGGAGTAAGCAGCATCATCTCCCAGTGTCTGCACTTGGTTGTTCCACCAGGTCAGAACTTGGTCCAGAAACAGGTTGGTGGCATACATGACAGCTTGTCGTGGGGTACAGCTGCTAATACGAATCACAGCTTCGGTCTTCTCGAACCATTTGACTAGTCCGACAGAACCTTCAGTGCCGCTGAAATTCAGTGGTTTGCAGTCCAGGAAAGCTTTAAACGTGCAGCCACGTTCTCGTGAGGCCGTTTCTGCAATAATAAAGCAATGTTAAATATAAGGTAGGAGTTTCACGAAGACTCCTGTCGCATATACCCGACGTCTTCTTACCAGTAGGGGAGGTTTCGCGTCTGTCGCTCCCGGTTCGGTCTCGTGACCTTTCGGTGCGCGTGGCATTGTGTTCTGCGAGAGCCTGAGCGATACGTCCCGAAACTAGGGTTTCAAGCTCTTCAGGTGTCGTGGGTAGTCTTTCATTCCCACTGTTGCTTCTTGTGGCTGGTGCCATGTTTCTTCAATAACCAATATCAAAGGTTAATTTCCAACAATCATTCATACAATATCATCACATATATAGTATAAACAACCACACAACATATGAACACAATAATCACCATAACAACAACACGCAATCACAACATAAACGGAATAAGTAATAATAATCGTAGATAATCACAACACATATTTTACCATAACAAAACTTTCATTAATTTCAATACCAAGTACAATGATTTGTTCATAATAACAAAAACCGAGGATACCTTCCTCATACATTGCTCTTTGAAATACACTAGAAATATAATGTCATATGCCGGCACAATCCCGCTCGGCTAGGCAAAAAAATGCAGATGGGTGCTATAACCCATGCTGTGCTATCATACTACTACTACTACTATGTCCGCGAGTGATCTCCCAAACGTCCCTGATGCAATGCTACAGTGGTGGTGGCGGCGGCGGGTGCTGGTACTGGTACTGAGGTGCGCACATGCTGATGGTCATACTGATCGCCATAATGCGATCGTACAAGAATTGGCGATGCGCAAAGTGTGCGTCGCCCGTAAGGCCACAATGAGCATCCATGCTCAGCAGCTCCTCAGCATAATGTGCCAGTGCATCCCTGGCATCAATGATCCTGGCCCACATGAGCTGGGCCTGCTGCTCCATCTGACTCACGGTGCGCTGCACCGTGTCGGTGAGGGTCTGGAAATCTCTCTCCAGTGAGATCACCGTGGACCATGCGGGTCCTGACAGTGGGGCCATCCCGTGGGGCTGCGACGGCCCGGGGATGTCAGTGTATGTCGGCTGAGACGGGCCGACGATATCGGGTATGGGTAGTGGTGTGAAGGGTGGGGCAAAGCCCGGTAATCCAGTGAAGCAGTAGGGTGGTACCTGGTATGGGTCTCCCGCACCTAGAGTATACGGTGCAAATGGGGGTGTCACAAATGGGGCTCCTGCATCCATAGTGAATGGTGCAGGTGGTGGGGTAGGGAGCATCTCGGGTAGGGGTGGTGGTGTGGGAAAAGTGGTGATGGGTAGTGTCATGGATAAGGGTGAGGGGACTATAAGCTCGGCGAGTGGAACCATGAGAGGCTGGGTGACAGTGACCCACTCTATAGTAGACATTACAGTGGTAGGGGTAGGAGGGCTAGCAGTGGCATGAGCTGCCAGTCCTGCTCGGTGCAACTCAGAGCTGCGGGCTGAGCTGCCCTCAAGGATGTGCCCAGTAGAAGCTGGCCCATCCTGTGGTATGGGCTCGGGCATGGTAGGTAAGGTGGCTGGGGTAGTGGTAGCATGCCCTGTCATCGGAGCAACGTGCTCCTCCTGGCCTGCTGGTGGGATAGGCACAGCAATGTGCTCCACCGATGCAGTTGACTCATCGTCAGAGTCATCGGAGATCCACCCGTTGTGTCCCCGGCAGACAGGCACGAGCCTCATGCCAGAGGGAACGGGGATAGGTGGGGTAGGTAAAGGCTCACGGTCGACTGGTGCGCGTCGGTCGTACGGAGACTCGACAGTCTCTGACTGCGTAGGGATAGGTCTCGAAGGACCTGCGCAACCTACAGGGAAGTCCCTGACGGCGCGGATAGGTAGTGCTGGTAGTGGTGCTGCCTGGAATGGCACTAGAGGCAAGTCGGCCTCGGCCATCGGTAGGTCGGCCACGGCGGCCATGTCGTCTCCTGCGGGGGCCCACGCTGGGTCCTCGCTCGGGTCCGTCTCGTCGGAGCTATCTCCGTCGGCGCCCTCTATGGCAACATCAACGTCCATCTCATCATCCTCGGGATCGAGTATCACCACCTCGATCGGCTCCGCTGGCGGTGCTGGGATGATCTGGAGGCTACTGTCGTAGCTCGGTGCTACGTTCCCTGCGTTCGACATCCTGGCAAAAGAAACCGTACTAATATTTAAGTATTATTCGTTAGGTAGTTAAGGCACATATCTACGGTTCTCTTCCTAACCTTCTAACAAAAATAATACGTATACTTACCATGGCTAGCTTGGTCGGAATCTCCATATACCCAAATGGTCGTTGGAAAAATTTACTTTATTGCGTTTCGCATTTATTTGCAAGATTTTGAACCAAATCCGGTTATAGTTTAGATTTGTTTAAAAATGCTAATTCGCTATAACCTTGGCTCTGATACCACTTTCTGTCACACCACGTCTAAGGCGGAAACACGTGGCGCGACGGTTCAAAAGTATTAAGCCAAGATTAATGCAAAGCACAATATTAATTAGAAAACGGGCATTTATTCAATGCTAATAATCATGTCAAATTATTCATACATAATCATAAATTGTTTTCGAAAATGATAAAGAGGCTTCTCCCTTTATCCCTAAATCCATGGAATAAAGAGGTAAGACCCCGTCACGACATTCCCAACGCCCAATTTGGAGACATCCCCGACCCTGCTCGCCATGCTAACTTCCATCAATCAATTACCTGAAAGATATGTTTGAAAATCGTCAATATATAAATATTGGTGAGTTCACAGGTTTTAAGTTAATAAATCTTTATAAAGTGGGAACATCCTTGTTATGACATTTATAGGAGTTGCAAAGTCCTACAATTTACTTGAGCCTATAACCAAACCAAGACAATTAATAATGCCCCCGCCCAAAGTCGTTACTCGGTATTCCTACGACTTTATTTCAGAATAAGTGCACCCCAGGCATACGCCGATGCATAATCGACGCTATCGATTAGGGGTGGGCCTTGTCAGGCACCAATAGTACTATCCAAATATCCCTTTGGTTTCTCATTCCTGAATAAATGATTATAGTGGGGAGGTCTCAACCCCGAGTAGCGATCTTTACTCAAGTATCCAACCCGTCATACAATCCCAACATATCTTTCCCCCGTAAAAACGTTAAATAGTTTAGAAATGGGGCCGTGAGACTCACCTGTAACTGTGCTCGGCTCAAAGAAAATAGTAAAGTTTGTGATCCCGTACCTACAAAGGTTCTAGGCGTATAAGTCACCTACACCTATGGTGTATGTGCCTTGGCAAGTTGTACACCCAACTTCCCGACCACGTCTTTATCCCAATTCCCGTTTAATAGTTTCGTATCCTAGGTTCAATGGCGATGGATTACCCTTTCCTTACAAGTCATATATTATTCTTATAATTATTCTTTATGACTTGTACAACATTATACTTGACACGACTCCACCCAACGTATAATTATTTTCCCATTCAAATAATTATACTTAGGATCTTTTCGCTCAATATAAAGTGTTCTCTTATTAACCGACCCGACTTACTTTGCCACATATTTATTTTCCCATTTAAATAAATATGCTAAGTCTTTGTCGTTTGGAAACATAATCTTAACGCCCGACTAGACTTACCACACCGTACATTTATTTTCCCATTTAAATAAATGTACTAGAATCTTGTCGGTATTCACGCGTTCGTAGATATACCTCATCTACTCGTCTCGGTTTTCCTTCTCGCACATCTATTTTCCCATTTAAATAGATGTACTAGAATTCCGTCGGAAACGAGTATATGTACCTATATCATCGCGTGGATACTACTTGTTAAGTTCATGTGTCGTTTTAGCGTTTTTAATTTGTTACGTTATGTTTCTCTTTTCCCACGAATATTGTTACTACACTTAGGAAAGTGTTACGCACGTTTCACCCTTGTTATATATATTTTATTTCCGTAAAATATATATGTATATTTTTATCTCGACGTAATAAGTCTGTTTACGTTGGTTTGTGTAACTAAGTTTGTTTAGTTAGCGTTTTTCATATTTATTTCCGTTGCGTGTTCTTATGGAAGTATTGTTCCAACTTCCGATTCCGAACGTTTATCTCTCGGAAAAATATATTATATACGTTTTAGCCCGACTCGTCCAACTTGTTACCAAAAACGTCTCCGATACTTTTATATTCCCATTTATATAAAAGTACCTTATTTTTGTACAAGTCTTTCCAAGTATTTATTTTATAAAATCTTACTTTATAAAATACTTGCGTTACTCCATTTATTTTTATAAAACGTCCATTTTATAAAAATATACTTTTTACTTAAAATGCCCAAGTAGGCTATTATTATTTACCAATTCAACCTTGTAAATCGTTACTTACACTTTTTGACACTAATATTTCTATTATTGTGTTTTTGGTCCAATACTTCTAAAATATTCATTTTAGTCCATTGGTTTCCAAGTTTGTCATATTTAATCCTTTAATTTACACTTGTAGCATTTTTCCCTAAATCTTTCATGGTTATTATTTTTCTTCCACTTTAGTGGACTTTGAAGAACCATTTTTACCATGTTTAGTTGTTTTTACTCCTTTTTACTTTTAAAGTTCTTCTAATCCATTCTAGATGTTAATAACATGTGTATTTCATATCTTTATCCAAAACATCGAATTTTTACTCATCTAAGTGAGTGGACTTTGAAGAACTAACTTTTCCATCTATGGCTTTCTAACCCATTTTAGTATCTTTTTGACATTAACTAGTCATCTTATGATGATTAAAACCATATTTCATCATATTCAAGTCTTTTTCCCAAATTATGTTCCACTCATCTTCTAACCCAAGTGTATGTTATTATTATTACATTTTCTCACAATATCACTTTTATTAATGTTAATCCAAGATTTCTTCATGTTATTATTCCTTTATTTTTATTCTTGTAAGATTCATCCTCTTTATGTTTCAAAACCATACTTTACCCATCAATGTACAACTTGCTCATAACGACACTTAATATGAACATTTACAAACAAAACAAGATTAAAACTTACTACTAGCTCAAGGCTAGGGGAGACAAGAACCTTGGATTGGATGGGGTTTTAGTGTGTTCTTCCAAAGGGTTAAGCTCCAAGCTCTTGAAACACACAATGGGGTTTTGAAGGATAATGATCTAGAGGTAGTTTGGAGTAGTAAAAATTGCAAGAATAATGTTGATGTGGGGGTGTAATGCCACGGCCACAAGGAAGAAGAAGAAGAAGTTTTTGTGTTTTTGCTTAAGTGTAATCTTGATGTTATCCTTATAATCTTCTACTCAATCTCCAAAGATCACCAATATCTTGCAAGGATTGGTTAGGAAGATTATGGAAGATTTATGAAAAGATTTTGAAAATCTTGGGGGATTAAGGGGGGGTTTGGGCCGTGAGTTTTAAGAGAGAGAGAGAGGAAATGATTTGGTTAATCCCATTGCCCAATCTTATTGCATGCAACCTCATGATTAACAATAATATGGAAGGATTAAGAAGCTATCCCACACAATCTTCCACCCAAGTGGGCCCATGGCCGGCCCCTATGGGGTGCTTGGTGGGGTCCACTTTGCTAATTATCTCTTTATATTAAGTTTAAGTTAGTTCCTTCCGGGTACCGCCCGGGTATTTCTCAAATTTTCGTCGCGTTTATCCTCAATATTAAAATACCGTTAATATTCATAAAATTATGTCCAGTTAAATTACTGATAATTTATTTCGGTTTTTGTCGGGTGAATTTACGTGTTACGCGCGTATCGGGTGCGGTACGCGCACTTTTATTCGTTACCGGGAGATTTGTGCAATAAGCTTTTACGTATGGCTTTGGGTTTCCAAAACTCATAATATTTTGTGAAAATATTATTTATTTTATTTTCCGGGTGTCCGGTGTTCGTTTCGCTTATTTCAGTTTTTCCGGGTAATCGCCAGTGTCCATACCGGATAGTTTTGTCTGCGCACGATCCTATCATGCTTTGCTATTAAACTCATGCATTCCTATGCATTATTTGGGAATTCCTATCTTTCTAAGGCCTTAATTAAATATTCAGCACATAATTACGGTTAATTACGTTAATCGCGTTTAATTAATTAGTACGGAATTACCTTAATTTTGCCGGTTGTTACATAACTGGTCATCTTCAACCACATCCTCACCCGCCGCTGGTGTCTCTTTTACCACCTCAGACAAACAACTAGCCCCACCTCTACCCACGGACCCGTGGGAGCGCCTAGACGCCATCGGTCTTCGATGGATCTATGGTTTCATCTCTACCGACCTCTTGAAAACCGTCCTCAAAACCAACACAACTGCCTATGACGCCTGGAAAGCATTGGAATCTTTGTTTCAAGACAACAAAGGCATTCGTGCCTTGTATCTCAAGCAACAACTCGCAACTACTTGGTTGGAAAAATTTTCATCGATGTCTGCCTATTGTCAGTAAGTTAAGGTACTCGCTAATCAACTTCATAATGTTGATGCTCCCTTCGACGAACAAACTCTTGTTCTAAAAACCTTGGCCGACTTAACCGAACAATATGAAAGCGTTGCTATTATTCTCCAAAACTTGGCTCTAATATGCCTCGTATTGGTCAATACAAGGCATATCAGTACGAGATATCAGGTCCGACATTTCCTAGGATGTCAATATGCAGGACTGTGGGGGCATATGCGATTCGTGACCCTCTGATTCGTTACCTGCACCGCTTCCGGACTATGAGGGCATATGAGATTCGTGACCCTCTGATTCGTTACCTGCACCGCTGCCTTACGTACTCCATCACGGCACGGTACCAGAGTAAAGGACGGGTCAAGCAGAGTGACCTGTTCTTCTTTTATTGCATATTCAGGCCACGATCGTGTACCCTGCATTAATGCCTCGCTGAGTTGTTTTCGTCGATCGTGCATAAAGCGGAGAACTCAGTCATATCCTGTGGGGGGGGGGGAGTCATTTGTGCCTTAGCGTAGCGTGCCGAGGGTGCTCGATTTATGGAGGCTACCATTAACCCTGAGATATTCCTGGGTTGCTTCGTGTCGTACCAGTAATGTTGTTATTTATTATTTTATTATAATTGTTACTATTATTGACATTATAATTGTTAATATTATTATAATAATGTGTTTGAGCCCATTAGATTTACACGCGATTGAAAATATGAAGATGGCAGCGAAGACGAGGGATAACCCACCCAGACATTATCTTATATCTGCTAAGGCTCGGCCGGAGTTTGTACCACAGCCTTTGGTATAACATGGCCTACAGGGTGGGCATCAAGAGATTGAAATGGTTGATGTGGCAGAGTCGGAGGAGGAGGACGGGGATGAGGTGGTCATGCCGATGTTTAAGGCCGATCCACAGGAGCAGCAGCATCTGCGACGCGTTTATCGGTCATTGAGGCTGTCTGCTACCGTGTTGGGGCAGTTACAGGCGATAGCAAATGAGGGTGCTGTGTCACGTCAGTGGCAGGAAGGGGTGGATTAGTGGGGGCGCAGATGGTTCAGACTCTCGGTATGCTGGTTGGGCAGGTGGGTATGTTGGTTACGAGCTAGATGAGAGGCGTACGGTTATGGGTTTGGGACCGTTATCACAGCCCGTTGCAGGCACCCATGCCGGGACGTCCTCCCAGGAGGTGGGGACGTCCACGCAGCAGCCACCGCCCCATGATGACTCTACGCAGCAGCAGTCGCCCCCAAAAGTTTTATTTGTATGTGATGTATTTTGCTACTACGCTTGTTTACATTATATTATCATGCTTGTTTATATTATGTTATCACATGTTTGTTTATATTTGTCTGTTTATATAAATGTTTGTTTTACGCTTACACGCTTATCAAGATGACAACGGTAACAAAAAACCGCTTACACACATATCGAGACTTTATATTTGTCTGTTTATATATAAATGTTTGTTTTATGCTTACACGCTTATCGAGACGACACCGGTAAAAAACCGCTTACACGCATATCGAGACAACAACAATAACATAGTAAAAACCTTTTATGTTATCACATGGTTGTTTATATTTGTCTGTTTATATAAATGTTTGTGTTTACGCTTACACGCTTATCGAGATGACAACAGAAACAAAAAAACCGCTTACACGCATATCGAGACGACAAAGGTAACAAAGTAAAAACCTTTTACGTAAATAATAATGTATTGAGAACATATACGGGTTGTATGGGGCTATTCGGCCCGTATACACAACCCAGTATTGTTCATTCCAACCTAAACCAAGCTGAGATTATTCATATGCATCCCTACGACCCGTATGGGTCTATACGGGCCATAAGGGTCATGCGCCAATCATTACCAATGATTGGCAATGATTTGGACATCCTATACGGGTCGTAGAGGGCCATACGGGTTGTAGAGAAGTCTATACGAGTCGTATGGGCCTCTACAAGCCGTATTGACCTATGCAAATTAGTTCCCTCTAGGTGCAAATAAGAGCTGCCCTTCCAAAACCACCTAGAAGTATATTTTTTTCCCTTAATCACACGAAACAAAATTTGTTTTGGGAAACGACAATTAACTTATTGTGTTTACAATTAGTTCTTCCCCGGTCATAAAGAAAAGAACCTATATGGGTCTAAACTCAAGGCCTTGCACAGTAATCCCTTTACCAAACGCCTTGTCGTAACTAGAGAGTTGAAGACGCGCAGAAATCATTTTGATGGTAGTACATGTATGAAATTCCCACACATATACTTCCATCCACCCATCGTTCCTGAGTTTTGGAAGGCCTTTTATTATGGGTCTTATTGATGGGTTGTAGGTTTTCTTTCTCATAACATTCTCTGTGATAACTTGTGTTTGTGGAGTACTTAAAAAAATATTGTAAACTTCTTTCAAATCTGAATTTTCATCAATCACTTGCACAGGAGCCGCAAGACATATGTAGTCATCTGGTATCTTGTAGACGAGGTAAGTTGCATATGTTGTTTGTGGTGACAACATTTTGGATCTGAATTTGCAGTTAATATATAATTTGTCGGGAATACTATCAGCCACTTCTTCAAATCTGCCAAAAGACATATTGTGTAATAAGATGTCAGAATTGGACAACATATATACACAAAAGGATTTTAAATGCAAGTATTCTATATGCTAAGATACATCTCATATTTGTGTCACACGTTGATTTTTAACATGAGGACATGCTCTGTTTTCCTTTTATAGTAGGGTTACTTATAAAAGAGTTAGCCTAGTCTAGCCTAACAGAGCCCGAGCTCTACTAGGCTAGGGCGCTTGTTTAACTTACGAAAGCTTGAGCTTGGGTTCGGCTCATTTATCATTCATTAGTTAACATATTTACGTTTATAACTATTTTTTATACATATATTATTTATTTTATAATTTTAGACAAAATAATTATATATATATAATAATAATAATAATAATAATAATAATAATAATAATAATAAAGTCTATATATCATAGGCTTATTTAGGCTCGCAAGCCAGCTTGAGCTAGCTGGATAAGTGAAGCTCAAGTTCAAGATCGTTTACTAAACAAACTTATTTTTAGTGTCAAGCTCAACTCGATTCAATAATTTAGCATGCCGATATCAAGTAGTTCACGAAGGGCTTGGCTTGTTTATGCCCCTATTTAAAAGGGAAACTCAGCTCGTTGACAGAGAGAAATTCAACAGTTTGATGTTTCATGGATATCAGTATATAGAAAATGATGATAACTTTCAAACTCCATGGTATATGACTGGTATTTTGAAAATACGCAATATTCAAGAAAGGGGAATTGGATTTTAATAATCCAAACTTTGCTTTATTGACCGACAATAATCTGTACTTAAGAAATTCCCAATAATAGTCCCAACTTTCAACATATTGGCCAACAATGAACTTTTTAACTTTTAAACTCTTTCAGTTTTGAAAACGGATTAGTTTTCGGTTAACAAAAGTTCATTTTCGGCCAACACGTTGAAAGTTGAGACTGTTGTGGGGAATTTCTTAAGTACAGATTATTGCCGGCCAACGAAGCAAAGTTTGGATTATTAAAATCCAATTCCCCTTCAAGAAAAGAGGAAAAGAACCTTGTTTCGGGTTGAGACTTCCATTCCCATTTGTTTTCTTCCAAAACTGCTATTGCTGGTAGCATAAGACATTTCTTCCCATCTTTGTCTAGAGAAAACCACTGTAAATCAATAAGTATGTAAGTACTTTCCCTCAAACTAGAATAAGTTCAAATATAGGCACCACAACAAGTATCTATGAAATTTAAGTTAATAGGCGATAAATATTTAACAATGTTTATAAACATATCATTCCTGTCCAATTTACCTCTTCACCATCTCTGATTAGAATCCCCTTACGAAGAATATAGTACAATTCCTTCTTGGTTCTCCACTGCACACCGTCTTTCGACCACTTGATTATGTCTTCATAATTAATTGGCAGTTTTTGTTCCCAGTATGTCTCTGTGTCTGATATAGATTGCATGTCAACATTCTCATCCCTCAACACTTCATGTTCTACCTATATAGCTTAACCACGTTAGACTTTGACTATGGAAAATATATGACAATCTTTAAATGTGTTACATTTGGTGCCGTGAAAATTTCTGCTAAGATGTAAGCCATATGAGTTTTCATGACGTTTTTGCAAGTGTTTCGCTTTCTAGGGAGTTTGCCACATAGGATAGCGGATTCTAAAAAAAATCTGACGTCAAACATTCACTCAAATGAGTATGCTCTTTTGACTAGAGGTGTGATGATACCAAGAAAATTAACATAGACTATTGTAACAACCTAAGCAAATCCTACATCCGCCATGAACTAGAAAAATTCTTGGTTCATAAGGAATGTTTCGCCTCTAAAATCATCAAGGTGTTTTGGGCTCATTGGCTGTAAAGCAAATGAAATATATAAATGTAAGCGGAAGCGATTTTCTATTTGGTTTAGTTTATTGGTTTCAGCCCTGCAGCCGGAGGGCTACTCGGTTTCTAGCCAACGACTCTCAAACCTGCAAGGTGGTTTCGTATAAGAAATATAGTGGTGGAAGAATTGTTTTATTTATTAATTGAAATGTTTGGTACAATAGTAAAGGAGAAAACAATCTCCTATAAATACATTAATGGAAAATGGTAAAATAAGAAAGGAGTTAATCTAAAGGCACAAGTCAATTTGTTAGTCTTTGACTAGAATTATTTCTTTGAGGCACAAGTGAAGGAAGACTTTGACTAGAATTATTTCTTTGACTAGTCAAATGGTCATGACTTTCAATACTCCCCCTCAAGTTGGAGCGTGAAGGTTACGAGCGCCCAACTTGACAAATGATATATCATCTTTTTCGAACATTCCCCCTCAAGTTAGAGGTTTTTTTTTTTTTTTTTTTTTTTTTTTTTTTTTTTTGCGGGCTTTTAGATTTGGACCCGACTTTTCTTCTTGCAGGTTTAAGAACCAGACTTTTTTTTTCTTACAGGTTTAAGAACCCGACTTTTCTTCTTGCGAGTTTTAAAACCCGACTTTTCTTCTTGCGAGTTCAAAGAACTCGACTTTTCTTTTTGCGAGCTCAAAGGAACCCGCCTTTTTCTTCTTGCGGGTTCAAAGAACCCGATTTTTTTCTTACGAGTTCAAAGAACTCAACTTTTCTTCTCGCGAGTTCAAAGAACTCGACTTTTTTTTCTCACGAGCTCAAAGGAACCCGACTTTTCTCTTTTTTTTGTCTTCGTTCTTCTCCATCTTGTGCGCCTTCCTTTTTTTTTTTACTTTTTCCTCCCGTTCTTTTGCTTTTCCCCTTTTATTTATTTATTTATTTTTCCTTTTCTTTTTTTTTCTTCTTTCGAGTAGCATAGTAACCCGCTCTGATACCATATAAAAATCTACGCGGAAGCGATTTTCTATTTGGTTTAGTTTATTGGTTTCAGCCCAGCAGCCGGAGGGCTACTCAGTTTCTAGCCAAGACTCTAAAAAATGCAAGGTGGTTTCGTATAAGAAATATAGTGGTGGAAAAATTGTTTTATTTATTGATTGAAATGTTTGGTACAATAGTAAAGGAGAAAACAATCTCTTATAAATATATTAATGGAAAATGGTAAAATAAGAAAGGAGTTAATCTAAAGGCACAAGTCAATTTGCTAGTCTTTGACTAGAATTATTTCTTTAAGGCACAAGTGAAGAAAGACTTTGACTAAAATTATTTCTTTGACTAGTCAAATGGTCATGACTTTCAATAACCCGACTTTTCTTCTTGCGAGTTTTAAAACCCGACTTTTCTTCTTGCGAGTTCAAAGAACTCGACTTTTCTTTTTGCGGGCTCAAAGGAACCCGCCTTTTTCTTCTTGCGAGTTCAAAGAACCCGATTTTTTTCTTGCGAGTTCAAAGAACTCAACTTTTCTTCAAGCGAGTTCAAAGAACTCGACTTTTTTTTTCTCACGGGCTCAAAGGAACCCGACTTTTTCTTCTTGCGGGTTCAAAGAACCCGACTTTTCTTTTTCTCGCGAGTTCAAAGAACTTGACTTTTTTTTTTGCGGGCTCAAAGGAACCCGACTTTTCTCTTTTTTTTGTCTTCGTTTTTCTCCATCTTGTGCGCCTTCTTTTTTTTTTGACTTTTTCCTCCCGTGCTTTTGTTTTTCTCCTTTTATTTATTTATTTATTTTTCCTTTTCTTTTTTTTTTCTTCTTTCGAGCAGGATAGTAACCCGCTCTGATACCATATAAAAATCTATGCGGAAACGATTTTCTATTTGGTTTAGTTTATTGGTTTCAGCCCTGCAGCCGGAGGGCTACTCAGTTTCTAGCCAACGACTCTAAAAAATGCAAGGTGGTTTCGTATAAGAAATATAGTGGTGGAAAAATTGTTTTATTTATTGATTGAAATGTTTGGTACAATAGTAAAGGAGAAAACAATCTCCTTTAAATATATTAATGGAAAATGGTAAAATATAAAAGGAGTTAATCTAAAGGCACAAGTCAATTTGTAGTCTTTAGGCATAAATCTTGGAGGCACAAGTGAATGAAGACTTTGACTAGAATTATTTCTTTGACTAGTCAAATGGTCATGACTTTCAATATTCCCCCTCAAGTTGGAGCGTGAAGGTTACGAGCGCCCAACTTGACAAATGATATTTCTTCTTTTTCGAATACTCCCCCTCAAGTTGGAGTGTATACTTTTTTTTTTGCGGGCTTATAGATTTGGACCCGACTTTTATTCTTGCAGGTTTAAGAACCCGATTTTTTTTCTTACAAGTTTAAGAACCCGACTTTTCTTCTTGCGAGTTTTAAAACCCGACTTTTCTTTTTGCGAGTTCAAAGAACTCGACTTTTCTTTTTGCGGGCTCAAAGGAACCCGACTTTTCTTTTTCTCGCGAGTTCAAAGAACTCGACTTTTTTTTTTGCGGGCTCAAAGGAACCCGACTTTTCTCTTTTTTTTTGTCTTCGTTCTTCTCCATCTTGTGCGCCTTCCTTTTTTTTTTTTTTTGACTTTTTCCTCCCGTGCTTTTGCTTTTCCCCTTTTATTTATTTATTTATTTATTTTTCCTTTTCTTTTTTTTCTTCTTTCGAGCAGGATAGTAAACCGCTTTGATACCATATAAAAATCTATGCGGAAGCGATTTTTTATTTGGTTTAGTTTATTGGTTTCAGCCCTGCAGCCGGAGGGCTACTCGGTTTCTAGCCAACGACTCTCAAAACTGCAAGGTGGTTTCGTATAAGAAATATAGTGGTGGAAGAATTGTTTTATTTATTGATTGAAATGTTTGGTACAATAGTAAAGGAGAAAACAATCTCTTATAAATACATTCATGGAAAATGGTAAAATAAGAAAGGAGTTAATCTAAAGGCACAAGTCAATTTGCTAGTCTTTGGGCATAAATCTTGGAGGCACAAGTGAAGGAAGACTTTGACTAGAATTATTTCTTTGACTAGTCAAATGGTCATGACTTTCAATTTGGTTTAGTTTATTGGTTTCAGCCCTGCAGCCGGAGGGCTACTCGGTTTCTAGCCAACGACTCTCAAAACTGCAAGGTGGTTTCGTATAAGAAATATAGTAGTGGAAGAATTGTTTTATTTATTAATTGAAATGTTTGGTACAATAGTAAAGGAGAAAAAAAAATCTCCTATAAGGAAAATGGTAAAATAAGAAAGGAGTTAATCTAAAGGCACAAGTCAATTTGCTAGTCTTTGGGTATAAATCTTGGAGGCACAAGTGAAGGAAGACTTTGACTAGAATTATTTCTTTGACTAGTCAAATGGTCATGACTTTTAATTTGGTTTAGTTTATTGGTTTCAGCCCTGCAGCAGGAGGGCTACTCGGTTTCTAGCCAACGACTCTCAAAACTGCAAGGTGGTTTCGTATAAGAAATATAGTGGTGGAAGAATTGTTTTATTTATTAATTGAAATGTTTGGTACAATAGTAAAGGAGAAAAAAAATCTCCTATAAATACATTCATGGAAAATGGTAAAATAAGAAAGGAGTTAATCTAAAGGCACAAGTCAATTTGCTAGTCTTTGGGCATAAATCTTGAAGGCACAAGTGAAGGAAGACTTTGACTAGAATTATTACTTTGACTAGTCAAATAGTCATGACTTTCAATATGAAAACTCCACCACTAAGCGTGCTCGGTGGGAATAGTACCAGAATATGTGATCTTCTAGGAAGTCTCCATCGAGGCAACTAAAAACAAATTCACGAGTTTCTCAATAGATAACCCAGCAGGACAAAGTGGACAATTTTGGTGATACGAGAGGTCGGATGTTACAAATGGTATCAGAGTCACTCATGTTCCATTCAATATGGTGGGGCAAACCTCATTATAGACGACGAATCTCTAAGAGCAGGTGATTAACATTACAGAGAAGATTAAAGATGCTCAGGTGTGAGTAATATTAGAACAGGTGACCTCTTTGGAAGCCTCCACAAAGGCAACCAAAAACAAATTGTTTATTGTATGGGTAACCCATCAGGGCCAATGGACAATATTGGTGGTGCGAAAAGCCAGATCTTACAAGCGGACTCCAATTAGCCTCCATTTTTGACTGGTGGATTCCCAAAAAACCAAAACAAGTTCAAAAACCTCCGGAAGCTCATTGATTTTTTTTCTAAAACGGAGGAATAGTGAATCAAAACTTGATTAAAATATTATGTATCACTTTCAGATATTCGATGGTTCCCTCGATCAATCATATAAAACTAAGAATCAAAATTCAAGAACAAGCAAGGAAATGTTATTAATTTGTGAACGAGATTTACTAACCAAGGGAAGGTATTTTAAGTTTTGGGTTAGGGGCCAATATTTCTATCAGTTAGACCGTCCGTAGTGGGCGGTAAATTCACGCCCCTCCCCACATTTGATTGGCTGCCACGAAACCCAAGACCACCACGCCAAAATCAAGCGTGAAAAAAAACGCCCTACCCATTTTTGCTCCATAACACCCTCGAGGGAGGTGTACGGGGGTTATAGGGCGCTAATTGGTCAATTCACGTCCAATTTCGCGCATCATTACACATGGTCTTAGGTAGTTTTGTTTTGTAATTCAATATTGTTGCAAAATTAGCCATAATTTAAAACGATTATTTCAATTCAAGTACAAAGGGTTGTGGCCCCCCAATACGCCAATACCCTCACATGGTTGCCAAGGGGGTGATACCCAATTAGAACTAAGGATGCAAACGAATTGAGCAGAGAGTAGGCTTGACTAGGCTCGAGCTTGTTTATTTTATAAAAGCTCGAGCTTAGTTGGATTCCAACTTTATTTCTAAAACTCGAGCTCGGCTTATTGGTATTTTCTCAAGCTCGCACCTTGGCTCGTTTATCATTTATTAATAAATTTTTTTAACTAATAATTATTATTTATTAATTAATTTGTATTAATTATGATTATTATTTTGTATATATTTTATTATTTTTTCAAAATTTTATAAAGAAGTAATTATGATAATTTAAAGGGGTATTGGATTTTAATCGTCCAGAGTTTGGGCCATTGGCCGATAATAATCCGAACTTTAACTTTGGCCCAGAATAATCCCAAGTGGACATGTAGGCGTCAAAAATTGGCATCCGTTAACTCTAAACTAACTGGGTTAGTGTATGCTGACGTAACAGGTGATGTGACATGCTGACGTGTACAAAAATGATGATGTGGCGGACGACGTGGAAATTATTTTTTTAATGCCACGTAAAAAAAAAGGTTTATTATTGTCCAAACGTTAAAGTTCGGATTATTATTGGCCAATGGGAAAAACTTTGGATTATTTAATACCCCTTTTTATTATTAGAGTTAAATGCCAATTTAGTCCCTGAGGTTTGTCAAAAATTACCACTTTCATCTAAATCTTTTTTTTGTCAATTTAGTCCCTGTGGTTTCATTTTTTTGTCATTTTAGTCCTTGTGGACTAACAAGATTTGGATGAAAGTGGCAATTTTTGACAAACCTCAGGGACTAAAATGACAATAAATGAAACCACATGGACTAAATTGACAATAAAAAAAGATTTGGATGAAAGTGACAATTTTTGACAAACCTCAGGGACTAAATTGGCAATTAACTCTTATTATTATAAATCCTTAAAATATTATTATAAATCTTTAAAACAAAAACCCAACTTCGTTCACCACCACTATTGTTAGTGCATGATGTCCCTAAGCTAGTATATATATGATGTTTGGACGCATTTCGGGGTGTTTGGAGGTGTTTGTAAGCGTTTTGGTAGTGTTTGGGAACCTTCAGGCGATTAGGATATGGAAGCCGGCGATTGGCTTCTACTCGCATGTATCAACATGCGAGTAGCATCCTAAATGCATGAAACTTCTAGCGATTAGGCCCAATCGCGTATAATTGCATGTTGCATAGCCTCCTAATCGCCAATGCTGGTCTGTACGTGTACAGGAGGTATAAATAGGCCCAATCATTGTCCTAATCATTAGTTCTTGCCATACACACTCTCCAAAAACCCTCCCCTGGTCTAAGAAGTCTGATTTGATCATTGTAAACACTCGAGCTCTGTTTTAATGATAAATCTTTAATCTTTTGACCCGTTTGTGTGTGTTAATTACTCGCATAACATTGTTTCTTGGTTGTTTTTGTTATTAGAACATATTTAGAGGATTCCGCACTCTGAATATAAACCTCGTGATTGTCGGTTGACCCGTTCGTCAATCCTACAACTATCAAACCACCACCGGTCACCTCCTCAATGACCACCACAATCATTTTTGTCAACTTACTCTACCATCAATTATCTTCAAACCAACATCGCAATCCTTTCGTAAAAAATGATCACAATTCTTTCACCAAAAATGATGGTGGTGCGGAGTGGTGGTGGTGGTTTGATAGTGGTGGTGAACGAAGTTGGGTGTTTTGTTTTTAAGGATTTATAATAATAAAAAGAGGTATTAAATAATCCAAAGTTTTTTCCATTGCCCAACAATAATCCGAACATTAACGTTTAGCCAATAATAAACCTTTTTTCTGACGTGGCATTAAAAAAATAATTTCCACGTCATCTGCCACATCATCATTTTTTACATGTTAGCATGTCACGTCATCTGCCATGTCAACATACACTAACCCAGTTAGTTTAGAGTTAATGGAGGTCCATTTTTGACACCCAGATGTCCACTTGGGATTATTCTGGGGCAACGTTAAAGTTCGGATTATTATCGGCCAATGGCCCAAACTTTGGATTATTACAATCCAATACCCCTAATTTAAATAACATGTTTAAAACAATAATTAATAATTATATAAATTGTGGGCTCATTTTGGCTCACGAGCTGACTTAAGCTCATTTAAGCTTGGCTCGATTCAAGCTTTTTTTATCGAGCCGAGCTCAAAACCAGTATGCATTTCGCACTCGCCTAATTTGTTTCATGTATATTTTGATACACTTTGGTTAACAAGTCAATCCAATAACACTAAGATAATAAACATAAAACACCTATAAATAATTTAAAAAAAAATTCAAAGTCATATAAAACAAATAACGTAAACAAATAAATTGGTGTAGGTGAACTTACTTTCTCCAAGGGGCGAAACTCGATGCCTTCCACTACTAAAGTTGGACACCACCTTGTGAAAAATAGAATTTCAAGATCCACACTTGTCTTGTCACTAGTAAACTGATACAGTTCAGCCGTCAACCATCCATCTTCCCTTTCATCTGATACGAATGAGTAAGACTTTCGTTTCTCACCCTCTAACTTGTATTCGAGGCCTATATATCTTACTTTATCCTTCTTATTTTTGAACACAAGGTTTATAGTGTATGGGATTAACGGTGACAAGAATTGAGCTCTGACACGTGTTTTGAACTTTTTCCCTAGTGGCTCAAAGCAGCCCCCGTCAAATCTGCATGAATAATCAGCAAAGCAATATTTACCAAACAATTAATAATATATCATAATTAGAGAAATGAACAGGCCAGGGTTAAAAGAAGGAGATACCACCTTGAATTACATCCGGGCGAGGGTACATAAGCCTCAGTTAAACATGCTGCTATAGATATCATTTCACAATGATGTCCATTCATATTTAACAAAAACCACTGTCCATTAAACCAAGTGTCAATATTTTAAAAGTAAAGGGAATTACGTACACATGTGTCTAATTAGTGTTGCTGTTGTGATGGGGATTGACTATTGAGAAGAATAGAAAAGAACCGTGATAATGTGTCAGGTTTACCGTTTTGCCCCCGTTGAGGAGGATGCCTTCAAGGAGAATCATCTTCAGTTCGCTTTCAGATTTGTTATTCAGAGGAGTTGGGGCAGTCATAAGCATCTCTTTATAGTCCTTTGGTAGTTGCAAAAGTTCAAAAATCTCCTGATACTTAAGAGTAAGCTCAAGTTTTTCCACAACACGTGGCATCGTTGGTCGTTCTTCACGAGATTTCTGTAGACATTTAAATGCAATTTCCGAATATGTTTCCAAAGAACTTGGGTCCATCTGTTGTTTCATATCATGAAAGATAATCTCTTGTATTTTATTTTGTTCGTAGCTTTCTTTCCACGTGGACGCAAGATGCTCAATTCGACCATCTCTTTTTCTGTAGCATAATCTCCCGCACAATACTTCAAATAATAAAACACCAAAAGAGTATACATCTGACTCTTTTGTTAGGAAGCCTGCCTCTATATAAAGAGGATCAACGTACCCTAATGTACCTACAACATGTGTGACATGAGCCGTGTGTTGTTGATTAGCAGCTCCTATTTTTGACAGTCCCATGTCAGAAACTTTAGCATTCCAGTTTTCATCAAGTAAGATGTTGGAACTCTTTATATCACGATGAAGAACTCTTTGTTGAGTGCCCTTGTCATCATGTAGGTAGCTTAGTCCCTTTGCAGCATCAAGGCATATCTTGATACGTTGCATCCACGTGAGACTGGTGGAACTTAAATGGAGATCAAGGCTTCGTCGAGATGCATGCTCGTACACAAGAATTTTCTCAATACCCTCATCACAAAATCCCAGGAGAGAGATGAGATTTTGATGTGAGTAACGAGAAAGCATCATTATCTCCTTCCAGAACTCACTGTTTCCTTGCCCAGAACTACGATCTAAACGTTTAATGGCAACCGTGCCACGCCCCTTAAAGTGAGACAATTCCCCTTCATAAACTTTTCCAAAACCACCAAATCCGATTACTTTGGTTTTATCAAAGTTGTCTGTGGCTGATTTTATATCTTCAAGTTGGATTTTAAGATGTTCAAACTCCCTCATGAAGGACTCCATTATTTATTGATCAAGAGCAAAAGTTTAACGGAGATGCTAATGCACCTACTCAATCATGAAAAAACACATCAAAGCTCAAAAAATCTTTAATCAGTAGGTGAAGGGTTTTTTTTTTTTTTTTTTTTTTTTTTAACGACAAATGTTAATTACTCCAATCCTACTTTACACCAATAATCATAATTTACATCCTTGCCCACATTTGAATTTGGGATCTCCCCTTCAAGAGGCATGGGTCTCTAGTCTCTACCAAGTGAGTTAACCCCACATTAGCGTTAAAAGTAACTTTTTAACGGCTCAGGCAAGACACCTAATTTCTCAGGGCCGCTAGTGACAAGCGTTAAATAGGTCTTTGGGATTATTCTTTTGATTAAATTGAGCGAAGATGAAAGCAAAACAGATTATGGAGAAGATCCAAAAAGAAACAGTGAATTTAATAACTTTAGAGTTGCCTAAGCCCTAAAGTGTATTTGAAATGCAAAAATTAAATCTCTTTAAAATCAAATTATAAGAAACGATTGTCATACATGGTATATAGTTTTTTTTCATCAATATGTAAGTTGTGTGGTTGTATATATTCCATAAAATACCCTCCAGTAACATTTTAGAATCTGTGCAAAAACAATCTGTTTTCTGCAGATTTCTCCTGACATTCTGCCCAGCCCCCTTGTGTCCAAAATGTCCTTTTGTTCTGTGCAAGTGTGTTTGATAGAAGCCAATTAGAGGAGGCTAATCTCCCAAGATAGATAACCCTTACAGGGGGTCAAGCTTCAAGAAAACTAGAGAAGAAGAGATTCAAGCCTAAGCTTTGTTTCATAATATTCATTCATGTTCTCTTTCTAATACATTACATCTAAATTTATATGCAAAAACTAACTACTCCACTACTCCCTATTTCAAGGGACATGCATGCACATTACTTGAACATAGCTACGTGACCAACAAAGTGCCATAATAAAAATGCTTTTTAACTACTTCTACTTTAATGCACTAAATGAAACAAATGCATAAATTGACTAAATCATGGGTAGCTATTGGGTAATGGATAGCACGTATCATTCCCACGCGCCTCAAAACGTTCTTGTCCTCAAGAACGGAACAAGTTAACCACGGCGGTCGCCATTCGAGTCTTCCGACGGCATTTGGAGCGGTCTCAACGGGACGCCATGGTGGGCGCCACTCTCGTTTCTTGACTACGTATTCTCCGACTTCTTCTCCGCTTATATGACCATAGACCATGGATAAAAAGAATGGAGTGGTAAGACTGTTGTGCAGACTTTCCATAATCCCTTGCTCACTACTTTGACTCATAGACCATATCCAATATGTATTGCTGCAAATAGAACCATTAAAAATCATCTTCCAAGAGGAAGTTGGCCGTAGTGGTCGAGAACCAACTATTCCAATTGCATTTGGTGCGGTTTTAACGGGTTGACACGGAGGGCGCCATTCGTGTCTTCCGGTTGCACATGCGATTGTTGTAGCTTGGTTCACCGTCGAGGTACGGTGCAACCACTCGAGTGTTGGATGAGTACCGGGTAAAAACACCTCGACGGTTATCGCTTGTTGTGGGGTTGAGTTCCAAACAACAAGTAAATATTGCAACATAAGTGATGGAGGTTTTAGGTCACTGTTTAGGGTCTTGGCAGGGAAGTGAATCAATGATGGTGGCTTATGAACCTGGTGAGATGTGGTTTTATATGGCAGTTGTGCATTCAGGTTTGGTTACTGTTAGTAACCGAATCCTCACTTCCCACTGTTGGAGACGGTAGAGGGTTAGTGGTCGGTGGTGTTCTGGAGCCGGAAGAGTGCGACAACTCATCGGAGGTTTGGCCGGATAAGTTGGTGATGTGGTTAGCGAGAGTACCGGTAGTTTTGGTGAGGATATCAATTTTCGAGTTGAGGTTTTGGGTGATTTTGATAAGCATGGCTAATTGGTCATTGAGTTGGCTTGAGATTGTAGGGTGATGGCAATCAATTGGTTGAGTTGGTCTGAGATGGTGGGCGGCATGGCGGAAGGATGGTTCGGGAATGAAAGCACCATTGATAGAAGCCAATTAGAGGAGGCTAATCTCCCAAGATAGATAACCCTTAAAGGGGGTCAAGCTCCAAGAAAACTAGAGAAGAAGAGATTCAAGCCTAAGCTTTGTTTCATAATATTCATTCATGTTCTCTTTCTAATACATTACATCTAATTTTATATGCAAAAACTAACTACTCCACTACTCCCTATTTCAAGGGACATGCATGCACATTACTTGAACATAGCTACGTAACCAACAAAGTGCCATAATAAAAATGCTTTTTAACTGCTTCTACTTTAATGCACTAAATGAAACAAATGCATAAATTGACTAAATCATGGGTAGCTATTGGGTAATGGATAGCACGTATCAGTGTTTCTTCAAAATCTAGCAATTAGTGTGTTTTAGACATGCGATTATAGCCTTTTAGTCAATGGTTTAGAATCCTAAATCAACATGTAACAGTCCGATAGTATATTAGTGTATGTGTGTGAATATCTCTGTATCTATTACTACTAATAAACAAAACTCATTGCGTGACACGTACCACTCGATGAGGGTATCCCTACTTTTTCTCCTCCTCTCTTCACTCTCATTTGAGTTTTTATAGGGATTTCCACACTTAAATTTGTTTAATTAGGTCACATTAACAAAGTCAACAAAAGCTTAAATGACCAATTAATTTATAACCATTATATCCATTTAGGTAATTTAAAATTCAATATATGTAATTTAAATTGATTTATTTCAAATGGAAATGGTCAATATCGAATTCAACTGGAAAACTTAACTTAGAATTTGAATCTTTAAAATCAAATAGATATCGCAACACTCATTTGTAAGCTACGACATTTTTAAAGAAAGTCAATTTTTTCTTAATTTGTGCACTTAACGTTTTTATTTATAAACAACCACATTTTGAGTTCTAACAACGTTTAAACATATACCTTTCAAATTTGTGATTATCTTCTTCATGCACATAAGGACAAGTATGATTGCTTCATATCAAATTCAACCATTTTAGTAGTTTCTTTTGCTTTTTTTAATCCAAATAAATATATAAATGTTTATTCCTTTTTACAAGTTACATTAGAATATATTAATGTTACAAGTGATTGAACAGTAACATTGAAATGAACAGTACCGATTCAACCATGTCTTAAATAGAATTAGATATGAATCAGGTTAAGATTGTGTGTGTGTGGTGTAGTGGTTAGGCGGTTGATGTCTGGTCGGTGTGACTCGGGTTCGAGTCAAGTAGGAACCGTTTTTTATATTTTTAATATTTCTTTACTGATGGCAGGTTTGTAATTATTAGGGTTTTGAAGGGGTCACTTTTATAACTTATAAACACGTGTATCACATCCACCTCCTCCACCTCTCACTTTTATCTGACTCTCTCTGTAAATCTCTTCTCACCCCTACACAAACAAACGCCTCTCTCTCTCTTCTCTCACAGAACAAACACATGAACGGATGAACCACCACCATTCACCATCACCGATCAGTCAGCAAAGCACCACCATTGAACCCATCGAACCACCATCATCCAAACGCACCGTCGTTTCAGATCGAGAGAGACGCAGTGAAGTGCCTTGGAATCCAGCCTTCTCCATGTGGGGTTCCGTCAGATCTGGTATGTTACTCCTCTTTGTCTCCCGGAGACAATCCGGTTGTAGACGCTTTATCTGAGCCTTCATTTTGGGGATTTTAAGACCCTATTTTGTTCCGGCAGGTGGAAGACTCCTCTTTCTTTCCCGGTGACGATCCAGCGACGGTAGTGGTTCTTGAATTTATGACGTATAATGTTTGTGTTAGGTCACATATGTGCCTCTGATTTGGTTGGTCGTGCATTTAAACGGGTCGACTTCGGTTCAGTTTCTTCCTTGCCGGCCTTTTCTTTCCCTCTCCTGTTTAGCAGTGCATAAGGTTAGTTTTTTCCTCTATTCATCTTTTTTTGTTTAATGTTTGTCCTTCTGTTTGCTACTTTTTATTAGGACCTTTTGTTCTGTTTTTTTTTTTTATTTAGGGCTTAATAGTTGCTTAGCAGCATATGTATGTCAATTTGGTCTAAAGATTGTTTACAATTCTCATTCTAGCAATCATCTTATTAATTAGTTCAAACTATGATGATGTTAATTGTTATGGTTATTGCTACCTAAATTTAATGATATGGGTTGAATTGAAGCTAATCTTATATGATTGGATAATATAACTAAATAAATCAATGTGTTGTAGGCTTTTTAATTTTCTATTGCTTTATATGGTTAGTGTTGTTTGTGTATGCTTTATAAGTTCGGAAATAATATGCCTGTTGTGATTTTGTTAATAAAGGTTATACTGTTTATTAGGTGGAGTGGTGTGTCGGTCATGTTAGTGAAAGAAGATGATTGCTGCTGATGTGCCTATGTGTTGTAAATTGTAATGCTTAATTAATAAAATTGTTAACGAGTAAAGTTCTGTCAACAGCTTTTACCTTGGTTTTATAAAAGCACGCTTGAGGTGTGAGGCGCATGTGACGATCAGGAAAATGCATCATGAGCTGAATTTGGTGCCTCATGCGCATTTGGGACAAAATTGGGGTCTATGGGAGGGTGATTTTGTAAAAATAACCAAAGGGATACATAAAAGATACGAGACAGATGCAGGATTCGTTGTGCATACAACAATGCCTCATGTATGTGATGCCCGTGTCTTGGAATGCGTTGTGCCTGCTAAACCCAAAAATTTCTTTAATGCATTGTCTGGTATTCTGGTCATATTAATAAATCTGGCATTGATGTTTTGGTTAAATTGCAGGTTGGAGTAGATATTGTTAAGAGAGCGTTGAGTTACCCCCTAAAGTTGATTGCGAAGAATGTGGGTGTTAACGGAGGTGTTGTTAGTGAGAAGGTATGAAACGCCAGTTCTTCTATTACACACTTTTGAAAGATGTATCATGTTACTGAGACCGTATGAACCGTTATTGTTGCGTAGGTTCTTGCCACCGACGACGCAAGATTTGGGTATAATGTTGCGACTGATACATTCAAAGATTTAAGTCAACTGGAATCATTGATCCAACTAAGGTAAGTTACTACAGCACAGGTACCTGTTAGGAACAATTTATTCCCTAAACATTAAACATTTATCAAAAAAATTCATAACATCAAACATACCTTTTTAATATTCTGACATAAATACCATTCGTTAATGCGTGAATTTAGGTTAGGAGAACTTGAACTGTGAACATATATGAGATAAACAAGGTTGTAATGGTTGTATTAGAAATTATATAATACTATAACAAGTTTCGGATCAAGTAAATATGTACTTATTGATGGCTTTAGGGGTATATATGAAATTATTCCATGTAGAAACCACCAACCGAAATTTTATGAAGGTTCAATCCTTGCATAAAGCTGCTGCTGGTGCATGGGAGAGGAGATATATTGGTTTCCAAAGAGTAGGTTTTGTTGAAAACTAGACATTTTGATGTTTTTGTATATTCAAACTTTGACCAGCAACATTTGTCATGTCAGGTTGTTGTATTGGCAGTGGGTTTAAATCTTTGGACACAAACAGAGGTAATTTGAAAATCAACAAGACCAAAAATCGCCTGCGGTAGTGTGGATTCTTTGACCGGGCTAATTGAAAAAAAGGGTGAAACTGAAACAGGATTAATTCTCATATAATTTGTTTTTTGTTTTACTTCATTTTTGCTAAAATTTCAGTATTCGTTGGTTTGATTTTGTGAACTGGGTTTTGGGAAATATTTGTTTTGTGGGATAACCAGCTTTATTATGACCTGTGCATTAAAGGTTTGAAGTTTAATTTGTAGGTTTAGCTGAAGTTCAAGGCGATGGATGTGATGTTATGCATTGAAGGTTTGGTTGAAGTTCAATCGTTTAACTGTTAGGCCGAAGTTCAAGGTATAATCCTATTAGTTGTTTCACTGTCTATAATTCACAACAGCAACATTAATTTGATTTCGCCTGAGCTTGCAATGTTAACACCATGGATGCTTATATGATGGTTGCATAATGTTTTTATTTTTCATAGCTTTAGAGTTCACTTAAGGTTTACCATATATGGTATTGAACTACCAAATAGGAAGAAGATTGGCAAAATGATTTACCGCTTTGTAAATTTTCAATTTGTTATCTAACAGAACCCTAACCACAACGAATCTTTTATATTTTAAGGGTCGTTTTTCGGTTAATCAATCATCGCGCACCGCTCAATATAGAGCAACACACGGTTTAATGTGAGTCTCCAAACAAAGATACCGCATATGATTCAAGATTCCATGTGAGTCTCCGAATAATTCGCTATAGACAGATTGACGGCTTTGTACACGCTTTGCCTTTTTTTAAGGTTTCTCTTTGATGTGGTTGAGGGTTCAAATCCATGGATATTAGGAAGTTTGCCGTTGGAAAAAAAATGATTTTAGGCGATTGGAACATGTAATGGGGACCAAACCGTTTGTTTAATAAATTTATTGTAAATTGTTTTTTTTTTTGTGCTTTTTGTATGTAAATTGAATTGGGATTGACATCGGTTAGACGCCGTCGCAGCAGAATGTCTCCTTTTTGGACGCTTCAACTTTTAAGCCACGCTACTAATAAAAAACATCGCAAAACATCGCATCTATGACATCCAGGATATTCAATTGGCACCAAATCGTTTAGCTACTATAAAACAACACATTCGACATGATAGTTTCTTTATTGGCTTGAAAGCAATCACAGAAGGAAACCCTATATACCCAGGCGCAATGCGCCGCTATCAATACCCCTAGTTAATGTTAATAACTATGTTTGTATAGTTTTTTTTTTCCTTATACCACTATTTATTTATTTATTATTATTTGTTTCAACAAATTGCTTCATATCATTTGTTTTTTTATAATAAAAAATATACCCTTATAAAATTTTTTGTTCAATCTTCATATTTTTGCATAAGTATTTTTGACATTTTATATGTTGACATATTATTGTCTTTGTGCGACATATAACAGAATCTCTTTATACTTTGTTATCTTTTTAAATTGTGTATTATTACTTTAATGATATTATATATCTAGAGGGTGAACAATAAACATTTAATTTACTAATCAATTTTCACTAGAATCGCAAGTGTATGATACAATATAATCGGTCAAAGTTTAATTTGTACAATACCTATTGCTAAAAATAATTCAACAACTACTTTGAGTTTGAACATAAACATTTTTACCCCATTTAAGGATCACATTTTGTTTTTCATAATCAAATTGCATTAGTTACTACTGATCGATGAATGTTTACGATTTGATGCATAATCACTATAGTTCATTTACGAATTTGTTTTGGTATTTAACTATTTTTGTCAGATTTATCAGGATATGCCTAAGCGATCAAAATGTCGGTTTTATATTCATGCAAAGTTCCTACAACTATTGACAATTAAAATTGTAAGGTGTTAATATTTTTTCACTTTTTGTTATAAAAAATCAATGAAAATATAAAAATATATCATGGTTAATAAATTAAGGTATACTCACTTTTACTATTTTACCCTTTTATATGTGAGATGTGTCGTATAACTAGAGTGGTATCTAGCTATCCAAAACATGATACATATCTTTCCTTGATGAGATAATTAATCTCATAAACTTTGAAGTACCTATTAGGACTGATGATTAGTGTTATTTGTTAGTATATCTTTTCTGTTTTTTTTTTGTTGCTATGTCTTAACTGTTGTGTCTTTTTAAAAAAAAAAAAAAAAAATTCTGAATCATCTTTCCTATTCTGGCCACAGTTGTTTAGCATTGTGTGAAAAGTTCATTTTTGTAATACCCCGAAATCTCATTTCGTCTAATTATGCCATTAGGCGTGATTAATAAATAACGAAATGGATTCTATAATGAAGAGTACGTTTGAATCAACGGATAAAATGAAACCTAGATGATAAAAACAAGGATTATGATCCTAATAGCGAAATAACCCCGTTAATCCATTTTGTAGAATATGGACATAATTAACCCCAAAACTTAATTAAGTTAGTAAGGTTAATTAAGAAGGTTAAAACTAGGAGGAACCATAGTTGCCAAAATGACAAACTTATGTTTTATTAATATTATTAAAAAGAAAACACACATAAGTGTGTGTGTGTGTGTGTTGATGATTAATAAGCAGGAGATTCAATCTCCATTACCCACAAACCCTAAACACAAGAACAAGCTCCAAATCCAAGCCATATCAAAGGGTAAATCCGTGCAATCGCCAAAAAAGAATCTTCTAAGAGCATTCACATTTGGTCCACCAAATGTATATGAGTGTATCCCTCAAATTATATGGAATGGGTGTAAGTGATTGTGAGTGGAGGAGAGAAAATATTTGGTGAAGGCACTGTTCACCCCTATAAATATTTTAATATTTTTGTAAGTGGTTGTGAGTGAGGAGAGAGAAAATGTAATGATAAAAGTATGAAAAAGTATTATCTATATTATCTTATTAAGGAGGAGTGATGGCCAAGATTGTCATTTACATTTCGGTACAACTTAAGAAGCAACATGTACAACATACTTAAGCAAGAAATTTAAGGGTATTTTGGTCATAATTGTGACAATTAAGACACTTAAAAGGTTAAAATTGTAATTTTATCATAACATCATACTCACAACTTAAAAACTTATTCCAACCTTACCCCCATGGTATATGATTGATCAAAAAACCATTAATGTAATAAATTTTTTAAATGTAGGAATGTGAAGAGCCTATGAACATCATAAATTATGCCTAGATTTTTTAAATGGCTTGGCTTGGTTGGTTTAAGAAGAAGAAGTTGATTCAATTGGGTGAATGACAATGAAAGAAAGGATATACCTGAAAAAGAATTGGTAAACCGGAGAGGGCAAGGTCTTTGAGAAGTTCATAGCCTAATCCACTAGCACCCACTACACATATTCTTGAAGAATATACACACATATTTTGTGTTTTGTAGGTTTCATTTTTCATGACTTTTTTACAATATGCATTAATACTTTTGGTATTTTTAAATTTAGAAGTGTTTACTGATTTTTTTTCTTCTTATTTCGTGCTTTTGAAAAAGGAAAGCCGAGGGCTTGTGTTAGAGATTATTGGTCGGTCTGGTCTGGTTAAGTTGTTGACTACTCGGAGTTTGGCGATCAATATTAGTGTGTGATAGTATAATGTTCATGAGGTATAACTAGTTTATGATTCCAGTTGGATTGGATTTATTTTTCAGTAATTTCTTAGCTATTTGAATATGCGATGAACTTTTAATTGACGTCCCTCAACTACATAAATATCAACAACAGAGAGGTTAGCTTATTAGCTTAACTACATAAATAATTAATTGATTTAATATAATATTGGTGAAGGAATAATTCAACCTTTAGTGGTTTTTTTTATAAGCCCCTAGCCCAATTTACAGCCCCTTCCTATCACCGTCTTAATTCTTTGCTACTAAAAAAAGCCATATCTATATTATCTATATCTATATTTAATTTGGAGTTTTTTTTGTTTTTGCTAATTTGGGTGCAGAATTTCAAGATGGTTACAAAATACATGTATGAGGTACCTTTACAATCAGTATTAACGGATTTACATAAATCAGAATTTCAAGATGGGTGCAGAATTTCAAGATGGTTACAAAAAACATGTATGAGGTACTCTTTGACCTGATTTCTAATTTGTTGACTTCTTTTTTTCTTTTACACATTTGATCTCATATCTAAAGCTGCAAAACTTTTATATTTCGTGTTTTTATTTAGTTGCTTGCTGTGAAGAAGTTGGGACAAAAAGGTAATCAGTCGACAAAAGGAGGAAGAGTTTATTGATCTTATTAATGATTTGATAAAATTTGGCATGCGAATGTTGTTGAACTCATGGGTTACTTGTTCTGATCATGGTCAACGATTATTAATTTACGAGTATTGCGGCGGTTGGGCCCTCTAGGATGCGTTACACACGGATGATGATTATAAAAGCAAATTTTCATGAAGTATGCGCATAAGATTGGCAAAGGAATTCTCTTGCAACCAGCAGGTTTGATACCTAGATTTACTTGCTAATATCAACGTGAATTATTTGATTATTCGTTTGTTGTTCGATTTTTTATACCTTTTATAGTAGTTGATGATTGTCTTGTGCTAAGTGATGCTATTAATTTCTATTTTTTGATTCGCCAAACCGGTGTGCATATATTTGTAGTTTCTATAAAATTTAATGAACTCTCACAATCTCACTTTCATGTGGTGTCTTAGCATAACTACAATAATCATATTTCCTATTTTCGCTTTTATTATTTGGTGATTTTTATTGGCTATCTGAATCTAAGATGACAAAAAAAAAGGAACTATGGCACCAAGCAGCGGAAATCAATCTCTAGATGATACTAATATTTTTGCCACTATAATTATCTACAAAGTTTTATTTGGTTTATTGTGCTAATATTTTTGATACTATATTTTGTTGAATAAAGTAAAATGTCGTAAACCCGGGTTGTGGTTTGTAATCAACATATATAATATAAATCGAGACACCCGCCGCAACGCGCGGGCATTCCTTCTAGTTTTTTTTTAAAAGGAGAGAGAAAATTTTGGGGTGAAATAGTGATTTTTAGTGTAATTTGATGGAGGTGATTTTGTGGAAGAATGCTCTAAGGTCTATTCTACACCAAGGTACCTTTTATTTGGCTAAATTTGAAGTTAAACTCGTTTTTATTTTGGTAAAAATCTAGAGTTTTGACAAAACATAAAATTATAGGTTGTTAGAGGTTTCTCTAGTTTTAGGGAGCCTCAATCATGTCTAATTTGGTTATGAATCATATTTTATATGTGTATTTGATTATGTTCATATGATTAAGTTAATATGTAAAATTTGGGGTTCAACCTCTAGGTTGAAACCACGTATCTAGTAATCTTGGTAATTCTTAGGAGTTATTATAATGAGAAATTTAGGCAAAAGGTCTACATAACATGATATGGTGTCAATTAGACAAACGGTTATGCTTTGCCTAAACTTAGAATCTTGAAACTAAGTGACTTGGTGGATGCACACCAAATGTTTGATGAAATGCCCAATAGATGAAAACTAATGAACTAAGGGAATTAGGAGTATGTGAAAGTTAAAATTTGTATGTGATGTTAGCTAAATAAAAAACTAAGTTAATTACATGCTCTATATAAGAAATAGCTCTTGATGAGCTAGGATTGAAAATGAATACATGGTGCCATGGATAGTGAAAGAATTCCATATTATGTATTCTAACAAACAAGGTTTGACATGTCCCTAAGTTAGGTACAAGAGTGAGGGAGCAAACGAGTCAAACAGATGCAAGCTTAATGCGTAAGGAAACAAGAACGGATGCAAGGCAAGTAACCTTTACACTATTAGACAATAAACATCATGTATGTGTTGTGTATTATTGACAAATCTTGAGTATTGGGAAAAAGGGGTAGCATCCCGAATGGTTAAGACCATTAAACGGGTTATTCCATGTGAAACTATAATATCATGTTTTATGATAATAAATGAGACAATATGTCTTGACCGAATGGTGAAACTCATCAAACGGGTCAACTAATAAAGTTATGCAGTAAATGATATTTTTAACTCAAGGATTAGACAGGTCAAATGGTGAAATATCACCATTTGGGTCCCGAGAGATTAATGCATGTCAAGAAGAAGCATACAGGTGAATATAATTGAGAATGGACACTTGATGCTAAGAATCATGGAGAAGGGGCACCAGGTATGGAAATACGTCAAGCTACTCGTTAAGTCCGTAGTTAAATAAACGCTTTCGAGTGAAGTAGTATGTGTACTAAGACCACCCACATGAAGTGAGGGTGCGAATTAGGTAAGTCATTTCCATATCTATATCTAATGCTCGCTAATGCGCTTAGAAATGACTAAATTAGTGAAATCTTGGGAATGGTGGAAATCTAAGTTCGTAAGGTCTTATAGGGTTCCAAACAAGTCATTGAATCGAAAACAATGGATTTAGATCGAGTAGTGTCGCCACAGTTGACTAAATTGGATTTATTGCCTATAAGGGCATTTTGGGAGTTTTAAAGATTTACTAAAGGCTAAATCTAAAATCGGGTCATAAAAAGCAAACCGGACGATGTTTTTAGTTTAACAAGTGTCAAATGGGCTAATAAAATGGCTATTATGATTCTTGAATGATCAAGTAATGCTTTGTAATACTATTGCCTTAACGGGTCAATTTGGCCGAATATTATATAGATTTTAGATAATTCGAAAGCGGCATTTAACCATGGAAAATGGGTATCTTATAAGTTCGATAGATGGTATTAAATAAATCCCCGAGTGTCATTGGGGATAGCCTTGAACCTTGGTAAAAATGTACCCAAAGGTTGGTGAAAACATCAACGAAAATTGGCCAAGTATAGGTTATGCAGCTAAGTAAACCAACAACTCTGGTTCAAATGAAGAAAAACAATCAGTGACCTTGAACTGTAAGCTACGGTTCGAAGACTGTAGCTTACGATGAGAATAATCATTTAGGAAACGTGAACCGTATAGCTTACGGTGGGTTTCTCCAACTCCGGAATATTGTTTAGTTCGTTCCGTTTCCGATATGTATCAACGTTCTAACCATTCTAAATTGTTATTAACAATATAACTAACCATTCTATTGTGTAATGGTGCTATGCATATATACGATGGGAGACCTGGAGTAAGGATCAAGTCGCAAGGAGAACTGAACACACCCAGACACTCGTATGTTTCCGCAATAGAGTCTCGTTTAAAACACAAATCTTAGTGTAAGTTTTTAATACTTAAAAATGTAAATTTATGTGTCACTATCAAATGTAAAAATTTCAATGGGTCGTCCTTTCATAAATAATAAAGTTTTAATCGGGAGTGATTTTTCATTTAAGGCCTAAACTCGTAAGTTTAAGTGTTAATCACATGTTTACGGGTTAGGATCTTACAACTTTCTACTCAATTTTCATAACGTATTGCATCTGATAATAAAGAAAAATAGGCAATTTATTTGACAAGAAGCGAACATGTTTAAACTTCCATATATATTTTTGATTGATATATGATTCTTATAAATAAGTTAATTTATATGTTCAATACATGTAAGTTTCTTTTCGCCTTTCGGGCATGACTTAAAAAATTGTTGCTTTTCCGATGGTCCTTTAGATGATAAGCAAATGGTAAAAATACACTAGAATTTCTTGAATTCTCTCTCTCTCTCTCCCTCTTTCTCACACATATATATCTTTTCTGTTATTTACGTTACTAATTAATACTTTAAAGTATTATAGATATTTCATTTGTTACACCATATGTTACACGGGCTTTAACCTAGGATATATAAAAGAAAAGGGATGGGACACATGGTATTCAATTAGGCCATCCCGCCCCATAATTTTCCTTCAAAACTATTAAATTATTTTTTGTCTCATGTGCATGACACAATGCTTTCCCCCATGATTTTTAAATATTCATAATTTTTTATACGATATTTAAAAAAAAATACACTAAATTACAATCGTATTATTATTTTTCCAACGAGTACTATAGTGCTATACAAAAAAACCAAATAAAAAAAAACCAACTTTTTTATGTGATGATTATTGTAATAGATAGTTGAGAAAATAGTCTGAAGACATGAAAAGTTACCATCTCACAATCTTTTTAGTGGATAGCAGTTAGATCATGTTTATTTATCTTTAAAATGGGTCTTCACCGCTTACCTATTAATTGTTTTATTCGGTGAAAATTGAACATGTATGTAATTTTTTAACATATGTTCACTTTACACATCAGAATCACATACCATCATCATCATGACAATATCCTTTTATACCAATTTGGTTGTTTTTTTTTTTCAGATTCACATCACAACTTTAGAGTATCTTGAGAAAGTGATAGTTGTACAGAGACGAGTGTTGATCATTTAAAAAAGTTTTAAAAAAACGGCATATTCCTTTTTATAGTACACATTTTGTCACTTCACATTGGACTTGTCTATCACAGACACTCCCGAGGGATAAACTAGTATATATATATATATATATATATATATATAAAGTAACTATCATAAAATATACTAGATTATATCCCGGAAGCTTTGCGGGAGAGATAAATCTAGTATGATGTGATAAAATATGTGTTAAGATGTAACATAGAAATTAATGTACTATAATATGAAAAAACTGTTGGATATATAGGATGTCCGATGTAATTAAAAGTCGAGGTCAATGTAACCCAACCCGGTATGATCCGAAGAGTTACACGTTGGTACACGAATCAGATAAGTTCATGTGTTGGTGGATTATTATTTATGAAATAATAATAGTTTTGAACTCGAGGGACTTAATAGTAAAGTTTACACTTTGACTAGTGAAATGGTCAAGTGTATGACTTTGACTAATTAAGTGGTCAAGTCTTTGACTAGTGAAATGGTCAAGTGTATGACTTTGACTAATTAAGTGGTCAAGTCCTTGACTAGTCAAATGGTCAAGTGTATGACTTTGACTAATTAAGTGGTCAAGTGTTTTTTTATCTTTATAAATTGGTGTGATAGATCAAACTCTAATCATATGTTTTTGAAAAAAGATAAAACAACATAACCCTTTTCTCCTCTTCAAGATTTGCGGCCACCCTTAGGAGCCACCGCCCCTTTGTCCGCCACAAACCACCATCATCGCCGCCTCCGTCTTGCAAAGTGTTGCTTTCAGTTGGCCAGTGCTCGGGTGTGAACTTCCTACTAGCGAGGATTCGTTGTAACCCGCGTGTTACAATTTCGGTGTAGTCGTCAAAGGTTGATTACTAAACCCCCTATGGTTGTTCATTATTTATTTGTTTATACGCGTTTAACCAAGATCCTGATTGGGAATATTTTGTTAATTGGATTAATAATATTAAACATATATTGTATATATATAAATCGGCTCATATTATATATTGTATATAATCGATTTTATTTAAAAATAAAACTGCTTCCGCTGTGTATTTGATACCATGATTCCCATCAGTGGTATCAGAGCCACGGTTACACCCGTATAGATGGTAAAGTTATAATTTTGATCTATGTTTTATTTGTCAAAAATTTATTTTTTTGACAAAAGATCAAAAGCTTTTTGTTGTTCATGGATTGTGATGTGAATCGAGCCCTAGGTATTTTGACCCTTGTCATGGTTGTGTTTGTGATGTTTTATTTTTTTATTGATTTGTATTTTTTATTACGGATATTGGATCCGGTGTAATAGATAGGATTAGAATAGATTTGTTTTATTTGTATTTCAAATTTATTTGTAATCCTACAAGTACAAGATCAAGACGAAGATAAAAAGGCGAACATGTTCCATGAAGATAGAGATCTCGGGTCAAGTGGGAGCTATATCAAAAATAGTTTTGGAACCCTTTTGACTGGTTCGTTTCGTTTCTGGCTAAAACGAAACGGACAACCTATTAGGGGCTCGATTCGTTTAATTTTATTATTATGTTTTGTGGTTGTGGTTTATTTATTGTAAATAATTTAGATAACCCAAAATAAATAAAATTTTCACAATCATGGCAACGGTTTTATTAAAACAAGTTTTATAAAAACCGAAAAGCATATTTAATAAAAAGAGTTTTATTAATATTAAAACAAGTCCATTCGCGATAATACGACCAACGTAGTTTAAATAGGGTATTTAAAACTATACTGTGTCGAGTGTTGAAAGGAGTTTCAATTATCACGAACAATATAAAATTGGATTTTATAAACTGTTGTGTGACTCACATCATGCTAACGAGTCATTCAATATATTTATGGTAAATATTAAAAATAAATCCCAATTTTAAAATTGATGTTTCATGCCACCCTTAACGAGTTAACACTCCATTCTATATCGAACCCAAATGTTAGTGCTGACCCTGCATCTGGCGTTGATCATGAGTGAAGGTAATCATCGCGGTTCCTGTGTAACATAGGCCGGTGTTACAGTTAACAGTAAAGGACCAAACATCGCTTGTTAGACAAGTGGGCATAGTTGGGGTTAAACATACATCGCTTTTAGCGATAACCCCAAAAAGGAGAGTTGTGTAGTGGACACAATTAACAATCGTTGTTTACCTACCTAATCGTTCCAGTGGACAGTGCTAAGCCAGTTCATTGTGTATTGATGAATCGGGATCTCATTCTAATTAATTTTGCTTTTTGGGTCATAAAATAATTAGGATACTTAAAACATGAAATACTAATACATTAAATTTTAAAATTTGTAGATGTCAACTGAAAACAATTCCACCTCCTATTTCTCTCTCAAGTCCATCTTAGAGAAGGACAAACTGAACCACTCCAACTTCATGGACTGGCACCGCAACTTGAAAATTGTTCTCAAAGCGGAGAACAAATTGTATGTTCTTGAAGAACCAGTCCCTGATGAACCCATAAATTCCAAGAGTGAGCTTTATAAAACCTGGGCTAAGCATTTTGATGACTCTCTGAAAGTCTCATGTCTGATGCTGGCTTGCATGATCCCTGAACTTCAAAGGACCATGGAGGACATGGATGCATATGACATGAATCAGCATCTGATGGAAATGTTCCAACAAAATGCTCGCCATGAGAGGTTTGATGTGATGCGATCACTTATAACCACTCGTATGCAGGAGGGTTCACCAGTTGGCACTCATGTGCTAAAAATGAAGGCATATGTTGATCACTTGGCTCGTCTGGAATCCCCCTTGAGCGATGAGTTAGCTGGGGATATCATCCTAAACTCATTGCCCAAGTCATACGACCAGTTCATTATGAACTATAATATGAATGGGATGGAGAAGACAGTTGCAGAACTGCATCAGATGCTCAAAACCTGAGGTAAACATACCTAGCAAAACTGCACCAGTGCTGATGATCAGGGAGGGTCAGATTAAGAAACCTAAAACCAAGAAGAGGGGTTATCAAGGCAAAGGGAAGGGAAAGGGCAAAGCTGTTGCCAACAAGAAACCTTTGAAAGATGCCAAATGTTTTCATTGTGATGAAACTGGGCACTGGAAAAGGAACTGTGCTAAGTATTTAGCTGAACTGAAGCAAGCCAAGGCTTTTGGAGGAGAGTCCTCAGGTATATATGTTATTGAAATCTTTGTTTTTTCTAGAAAAACATGGCTGTTTGATACAGGATGTGGTTTCCACATTTGTAATGTTTTGCAGGGACTAAGAAAGATTAGAAAGCTGAAACAAGGTGACTTAGAGGTCCATGTTGGCAATGGACAAAGAGTTGCAGTGAAGGCAATAGGAGAATATGTTCTTTTACTTCCTTCTGGTTTAGAACTTGTTTTGAACAATGTTTATTACATTCCTAGTGTGACTAGAAATATTGTTTCATTTCATGCTTTGCGTAGACAAGGTTTTGATTATCGTTTTAATGGTGAATTTATTTCTGCTTATTTTAACGATGTATTTTACTTTGATGCAAAACCTAACAATGAGATCTATGAGATAGAAATCCAAAACGATAACATATTATGCAATATCTCCCATAAACGTAATAAGTTGGACTTTAATGATACGTATATGTGGCATTGTAGACTTGGTCACATAAGGGAGAATCGTGTTAAACAACTCAAAACCGCAGGAATCCTGGATTCCAAAGGTTCAGAGTCGTTTGGAAAATGCGAATCATGCTTAAGTGGAAAGTTAACAAAAGCACCTTTTTCAAATGTTGGATAAAGAGCCAATGATCTGTTAGGACTTGTACATACAGATGTATGTGGTCCATTCAGAACAATGTCAAGACATGGAGAAAGATACTTTGTTACATTTACTGATGATTTCAGTAGATATGGTTATGTTTATCTTATGAAGCATAAACATGAAACTCTTGAAAAGTTCAAGGAGTACCAAAACGAAGTAGAAAATCATCTAAATAGAACTATTGAAATGCTTCGATCAGATCGAGGCGGTGAATATCTTAGTCAGGAATTCATCGACCATATAAAGGATTGTGGAATAGTTTCACAACTCACTCCACCTGGAACACCGCAACATAATGGTGTGTCAGAGCGGAGAAATCGAACTCTATTAGATATGATTCGATCAATGATGTGTCGAACAAACCTTCCAAAATCCTTTTGGAGTTATGCTTTGGAAACTGCCGCAAGACTTGTGAATATAGCTCCAACGAAAAAGGTTGATAAAATGCCCTATGAGATATGGCATGGAAAGAAACCTCATGTATCCTACCTTAAAGTCTGGGGATGTAATGCTTATGTCACTCTAGAATCTTCGGATAAACTAGATCCCAAAGGCGAAAAAATGGTTTTCGTTGGATACGGTAAAAAGATCGGTTACCTGTTCTACCACCCCACTGAAAATAAGATTTTCACCAAACGTAGAGGCACTTTCTTAGAGGAAGAGCTTCTGGCGCGAGGGATTGGAGATGACCATGTGGATCTTGAAGAAATTCGAGAATCACAAGTGACTGAACCAGCTGTTCAGACAGAACCAGATATAACTGATCCAGTTGTTGAAGTTGAGCCTGAGAGGACTCAAGAAACAACAGAAACACCAAGTGTTCGAAAAAGTATTAGGGATCGTCGTGCACCGGTAAGGTATGATGATATCTTCATGATTGATGAAGCTGAGCCTACTACTTACAAAGCTGCAATCTTGGATTCAGAATCCAAGAAATGGCAAGAAGCCATGAATGCAGAGATGCAATCCATGTATGATAACCAAGTCTGGGATTTGGTTGATCTTCCTACCGAATGTCGGACTGTGGGAAACAAGTGGATCTTCAAGAAGAAGACTGACATGGATGGGAATGTGCAAACCTACAAAGCAAGGCTTGTAGCGAAAGGTTTTACTCAGACTCAAGGAATTGATTATGAGGAAACTTTCTCGCCAGTAGCCATGCTTAAGTCTATTAGAATTCTACTTGCCATTGCTGCATATTATGACTATGAGATATGGCAGATGGATGTCAAAACCGCGTTCCTTAATGGTCACTTACTGGAAGATGTCTATATGGTTCAACCTGAAGGTTTTGTCAATCCAAAGAATCCTAATAAGGTGTGCAAGCTGAATAAATCCATCTATGGATTAAAGCAAGCATCTCGCAGCTGGAATCTCCGTTTTGATCAGAAAATCAAAGAGTTTGGTTTTATCAAGAACGAAGATGAACCGTGTGTTTACAAGAAATCTAGTGGGAGCTATATCACTTTTCTTATACTGTATGTAGATGACATACTAATCATTGGAAATAATATCCCTATGCTTAAAGATGTTAAGACCTGGTTGGGTAAATGTTTCGCAATGAAAGATCTTGGTGAAGCCGCTTATATTCTGGGAATAAAGATTTATAGAGATAGATCAAAGCGGTTATTGGGTTTGAGTCAAAGTACATATATTGATAAGGTCTTACGACGCTTCTCAATGCAAGACTCAAAAAGGGGGCTCTTGCCCATGGCACATGGAACCATTCTTGATAATAAGCAGTGTGCAAATACTGAAGAGGAAAAGAAGAAAATGGAAGGTGTTCCATATGCTTCTGCGATTGGTTCCATCATGTATGCCATGTTATGTACTAGACCTGATGTCTCGTATGCTCTTAGCATGACGAGTAGATATCAACAGAATCCAGGAGAGAGTAATTGGGCTGTAGTGAAGAACATTATTAAGTACCTGAGAAGGACTAAGGACATGTTCTTAATATATGGAGGACTGGAGGAGGAGCTGTCAGTTAAGTGTTATACTGATGCAAGCTTCCAGACTGATCGTGATAACTCAAGATCACAAACGGGATATGTTTTCATTCTGAATGGTGGGGCTATTACTTGGAAGAGCTCTAAGCAAAGTGTGGTTGCTCAATCCACCTGTGAATCAGAATACATTGTTGCATCGGATGCTGCAAAGGAGGCTTCCTGGATGAAGAAGTTCATTACCGATCTCGATGTTGTGCCTAGCATAAAGGAACCAATCGAGATACCGTGTGACAACACTGGTGCCATTTGTGACAACCAGCAAATTCCGTACAACGATTAACGTGATTCTAATCATGTTTTCGAAGTAATTAACATGGTTTAAGGTTAATTATGGTTAGTTGAGCCGTTATGAGTCCTACGATGTCCTTCTTGAAGTTCGTAGAAGCCTTGATGCCTTTAAAGAAAAACTTCGCGTGATTTACGTTAACGAACTGACATCAGTAAATATCCATCAAACTGGAATAACATAAGCTTATTCTATGTAAATACAACACGTATTTACTATCGATGCGATCGGATGTGAAATCGACGCGAAAAACGGTCTAAAACGCAGCGTTTTGGATAACGCGGAGAGGAACTGACATGGAAATCAGACGTCAAAATGCGTGGTTTTAACCGTTATCAAACTTTCGGAATAATTATTTATTATAAATAATGTTTCTTATTAAATTTCAAAAGTTATCGAATCATTTAAACGTAGGATAACATGACCGAATCGATTGACGTGAATTTAACGCGTGTTCTGATTTCACGCGTCGGATGACGAAAATAACATTTAAATTGTTCGGTTTAGTTATGTTTTTAATTTCGAACAAAAACCGACTAGTTTGGCTGATATGTCATCTACCCTAACTGTAAACCGAGACACGAGATGTTATAACGGGTTCGATACGCGGTGCACAACCTACCTACCTAACCCTAAGTATAAAAGGCATAAGATGCTTCTTCTTCATTGTGACAGCCGCACCTCTGTCTCTCTCTACTCTCTCTCTCTAGAACTCTCTTTCTCTCTCTACAATCTCTCTCTCCACTCGCCTCTCTCGACCTCTCTTTACTGGAGCCAACCACCACCACTCTCGGTGGTGGCTGTGCGGTGGTTCTGAAGCCCGAAACACGCAGAAACAGCAGCAAAAGGGTGGTTTTTGGTGAGTGTTGTGGTCCGATCGTGATGGATCCGAGGTGTTTGGTGGTTACAGACGACGGTGGTGATGATTTTCGAAGGTGGTTTAGTGAAGGTTAGCCAACAGTGGTGTAGTAGTTTGTTTTGGTGTTGTGGAGGCCGATCAGTGGTGGTTCGTTTCTGATTGGTCAGCGACGGGATGGGGTAGCAGGTTGTGGATGATTTCGGTGGTGGTTGTTTCCAGTTGTGGTGGTTCGAGGTGCTTCTGGTCGGGATTGATTACGGGTCTGGTTGTGACATTGTTGCTCGTGGTGGTCTCGTGGTGGGTGACAACCAGTGGTGGTTGTGGTCCGGGTGTGGTTGCAAATGGTGGTCCGATCGGTGGTGGTTTTGGTTGAAGGAGAAGGTGGTGCACGATGGGTTGCTCGGGCCGGGTCTGGGTCTGGGTCAGCGAGACAAGATCTGGTCAGATCTGGGTTAGGGGCTCTGGTGCGGGTTCGCGTTAATGGTCCGAGTTTTGTTCGGGTCTCGTCAGATCTATTTAACCCCAGTCAAACGGGTTAGATCTGGTAAGATTTGCTCACGAATCAGATTTCGAGCTCGGTTAAACACGAGTCAACTCCGGTCAAACTTTGGCTCGGTCAACGCGTCGTTCGAGACGTGTCTAGTCACGCACGCGCATTTCGGTATAATTTAATCGTGTTTATTTTTCGTTACATTTATAAAGCATATTATAAATATAACATAAAAGATGTGTTAACTCGCGGCGGACCATATACGAAAATAAACAAAAACTTGTATATTAAAACGTGACTTGTGTTTTGTCGTCGGACTAAATTGTTGGACTATACGTATATATTTATATAAATAGTATGATTTATATAATGGTCAAAACGTATAAAGTCTCGTGGATTAGAAATGCGGATAAATATAATGTCGTCTTTTGTTTAGGTGTTGATTTTGGGAATTTTTAAGACGACTTGTGTTGTCTGGATCGTACAAAAACAGAGGAAACTCTGCCGAAATTCTTATAAAATCGCGCGGAGGTGATATTGATTTGCGTTTTTATAAGTCACTTTCCAAGTGTTTGACAAACGTGTTTTATGCTAAACCAAAATGTTTTCAACAAATAATTATTGTGACGTTAAAGATAAACATCGAACAATATTTGCAAAACAAATATATATAGTTTTGTCGAACGTCAATTGTGTCAACTTCAATGGTTTTTGGTAACCAAAACATTGTCAAAAATATGGATTTGAAATACGTAGACGCTTAACTTAATTAGGAGAAATTATTTGAAAGTAATGCTTCGAAACACTTAAAACACTCGGATTTTGGGAAGCGAAATAACGAATGTTATTAGTCAATTTCAATAATTATACTTATGTTTCTTCCAAGTATATTGTCCAAAAATAATTATACAAGGCAACTACACTTATCCGATTTACGAGACAAGCTATTACTCGGGATGAGTTATGCGTTTCGTAGTAGTAGTCCAACATGGTTTTTACACGAATAGTAAAAGGTGCGCAAGTTGGGTACTATATCGTATGTGAACACATGAATTATGATAAGTCACGATCGGTTCGTCGAGTTAAAACACTTAAAGACTCGGGTTAGTACACACGAGTCAAGATAGTTGAGTAAACTATCTTTTAACCGGAAAATAAGCTAGGCTTATATATGATAGGCTTTAAGGTGTCCTTTATTGGTAATTAGGGCACGAGGAAGTCGGTCAAAGCTTTGGGCTTTATTTGCTAGCTAAGCATGGAAATTAAGGTGAGTTTCACGGCCCCATTTTACTATTTTTAACTGGGGGAAAGATATGTTTGTCAAAAGTTATCACATGTTGAAATGTTTTCAAATGTTAAAATGTGATGGGTGGCATGATGAGTACTTGAGTTCTTGTTCGCCACTCGGGGTTGAGTCCTCGCTACTGTAACCATTAATTCAGGTAAATGAAACTGAAGGAATATTTGGATAGTACTATTGGTGCCTGACAAGGCCCACCCCTAATCGATAGCGTCGATTATGCATCGTCGTATGCCTGGGGTGCACGTATTCTGAACTTAAGTTGTTGGGTTCCGAGAAACGACTTGGAGCGGGGCATATTTATTAGTCTTGGTTTGGTTATGGGACTCAGGGGATTGCTCATCATCATAGTTTGTAGGAGCTAGCTACTCCTTACAAAGGCCACAAATTGTGCTGGATCTGCACAGGATGTAAAAATGTTGTTATTACGAAACTAAAACCTGTGAACTCACCAATATTTTATATATTGACGTCTTTTTAAACATATCTTTCAGGTAACTAAGTGTTGAACAGGTATGCGGCTAGTACGGTGGAATTTGGGATGTCGGACACTGGTTGGGGGTTTCACCTATTGTTACCATCGGGTTGGGACATAAACGGAAACACCCCACTTTGAAACTTAATGTTTGTGGTTTTATGTAATGTTTGAAACCAGGTACTCCTTCTCGACATCTTAATATAATGATCTTTTCTAATTAAATATAGTTTGTGTTAATCTTGACTTTGATATGCTTTCGAGCGTCGCACCACGTGTTTCCGCCATTGGCGTGGTGTGACACCATTGCTCTTGCAAAGGAACCAAGGTCACATCAGACCGCAAGGCATATACTCAGAAGGTTCCACTATATTAGAGAAATAGTAGAACGTGGAGACGTCGTGATGAACAAAGTTCATACAGATCTAAATCTGGCTGACCCCTTTACTAAGCCTTTACCTCAAGCTAGACATGAGGAGCATGCTGGAAATATAGGGCTTAGAGTTGTTAGACAATGGGCATGATCTGTAATTAGTATTGATGTTTTATTTTGAACTATGACAGTTATGTTGAATGTTTATTTGATTTAATGGGTTAAATGCAAATTTAAATATTTATTAACTGTGTTCATTTATTCGTATGTTTAAATCCTTGAATAAGAGTATTCTAAATGTCCGTAGTCGATCAAATTACATGGGAATGAATTTGAATGTAAGACTATTGTGAATTGGGATGGTTGTATTCATGAGATGAATAGCTCAAGGGTTTGAGGATCATAATTCACAGATATTATTAGGGAATAATATTGGATGTAACTCGCTTCAAAACGATCTCCATGGATCTATGTCATGAGATGTTTTGATATTGATATGTTCAATCTGTCCTTTTTCCTAAGGCACATATTAAACTACATTGATCAAGGACTATCTTTGATGTTATCTTACACTATCCTGAAACATGGGTAGCTTATAAGGGTAGCGTTGGGAGAAATTCGAGATTAGGTGGGAGTTGTATGACACTGATGGAATTCTGTACTTCTATGGGATTAGAAGCCTAGACATTCTGGCGCCCTCGTAAAACTCAAACTGGTATAAACGCGTGCCACGCTCGGACTAAGGTAGTTCGTTAGACCACTTTGAATTAGAGACGAGAATAGAGAATAGTTGATCACTATATAAGAATGAATGATCCATGTCTTATGATCAACGGATGTCTATACAGAAGGGACTTATTGATAGAATTATCAGGGCTATAGTATTTGGTTAAGTAAAGTGTTACTTGAACTTAAAGAACTAGTTGACGACTGTAAAGTGTCATACTGTGTTGGGTGCAATGCGATGCAGTTAGGCGTCCAACTTTGCGCACGTTGACTCATTTAATTAAAATCGTCCAAGTGGGAGATTGTTGGATATATAGGATGTCCGATGTAATTAAAAGTCGAGGTCAATGTAACCCAACCCGGTATGATCCGAAAAGTTACACGTTGGTACACAAATCAGATAAGTTCATGTGTTGGTGGATTATTATTTATGAAATAATAATAGTTTTGAACTCGAGGGACTTAATAGTAAAGTTTACACTTTGACTAGTGAAATGGTCAAGTGTATGACTTTGACTAATTAAGTGGTCAAGTCTTTGACTAGTCAAATGGTCAAGTGTATGACTTTGACTAATTAAGTGGTCAAGTTATTTACTAGTCAAATGGTCAAGTGTATGACTTTGACTAATTAAGTGGTCAAGTGTTTTTTTATCTTTATAAATAGGTGTGATAGATCAAACTCTAATCGTATGATTTTGAAAAAGATAAAACAACATAACCCTTGTCTCCTCTTCAAGATTTGCGGCCACCCTTAGGAGCCACCGCCCCTTTGTCCGCCGCAAACCACCATCATCGCCGCCTCCGTCTTGCAAAGTGTTGCTTTCGGTTGGCCAGTGCTCGGGTGTGAACTTCCTACTAGCGAGGATTCGTTGTAACCCGCGTGTTACAATTCCGGTGTAGTCGTCAAAGGTTGATTACTAAACCCCCTATGGTTGTTCATTATTTATTTGTTTATACGCGTTTAACCGAGATCCTGATTGGGAATATTTTGTTAATTGGATTAATAAAATTAAACATATATTGTATATATATAAATCGGCTCATATTATATATTGTATATAATCGATTTTATTTAAAAATAAAACTGCTTCCGTTGTGTATTTGATACCATGATTCCCAACAAAAACAACAATTTTAATCTTGTGAATAAGAATGAAAATGTATATTAAAAAGAGATGTATGTTTGGATGAGGAGCAGAGCTAGAAACAACTATTTTAGGGCGTGATTGAGGCGGTAGTCTTGAAGGTGTGATTATTTTTTTTAGGAAGGAGTGGTTTTAACCTATTCTGCTCTTGATGAAAATAGAACCCTATTTTGAACATAATTAGTGACTTGCCTAGACATGATTAATGAATTACCTAACACATTATGTTTTTTCCTGTATGAACAAAAACGGACAAAAAAAATCTTTTTTTCTTTCATTTTTTGTATAGCACTATGTTACTCGTTGGGAAGATAATAAAACGTTCTTTAATTTGTGGGTTTTTTAAAAAATCTCGTATATAAAAGTTATTAACATTTTAAAATTGTGAGGGAAACATGAGAGAGAAATATAGTGTTGGATTAAAATAAGGAGATGCGCCCATGGCACACTTAATGGGGGGGGGGGAGGGAGAATAGCCTCTTTGAGTGCCATGTAAGATTTCATGCTTTGGAATATTAATAGATATAGATATAGATATATAGATATAATAAACTTCAGGTCAAGAAAAAAAGAACTCACTTGATGTGTTCGTTAACAGATGCTTCAGAGCGGCCGTTGAGGTTAGGAGATCGCCTTAGTTTAGAGATATATAATAGAATCTGGTTGGCATGTTAATTAATTTTAGGCGAATAAGTCTTAGGAGAACTTAGAACACACTAGTTGCTTGAAGCCAAGTCCCAAACGCAAGCATTTAAGAATCACATGTTTGGATTAGAGGTGGCCATACTCATTTATTAGAAAGGTACGCAAGATGTGTAATCTTGATGCTATTAATTTTGAATTTAATTACACACCTACCAATTCAAAAGAAAAGTCATATCTCTATCTAAGGTGCTGTTTGTTTTTTCTGAGGCAAAAGGTCTGCAGTCTGCAGACCACATCTGCAGACATCTGCAGGAGAAGAGGTGGACCAAAGGTCTGCAGTCTGCAAGAGGAAGACTGTTTGTTTTTAACGTCTGCAGTGTAACCTAACCATAACCTAAACCACCAACACCCACCATAATTATGCATATTATATGTTGTTAACTCAGTATAATTCACCCAAACAATTAAACCAGTACCAATTGTTGCAATGTATACCTTCTTGACATCTATTACAAGAAACCCAATTAAACCAGTACCAATTGTTGCAATGTATACCCTCATGATGGGTTTCATCTAATTAAAAAATAAAAAACTTGTGGTTCATCCTCAATATCATTCATCCAACATGACCAATGATTATTACACACCAAACATCAGTTCACGTATCATCATTCCAACATTATCCACTTTTGAAACCATGTCATTCCAATTCTTCCCCTTCATTCATCTTTATTTAATCATATCATTTTCTAGAGCCTCCCGCATCCATGAGTTCCTGCAACTTCTGACCCAACGGATCTGTTCAGTTACGGCTCTGCGTGGCGAAGGGTGGCGGCGGCGGGCAGAGGGGAGAGGAGTTGACGGGGGAGGGGAGAGGAGGAGAAGAAAAACAATGGGGAAAGAAGAATAGAGGAAGCTCAGTAGTGAAGAAGAAGAAGAACAATAATGGGGAAGAAGAATAAAGAGGAAACTCAGCAGAGAAGAAGAAGAAAAAAAAGGGAGAAGAGGTGGGGAGAGGTTGGAAGACATAGGTGTATGTCTGCATCAAGAAGAGGTCAGGAAGACCTTTTTGAAGGAAAGGTCTAGCAAAAAACAAATAATCTGCAGACCCTAAATGTCTGCGCGCGTCTGCGCGGCGCAGACAAAAGAGGTTAGAAGGACTTCTAGGGAAAAAACAAACACCACCTTAAGTGTGTTGAAATAAATCTAGATCCTTTTTTGCGCGTTTAGCTATTTATTTTTTAAGGACAAATAAACCTACTATTATTTATATACCTTGCAGAATTTGAATCATCCATTTCTTTAATGGAGAGAAGATACCTTACCATCATGGGTGGCCTTTGGGTGGGTTGAGGAGGCCAATTAAACAGGGTCAGTAAATATCGTAAAAAACTTAAAAAAATTGCTTAAAATGAGTTTTATTTTTATAAAAATAATTTTTTTTATTGAAATGCCTTCTACATATTTTATATGCAAAAAAAAAAAAAAAAAAAAAAAAAAAAATCAAAAAGTATGTTTTTACATGTTAAATTGAATTTTTATGATTTATTTACATGTTAAATGGATTGATCCTCTCCCCACTTTTTTGAGGTTCCCCATTAAACCTCACACTTAAACACACATCTTTTGTGGTTCCCCGTTAAACCTAAATAAGTTGAGCGGAATTGCAGATTGCCATCGTCTTGAAAATGCACTCAAATTTGAAAAAAGACTGGATATTGATGCTGGAGAACTTTATTTCGAGTTGAAGTTATTTGACATATCACAAAAATTTAGCGACCTTATAATAGATGTTTTGGAGTATATGAAAGAAGATTGTTCCCAAATGCATGCATTGCATATAGAATATTGTTGATTATTCCAATCACGGTGGCATTTGTAGAAAGGAGTTTTTTTTTTTTTTTTTTAAATTAAAGTTAATGAAGTCATACTTAAGATTCACAATGTCCCAAAAAGACTTAGCAGGTTAGCGATGATAACAATCGAGAGCGAAATCTTAGATAGTACAAAGTGTGAGTAGTTGATCCACCGTTTTGCTAGCAAGAATGCTAGGAGAGCTTCATGTTTCGCTTAGATACTAGCCTATTACGGTATGTAATTTCATTCATTCTAATACTATTATTTTGTTAATTGTTATGTTTATTGCTATACTATTGATCGCACAAAAAAATAGTTTAAATTATTAAATTCGGTAAAGCCTAAGGGGCATATTTTTAGCGGCTCAAATAGGGCACGCAAATTCTCATATACGCCTTCTTTTGTTTAAATATTCATGATTCTCTCAAATAGCTGTCATGCATAAGAGTGGGTTCATCTCAGACTACCGATAGCCTCAATATGAACTGTCCCATGGTCTCCAAGAGCTCCAATGATATGATTCCCTAAAGCATTATAAATAATGCCCTCATCTTCACTCTCCCTAAAATAAAACAAGTTGACACTTATACCATCAAGTTTTATAAGATCAAGCTTCTTCGATGTTGGCCATCCTATGTTAGTAAACTCCATTAATTTCTTCGTTATCCCATCGCTAGTGATCAAGCCTTTGACACCACGTATTGAATATATAAGATTAACACGAGAAGAAACTATTATAATGAAAATGAAGAAATTTATTTTGGTTAATGTGTCTGAAGGGAATTCAGAACCGTTTAGAGATTAAGGAAAAGAAGAATAACGAAGGAACACGTTGAACTGATGAACTCCCATCGATCTCTCCATAGTAAGCCAATATTATTTGTTAGGTCGGAGGAAAAAAAAATGTTTGTTACTCATCACTAAAATAGATATAATTAAGAGCATATGCAATGCAACGTAGAGCTTACAAACGCCCATAAATGTGTCCAATCAGGGGCGAGTTAAGCAATTCTCAAGCGGGCGGGGATATCTGCAAAAAAAAAAAAAAAAAAAAAAAAAAAAAAAAAAAAAAAGCTCCACGTGAACTTTCTAAAAGACCCGCTGGAAGGAAGTCCACTCTACGTCCAACTGATGTTCTTGTGTATGGATGAGCAGGTGGGACACACGCTTACGTGGACCTCACGGGAGTATCCCGCCTTGTTGGCATCAAGTATAACTGGCTCGCTGCTTAAGGCATAATCGAAGAAGCTTGAGAAGCATGATAAAGCTGGCATTGATAATCAACACACTTTTTGAAACACCCTATCCCATTATATATCCAGGATAAAATGAATAAAATAAGGTTTATACTTGAATTATCGTTGCCCAAACACGTTACTACGTTAGCTAGTAAGTCAAGTTTTGGATGGGTAAACATATGTAACAAGTTATCCATGATGATTACAACCCATATTATCTAAGTTTGAAACCTAAGAACATGAGATTATGCGGAAGCCAACAAGTCGCAACGTTCGGTTCTTCACAAAAATGAGCTTGATCTTCATCCACACTCCAAGTCATAAACCTAGGGTCAAATACGAGAAACAAACCCATGCAAGCATGTTAGTTTAATCAAGAAATGGGACAAAACAACAAACAAAAAATTCAAAAGAATCGCGCCGTAGCCTACGACCTCCACCCATAGGTTACGGCTGGGGTTTCTGTCCCTTTTGAGCCGCATAGACCGTAACCTACAGTCTAGAACCGTAGGTTACGGATTTGAGCTGCTGATGTGCCCCGTTCCTCATGTTTTATCACACCTAGTTTCACTCTTTTGACCCACTATGACTTGCAAATTTCAAGGACATCCATTCAAGGTCGAAACACCTTATTTTCATCCTATTCAATCACATCAAAACGCCATTACTCGATTTATTCACATGTCCTCATGATCAATCAACATATAAGAGTTTTACTTGACCCATTAAGTGGGAATCCCACTAAGTTTCTATTTCGGCCATTCCAACCTTGGTCATTTCATCAATACAAGTTCATACCTGGATTATTTGCTCACCATCTTGTTTTAGTAAACCCAAACTTACCCATGCCGTGTGTGGACTAACTTAAGGGCACAGGTTATAACAAGGACTTATTCTAGCTATTTCAATATTCCCATTCTTCAGAACCCCCCCAAGTGACTCATGACCTGATTGGATTTAACCCCTCATCACTAGAGGTGGATTTCAAGGTTTTCCCTTGAGCAATATGCCGTTATGGCGTTACCTTAGCGTCCATGACCCCGTGGGCCATTTATGCGCAAATTAAAACGCCCAGTCCACATTGCCCATTAGCATAACGGATTCACTGGTCACTTATCACTTGGGGCTTATTTGGTTAACATGTTAATGTCACATGAATATATTTACAAGATTTTTATGTCCTAGAAGGACTTAGCTTTAAGCGTGCTCCTTCCCACGAACTTGCTTCGAACCTTGACCGTTCGAGGTCTCGCCTTTGTTACCTAGAGATTGGGTTGATCATATAGGCTATTAGAAACAACCTTTGACACATGTGCATATGACCATTGATCCTCTTATCAATTCTTATCAAACTATATTCATTTAAAGAGCTTCATGTCAATGTCGCTCATTGGGGCATTTCATCAAACACCTAAGGGGTGATATTTTACAAACATCAACAATTGGTATTCTAAGCCATAAAGATTATATCCAACCCAAATTCTATGACTTATATTATTCAATTAACACCAAAAATCAACATCAATCATTATTTACATATCCCAAACACACATCATAGCCAAGTATTCTAGGTTTCACATACAACCCAAAACCCACCAAGTTCATACCATGAACTTCCATGATTCCCCATCTAGGCCTATGTTATCATGATATCCCCGAATTGTATTTCGTTTTAAGGTTCTCTTGCACTAAATACACCTTTATTAACTAACGATTTATCAAAATCACAAGTTCACAAATTCCCCCATTCTTACATAAACCTATAATTGATATGTGTTAGATATGTTAGAAATAAGTAGAAGGGCTGAATTGTAATAGTTGTAAAGTTAGAGGGTCATAAGTGTCAATAAGTTTGTAAGTCGGTTAATGACTGTTGATGGTAGTTATAAAAGAAGGAAGAAGCACCAGCCTGGTAAGCTTCCTTTTGGTCATCTTTCTCTCTCTAGATTCTCTCACTAAAATTGAGCTCTATCATTGGTATCAGAGCGTCGATCTTCTCGACATCAAATTATCAGAATTCCAACTAACCAGCGCTAACCACCCTAACTAACCACTGTTAACCACCATAACTAACCACCACTAACCACCGTAACTAACTCCGACCACCACAACTAACCACCCACCACCATTAATTCCAATCAAATTCTTTTCCTTTCATTCTTCTTTTCAATTCTCTCTGTTCTAATTCTTTGTAGCCAGGTTTGATCAATCGTGATCAAGCTATTCCTGGATTAATCAATTCGTGATTAATTCATTCCAATTCTTCAATTCTAACCATTCAATCACCAATTAAACAGAACCAATCATGACGACCAGTACCAGACAACAAGAAATGGAAAAACAAATCAAACCAATTAACAATGGGAAAGATGGAGATCATTGTTCAAGACCTGCAACCAAGTTCTCAGTTAATCAGTGAGAACATGAAGACGGTAGCCACAAGTGCTGAGGAAAATAAGGCAGCAGTTGCACAAATTCAACTGCAATTATAGTCTATGATTGATAAGATGACTGTAATGGAAAACAATAAAGGTTTAGCAGTTAATGGAGGAACACACGAGACAAGATTAGCAAGATTAGGGAAGTTGGACTTCCCTAAGTTTAATGGTGATGATGTGGAGGGATGGTTATGCAAATGTAACAATTTCTTTTAAGTTGATCGAACCCCTGAAAATTTGAAAATGAGATATGCAATGGTTAATCTTGAAGGAAAGGCCCTGCAATGGCATCAAGGTTATTTGAAAAGCAACAATTTGACAATTGATACAATAACTTGGGATGATTACAGCTGATCAGTAGCAGCAAGGTTTTAGTTGGACCTTCTAGAAGATGCCATGGAAGAACTTAAAATTTTGCATCAAACGGGAAGTCTACAAGACTATTGTGATGCTTTTGATGCATTACTTAACAAGGTTACCATCTCTCAAGATTATGCAGTCAGTATGTTTGTGGGTGGGTTAAAGATGGAATTGAGGTGTCTAGTTAAAGCTTTTAAACCAAGAACCCTGAGAGATGCTTATGCTATTGCTAACAACCACAACATTTACACAACACCCTATATGGACACACTAATACTAAGAAAAGCCATTACACTGCCACCACTTCTACCTAAAAACCTTTTAACAATAACGTGAAACTCCCTTCAACCATGAATGCAAACTCATTACCCTTATTACACACTCCTTTAAATGCACAACCTGTTAAGAAAACCAGAAGATTAACCACCAAAGAGATGGCTGTAAAAGGAGAAAAAGGGTGAGTGTTTTTTGTGTAAAGAAAAGTTTACACCAAGTCACAATTATAGAAATAGACAGTTATTTAATATTGAGTTGATTGTTGAGGAAGAAGAATGTGAGGTTGAAGAACAAATGGTGGAAACAGTAGATCCCACACCTCATATTTCTATTCATGCTTTAAATGGGGTACCATCGTATTCAACCATGAAGATAATTGGCTATATTGGTACAAGAAGGTTGAATATACTGATAGACTCAGGATCTACACACAACTTTATTGATGCTAAGCTGATTAAGAAATTGCCCTTATTACCCACTCCTTTAAATGCAAACTCATTACCCTTATTACCCACTCCATTAAATGCACAACCTGTTAAGAAAACCAGAAGATTGACCACCAAAGAGATGGTTGAAAATAGAGAAAAAGGGTGAGTTTTTTTTTTTGTGTAAAGAAAAGTTTACACCAAGTCACAATGGTAGAAATAGATGGTTGTTTAATATTGAGTTGATTGTTGAGGAAGAAGAATGTGAGGTTGAAAAACAAGTGGTGGAAATAGTAGATCCCACACCTCATATTTCTATTCATGCTTTAAATGGGGTACCATCGTATTCAACCATGAAGATAATTGGCTATCTTGGTACAAGAAGGTTGAATATACTAATAGACTCAGGATCTACACACAACTTTATTGATGCTAAGCTGATTAAGAAATTGCAGTGTTTATTAAAATTGGTAGATCCAATGAAGGTAACAGTGGCCAATAGGAATCAATTGGAATGTAAAGAAATGTCTGGATTTCAAATGGATGATGTGTTAATGTTGCATACGAGGGTAACTTGTGTTAGTTGGTCATAAAGGGCTAACATGTGTTATCTAATCTGATAAAGTTAAATCTGTTGCCGCCAATATTATTATAATGGCGCAAGTATAAATAATGTGTAAATGTTGCATACGAGGGTAACATATGTTAGTTGGTCACATCATAAGTTTACTGAGAAATAAAGCACACAAACTATTAACACACGTTATTACAAAGTATCATTACAAACTATTAACCACTTTAACAAAATAAATCTAGTAACTCTATACATTGAGTACAAAAAAGAAAACGTTATCAAAAAGTTTTTCTACATATTTTTCTCAGCTTCCTTCGACTTCGTTTGTTAACATATGTTAACCAGTGGGGCTCTTCGTTATCAACTACAAAACAATAGATGAGATATTAACCGGTGTGACCAACTCATCATCTAACATACTAAACAGGAGTAACACATGTTAGTCGGGGCCCAAATGTGAACTTGTGTTAACAAGCACAATTGTTACGATCAAAACCTATCGTCTCCTCTATAAAAGAAACAAATCCACTTGATTTGAGAAGTACACTAGAAGACAGGAGAGAGACATTGAAATCTTCAAATTTGAAATGAAAAATTAATTTATATCTATATAAATTTACGACAGGAGAGAGACATTGAAAAATCTTCAAATTTGAAATGAAAAAATTAATTTATATCTATATAAATTTACACTTTGGTTTCAATAAAAAATAGAAAAGGGTCACGTACATTTGTGTGTTTCATCCATACCACAAATACACACACACATTCTGAAGTTAGAGAAGGAAAGAGATAGAGAGAAGAGAATCGGAGGTCCCTCCTCCTCCTTCTCCGGCGATGCTCCGGCCAAGCCCCCCACCAAGACACCAACCACACCCACTCTCTCTCTCTCTCTCTCTCTCTCTCTCACTTATTCACACACTCACGCATACAAATGGGTAGAGAGAGAACGGAGGACAGGGAGAGAAAGCTTGGGAGAAAGAATCTGAAAGGGAGGAGGCGATGGTTCGCGACGACGGCAACACCCTCCTACTACCAATCGGGACAGATCTACTCCAAACGTAAAGACAAACGACGGAGGTCAGGAAGGCAGGCAACGGTGGTGCTCGATAATGATTAGGGTGATGGGTTCAAAGGTCTGTGGTGGTGGCGGCTGCTCTTAGTAAATTGAAGGGGTTTCTAGATGGTGGTGACCTCGGTGGTTCACAGTGGGGAATGGTGGTGATTGTGGTGTTGGGGACGTATCAGGTGGCGATGGTGGTAAGGTTTGGAGGTGTTGATGGTGGTTGTCGAGGAGGGTTTTGGGTTTCAAACAAGATCTGAAAGAGGGTAGGAGAAGGTAAAGAGAGAAAGTTTGGATAAATAAAGTTAAAGAGAGAGAATGAAAGAAATTTCAAATTGATGAGAGATAAAGATATAAAGATATTATACATTTCAAATTAAAAAAAAAAGCTAATTTGACAGAAAAAAAGGAGATGTGATGGTTGGGGGTAATGACCATCCTACCCTTAAAGCTTAATATCTATGTGGGTGATGTGGCCAATTATAAACCCTTGGATGGGCTTCTATAGTTTACCATCTAACTAAGGTTTCTCATGGATACTTATACTATATATATATATATATATATATATATATATATATATATATATATCTAGGAAAAACAAAAAATTGTTCGTCAGGTTGTTTTCCTGAAGGTTATCTATTTCGCGACAAAGAAGAAATGAAACTAGAGTTGAGGAAACTGTGTTTATTAGAATGTTTCTCTTATAAAGTAGAAAGATCCTTTAAAACCGTTATGAAGCATTATGTGTAGTTGAGGATTGTGAGTGGCGTTTTAGAGCATATTGTAACACCCCAACCGATGGCGGAAACATCGAGGTGTCATGTAGTGACGATTGTTCAAAAGCACATGGACTAAATTGTAAATATTAATAGCAACACACTTTCATTATCCAAAAGGAAATACAAAAGTCTTAATAAAAATCTCAAACATAGTTAAATAAATATTCAATCTTTTATTTAAGCACTAGGTCCAGCCTAAGCGTGAAAGCATGTAATATCAAACGTCACCTGAAACATGTACAAAACAATTTTGTCAACACATATAATGTATTGGTGAGTACACCCGTTTGATATATATAAAAAAAATGTTTCGCAATTCATGTGTTGTATACCGTTTGCAAATATGTAATAAGTAGTATTAGTCAAAACCAAACCTGAGAATAATGACTAACACATGACTAACAATCTGAATAATGAATTAACAAGACAATGACCAAGATTCTCTTAACAGAGTCTCAAGGGGGTATACCATAGTACTATTCATTGAAATGCTAGGCCGCCCAGCGGTTAATGATTAAGCATAATACACACCAAATCACATAAGGCAAACACACATGAGAATTGCATAAGAAATAGAAACTTGATTAATAGGTACATGAGTCACCCCAAAATAGTAAAACAGTAAAAAGGGGAAAAGATATACTCACAGTTTCGCTAAATATAAATTCCGAGAAAGTTCGTCGTAAAGGCTTAAGAATTCCGAGGAACTCAACCTATATATAAAACACTAAATGAGGAATATGTCTAAAAAGTCTAAGACGACCAATCATCTAAGGTATTAGGGCTTGCTAGACTCGTATTAGGGAAGGTGAAATTGTTAATAATAACTTGAACGACAGTTTTTTTTTTGAAATATATATATATGATGATTTATTTAGTGAGTGATTAAACACTTATGTATTTCACATATAGAAATATTTTCTACTTTATAGAAAAATATTCATGAAATAAATTTTATGATTTATATTTAATTAAATAATTTATTATATCAAATTTTAAATATAGATAGAATAAATAACACGAGCTATGATTCCAAAGTGATATTATTATGAGAAAAGATTATTTTATGGTGTGAAATACTAAAAATAATATTTCCATAATTTCTCTCAAATTATTTGTATTTAAAACATATTTAATGAGTTTAAATAGTGTTTTAATGGTTAAAATTAGTAAAAATAACAAAAATAATCATTTTATAAAAAAATTACATTTTATTACAGTTTATTATTCATAAAAATAATTCTCCAGAAAATTTGAGGTTAAAATCTCTTAAAATGAATTTTTAATCATTTAATTATGATTAAAACAATTAAATTCAATAAAAATATAAAATTGAGACATTTTCCGGAAAATAAAAGTGTGGAAATTTTATTTTAGGTGTCAAGATGTTATGTCTAAATTTTTATAATTTTTGGATAAAAAATTAATTTATTATGAATATTCTAAGTTTATATGTATAATATATGTGTATAATCAAGAAAAAAAAGAAAATATAAACCAAAAGAGTGGTGGTCCAAGGGGTCGAACCCGGATCCCCTCTATGCAACCCAACAGCGTTAACCACTGCCCCATTCCACTGTTTGTGTTTTACTTTAAAACTAAAACATATTTATCTTCTTAACACCTTCAATCTTCTTCTTCCCCAATTACCTAGCCCAAGAACCCTAACCCTAAGATTTACAATCCAACACCAAGAACGGTTTTAACCCTCGAGACCATGGGGTTTTTACAGAGGGCACAACAAGGATCAAAATTACATAAAAAAATAGCGACTTACAAACTCGTGATCCGGTTGAAATCAAGGTTGCAGGTCCGACTTCCTAAGTCAAAACCCGAGTGATTTGGTCTCGCTATGTAGTGTTTTGATGTGGGTTTTAGTTGTGTGAAGATTATGGAACGACTTGGCATCATCAATTTATAGTTAATAATCCGCTTAAAGGCGTTTGGACTTGACCGGAATGAATGTGACGGTTACACATAGGTCGAATCATAACCCACTTTAAAACGCGTTTAAGACACCTAAACATGGCCGAAACTGATACTTAATGATGGAGAAACGCATTGCAATATTTATTAGAAGTAAATGGACATTAAAAAAAGGGTGTTTGGTCTCGCCGGAAGGCTTCGCCGGAGCAGTTTGCCGGCCGGAAAAACGATTCAGCAGCATGGGGAGAGGGAAACCTTTTAAAACTTTTGGAACTTGGCAGAATTGGCCCCTCTTATTTAACCTAAGTTAGTTTCAAGGTTTTCTTGTTAGTTTTCCCTTTATAATAACTAACTAAGTTAACTATTTAACTTAAAACTTGTATAACTTGAAATTTTTATGATATATATATATATATATATATATATATATATTCCGAATAACGTTGCAACATACGCGTTAGATTAAATCGAGATCGAGATCCATAATACATGCAAAAAATATAACTTGAGTTCGCACATTTATTGAATTTGAAAACGATAAGGATTACATGAAATATTTGAAGGACTAATATCGTCAATTAAATGAAAGTCGCGGGTGACGGATGTCACAGTCTCCCCTACTTTAGAAAATTTCGTCTCGAAATTTATTTCAAGTGGAGGTTTCTGTAAATAGATGGGGGTACTTCGTCTTCATTTGGTCTTCACGTTCCCAAGTAAATTCCGGGCCACATTTAGACTCCCAACGAACCTTGACAATAGGAATACGGCTACGTTTAAGAGTTTTGACTTCACGATCCATGATTTCCACGGGTTTCTCCGTGAAACGCATCGATTCGTCAACCTGAATATCCTCTAGTGGAACATGTAAATTCTCATCCGCCAAACACTTTTTCAAGTTCGATATATGGAAGGTAGGGTGAACGTTGCTGAGTTCATCGGGCAGGTCTAGCTTGTAAGCCACTTTTCCAACTCTTTCCAGAATCTTAAATGGGCCTACATATCTTGGAGCAAGCTTTCCCTTTTTCCCGAATCGAAATACACCTTTCCAAGGTGAAACCTTAAGAAGAACCATGTCTCCAACTTGAAATTCCGAGGGTTTACGCCTCTGATCAGCGTAACTCTTCTGTCTACTCTGAGCTGCCAGTAAGGATCCACGAATAACCGCAATTTTGTCTGTTGTTTCCTGGACAAGTTCAGGACCGGTAATGAGAGTATCACCGACCTCACTCCAGCACACAGGAGAACGACATTTGCGACCATAAAGAGCTTCAAAAGGTGCCATACGGATACTGGCATGATAGCTGTTATTATACGAAAACTCAACCAAAGGCAAGTGTGAATCCCAATTACCACCAAAATCTATGACACAAGCCCGAAGCATATCTTCTAATGTTTGAATAGTACGCTCCGTTTGACCATCTGTCTGAGGATGGTATGCTGTGCAAAGATTTAGTTTAGTTCCCAACGCGTCATGAAGAGTTTGCCAAAAACGAGAGGTGAACTTGCTGTCACGATCAGAAATGATGCTCAAAGGAGTTCCATGACGACTAATGATCTCGGCGATATAAAGATTAGCCAGTTTCTCAGCCGAATAAGTCTCACGAATGGGTAAAAAGTGTGCAGATTTGGTTAAACGATCCACAATGACCCAAATACTATCATGACCTCGTGTAGTGCGGGGTAATTTAGTAATGAAGTCCATAGCAATGTTCTCCCATTTCCACAAAGGAATCTCTGGTTGTACAAGCAAACCAGATGGACGTTGATGCTCAGCTTTGACCTTGGCACAAGTAAGGCATTTAGCCACGTAGTGAGCTATATCCTTCTTCATACCTGGCCACCAATACATGGGACGCAGATCCTGGTACATCTTATCAGCACCAGGGTGAATGGAGTAACGAGTCTTATGAGCCTCGTCCATGATAAAGGTTCTAAGATTATCACGATCAGGAATCCATAGACGATTGGAGAGATAGAGCAATCCATGTTTCGTCTCCAGAAGATTTTCAGCTCCACATGACATTTCATTGTACATGTTGCCTTCAGTGACCGAAACATGTTGGGCTTCATAGATTCGAAGTTTGAGGTCATGGGTCTGGATGCAATTAAGTTGAGTATACGCCTTGCGACTAAGAGCGTCAGCCACAACATTCGCTTTTCCAGGATGATAACGAATCTCACAATCATAATCATTTAGAAATTCAACCCATCGACGTTGACGCATATTTAGATCTTTTTGGTTGAAAATATGTTGAAGACTTTTGTGATCAGTGAAAACCACACATTTAGTACCATAAAGGTAGTGTCTCCAAATTTTCAATGCGAACACCACGGCTCCAAGTTCAAGATCATGGGTAGTGTAGTTTTTCTCAGATATTTTCAATTGTCGCGATGCATAAGCGATGACCTTGCCTCGTTGCATGAGAACATACCCAAGGCCTAGGTTAGATGCATCACAGTACACCACAAAATCGTCCACACCATCAGGAAGAGAGAGAACAGGAGCGTCGCAAAGCTTTTGTTTCAAAGTTTGAAAAGCTTCTTCCTGACTGGATCCCCATATGAAAGGTTTATCTTTGTGAGTCAAAGAGGTAAGTGGAACCGCGATCTTTGAAAAGTTGGTGTTGGATCAGTATTAAGCTGCTCTTTTGGTTTGAACTTTCTAGTTGACACTTAAGTGTTTAGCACGTTCTTTGTGAGTGTTAGCACAGCGGAATGTTTATAAGTTTATAGCTACACTTTGTCAACAGGAGTTATTACTCCCCCTGGAATCAAGAACTAATAAATGAGAAGTGTTTATTGAGAATCTAAGTATTGAATGAGAATGAAACACTTTGACAGATTCTCAGTAAACACAAAATGGAAATAACAATAATAAGAGTTGAAGGATTTCTTGTATTAAAATCAATGTCTAAAACAGAAGGATGAATCCTCCTATTTATAGACTTTACAAATACATGAACCTTGCCAAAAAGCAAGTTCAGAAACAAGTTGCAACAAGTTGCAGTCTTGGAACTTGTACATAAAGTAAAAAGAAATACCAAAGTATTAAACTACTGATATACAAGGGCGGTGGAAAAGATCTTCTTTAAGTACTGATGAATGACAAACTACTGATGAGTAGTTTGTCTTCAGCAGTTCTTCAGTTGAAGTGTCTGGTTTGAACTTCAGAACTTCTGATGACTTCTTCTTCAGTACTTCTGAATCTCTTCTTCAGCAGTTTGATTCCTTGTCTTCAGCAGTTCCATACTTAGAGTATTTTGACAGAAAGTGAATTAAACTAAGGTTTGCAAAAGTGTTTTCACCAAACCTTTTTGTCCTAACAGTTGGCAATGAAACGACGGTAGTAACCAGCAAGACCAAGAAACGAACGAACCTCAGTGGGAGTTTTGGGTACAATCCAGCTTTTTATGGCTTCAATCTTAGCAGGGTCTATGTGTATTCCTTTGTCGTTTATTACGTGACCAAGGAATTGAACTTCCTTAAGCCAAAATTCACATTTGGAGAACTTGGCATACAGTTGCTCATCACGAAGAAGGCTTAAAACTTGGCGAAGATGCTGTTCATGGGTAGTCCTGGATTTGGAGTAAATGAGGATATCGTCGATGAATACAATTACGAATTTGTCCAAAAAAGGTTTGCAAACTCGATTCATAAGATCCACGAAAACCGCATGTGCATTGGTTAGACCGAAAGGCATAACCATGATCTCATAGTGACTGTAACGAGTTCGAAAGGCGGTTTTGGGAATGTCATCCTCATGAACGCGAAGTTGATGATATCCTGAACGAAGGTCGATCTTCGAAAAACAAACTGCACCCTGAAGTTGATCAAAAAGATCATCGATGCGAGGTAGAGGGTATCGATTCTTTATCGTAAGCTTATTAAGTTCACGATAGTCAATGCACATACGAAAAGTCCCATCTTTCTTCTTAACGAACAACACTGGAGCTCCCCAAGGCGAGGAACTCGGACGGATGAAACCTTTGTCAGTCAATTCCTGAAGTTGGCTAGCAAGTTCTTGCATTTCCGAAGGTGCAAGACGATATGGGGCTTTAGCGACTGGAGTAGCACCAGGAACAAGATCAATACGAAAATCGACAGAGCGAACAGGAGGTAACCCAGCTAAATCCTCTGGAAAAACTTCTGGGAAATCACACACAACTGGAACATCTTGGATACTCTTACCCTTATCCTTCTTTTCCACAACATGAGCCAAGAAAGATATATACTTCTTACGAAGATATTTTTGAGCTTGAGTGCAAGACATGAGTTTCAAACCCTTCGATGTCGTTTCCCCATAAACAGATAAAGATTCACCAGATGAAAGTGGATTTCGAATATACTTTTCAAAGCAAACAACCTCAGCATGGTGTTTAGAAAGCCAATCCATGCCTACTATGACATCGAAACTACCCAATCTCATGGGTATCAGGTCAATAGGGAAATCATAGTCATTTAGATTCAACGTGCAATTTCGGATCACAGATTTTATAACAATAGGATTTCCATCAGCGACCTCCACGGTAAAAGGATGTGTAAGACGAGAACGATCACGAGCAAGTAAAGGTTCAAATTCTAACGAGACAAAACTCTTATCCGCACCGGTATCAAACAAAATTGAGGCACACAAATTGTTAATAAGAAATGTACCGTTGACCACATCATTGGAAGCTTGAGCTTGATTAGCATTGATGTTGAAAGCACGGCCGCGAGCTGGAGCTGCTTGGATTGCTGGAACTGCTGGGGCTGCTGGAGTGTGCTGGCGAGACTGGATAAAAGCAGTCAGATGAGGACACCTATCTTGCCTGTGGTTAGGATCACCACAAGCATAACAAGTTCTGGGTTGACCAGTCCTCTGGTTTTGAGCATTCCCAGATTTAGTTTCTCGGCAGTGAGAGGTAGTATGGCCTATTTTGCCGCAATTGTCACACTTCCAGCAAGGTCAATCAGTAGGGTGGTGCCAATTGCATTTACTACACTTGGGGAAAATGCCAGTATAAGGTTTTGGGCCTGATTGGGCTTGAGGTGCGGCAGGTGGGTTAGTAGCGGGAATTTGATTAATAGGTGCAACAACAGCATAATTTTGACTCCTACCTTTACGTTTCTTGTTGGATCCAGAAGTAGAGGTAGAGGCAGAGGTAGTTTTGAGAGGTTCAGTAGTAGCAGGGGTTGAAGAGGTTTCAGTTGGTCGCTTAGTACCTTTACGAGTCAGGGTACCATCCTTGACATGCTTGTCGGTAAGAGATGCTGCAAGACGAATGGCATCCTCTACAGTAGCAGGTTTACTCCCCATAACTGTATCATGGATCTGAGGTGGTAGTCCCTCAATATACTTCTCAATGGCTAAGGGCAGTGGTGTCACCATACGAGGAATCAGTAAGCTCAACTCGTGATAACGGTTGTTGTAGGGAACGTTGTTTCCACTATCCTGTTTGAGGTGGTGTCACCATACTCCCCATAACTGTATCATGGATCTGAGGTGGTAGTCCCTCAATATACTTCAGCAGTTTGAAACTTCTCTGGATTAGCAGCCCTTGCAGCCTTGTATTTTCTGTATGTGTCCACCAATCTTTCTTTTTTCCACTTGGACACTGAGGCTTTTGAACCATAACCATTGGCTACCAGTTCTTCTATCATCTGAGCTCTCTTGGCCTTTGTGTCTTTACCTGTTGCAAGTTTATCTGCAACAAGTTGAGCTCTTCTTGTCAGCTCTTCCACAGAGAGTCTCTTCAATGTATGGGCTTTGACTTTGCTGTTCTTCATAATGTAAGACATCAGTTGATGTCTTTTGTCTTGTTCAGCAATCTCATCAAGGCTAGCCTGCCTTTGTAGTTCAGCTTCATAAGCCTGAAGTTTTTCTTCATGGCTTAGGTCTAAGTCATCCCTTTCTTCCAGATTTTTCCAGATCAGATCTTCTCTGGCCTTCTTTTGGGCTGCAACTAAACTCTTCTCTAGTAATTCAGCTGATTGAGAGATTGGAGAAGGGTTTAGCACAGTCATTGTTGTAACTGTTGTAGTAGGCCTGATAGGAGCAGATGTTGGTTGAATAGGAGCAGTTGTTCTGGAAGGGTCAGCAGTTTGAGTCTTGGAAGTGTTAACTTCTGATGGCTTGACAACTTCTGAAGGTTTGTCAACTACTGAAGGATTGTCTTCAGTACTTTCTGATTCTTCATCAGAACTTTGGCCATCAGAGGTTTCTTCATTATGCCCTTGGGATTCATCAGCCTTTTCAGCATCTTCTATCTCTTGAATAGAGACACCAAACTGTTGTGCCAGTTTCTCTTTTCTGGCCTGATCTTGTTGATCTCTAGCTAGGATAGCCACTCTTGCCTTTCTTCTGACTTCAAGTGTATCCATAGGTACCTTGATTTTCTCCCCCTTTTTGGCTTTATCACCTTTGGAAGTTGAAGCTTGGGAGAAATGACCTTGAAGATGAGCAATCTGTTTGCTGTTGTGATCAATCTTGTTGGACAGATCATTCATCTTCATCTGTATCACTCCAAATTGGTTCTTCATGGATAGCTCCAAGTCAGCTGTGTATGTTTGGATGTGATTTTTGATGAGGGTGTTCATCAAGTGATACAAGGGACCATCTGGGCTGCATAGTTGGTTCAGGTCTATGCTAGGTTGCCCAGGGAATTGGGTAGGCATTTGTAGTAAGGGGTGTGTTTTTGGTTGATCTCCTTGTTGTACAGGAGATGCCACTCTAGGGGAATCATGGATTGAGTGGGCTTTAACCTGAGATGGTGTGACTAGCTTCTTGAGCTTAGAGACACCAGGTGCAGGACCTTCACTTACAGCCGTCAATTCAGTAGTTTTGAGTGTTGAAACATCATCCAAATTAATGGAATCATCTGAATCCCTGATTACATCCTCAATGAGGACTGTATCAGTTACATCATGAGCTGAGCCCAACTCAGTTGTCTCATGTACCTCTTGTTCTTGGTACAGAGGATTTCCTACCTCAGGCATTAAGCCTTCACCAGTAGTTGCCACAGTTGAGGTCTTAGCTGTTTTACTTCTGTCCTCAGGTCCACCACTGGGTGGTAAATGAGTAGTAGCAGCCTCAAAAGTACCAAAGGTTTCTAAGTTTGGGCTTAGAGACCCTGGTTCATCCTCATCTCTTTGGTTGGGGCTATGAGTGTCCACATCCATGTCACTGTCTGAGTCTATGTCCCCTGTTTGATGTGGTTGATGGGGACCGACATGTGTTGATGGGACTTTCTCTTTTAGCCCGGAGAGAAGTTTGGCTATTTCTATGTCTGGTTCAGAAATTTGGGGTGCTGGTTCAGTAGTTTGGGCAGTGGGTTCAGCAGTTTCAAAAGAAGAATCTATTGGAATAGTTTTTCTAAGTCTTTTTCTTTTGAAAAGGATTGTTATTGGTGCTCTTGGTGGGGTTTGAGATGGATGAGACTGAGAGGATGTTTCAGTCACATCTTTAAGAAGTGCAGATTGCACAGTAGTCTGTTCAGGCATCTCAACCTCCTGAACAGCTTTTCTTTTAGGTTTGGTGGGTTTTTGTTTTGTTATTTTGGGTTTCTTGGCCTTTGGTGGAGTAGGTTTGGAAGATGAGGGTTCCATGGGGACTGGTGCTTGTTCCCCTTGGTTATCTTCTGGCCAGGCAGCCTGTTTGTTGTGCCTTGAGTATGCTTGTGAGGTTAAGGGTTTCAAAATTTCAATTTTACCCACAAGCACCTCATTACCCAGTTCAGATATTATGCACTGCATAATGAACCTTGGATATAACAAAAACTTTTTCTTAGTGTTATTGTGATGTAACACCAACTCATTAAAGAAAAGTTTTGATGCCCTGAAATTTGTTTCATTCACAATGGAATGAAATATTGGTTGAAAGGTTGAGGGCATCTGGTCATAAGACCCAGTTTTAGGACTCAAGCACATAATAATATAATGAAACAAAAGTTTATATTTTGGTTCAAAATACTTTTTAAAGATTGTAGCTTGTGAGAGAGTACCTTGATAACCACACTCAGTCATGGTTAGGTGGATAGCAGAGTTGTCAAACTTCTCAGGGGCATTCACATCATTCAACCCCAGTCTGACTGCAAGTATGGCCGGTGTAATGGCCATTTGTCTTCCTCTGATTGTTGAGTTGAGGGAGATAACTTCATCATCCACCATCACTGTCTCAGCATTAGCCCAGAACTCATTTAGAGTTTCAGGATGAATTGGTGGGTCTATGGTGAGAGCGGTGAAATATTGGGATTTGACGACGAGATCAATGATCTCATCGTATTGGGACCAGCCTTCTTGTTTTTCTAAGTAGGCTCTGAGATTGTGTCCCTGTTTGAGAACTAAAGCCATGTGGTTTGTGTGTGTTGATGAATCGAACAGTGATTTTGTGTTGCAGGTTCAGGGGTTTGAGAGCTTTCTTGAGAGAGAAGGAGGGAATTTTTGTGTTTGAAAGGATAAGTGTTGAAAAAAGATATTTATCAGAAGTTTTTAACCGCTTGGATCTTCTTTATTAGAAGTTTTTAAACCGCCTAGGTTAAAAATCTCTTTATCAGAAGTTTTAAACCGACTAGGTCAAACTTCTGATGATGGGAAAAGTCAGATTTGCCCTTTTTGACTAAACTGCTGATGAAGGATGATCTTCATCAGTAGTTCCCATTTCCTCTTCATTAGTTTTAACAGCTGATGAGAAATACTTTATAAATACTTTTATTCATAACTTCTGAAGGTTATTTTATCAGAAGTTAATCACTTTTCAGAAATTATCCCCATACTGATGTTTTGTTTCATCAGTAGTTTCTCTCTTTTCAGAAGTTTTTCAAGTGTTTGAAAACAGATGTAAGTGAAAAACAAAAAATGTGCAGAAAAATAAATAGAAACACTTACAAATTTAGCATCCCTAGCATAGATACTAACTTCTGAAATGTTGATGTGTCAAGGGGTTTAGTGAAAATGTCAGCTATTTGATTAGCTGTTGCTACATGTTTCACTTCAATCTTGCCTTTTTCATAGCAATCTCTTATGAAATGATACCTGATCTCAATGTGTTTAGTTTTTGAAAACTGAACAGGATTTTGAATGATGCTAATGGCAGATTTGCTGTCTACAAGCAATGGTGTCTTGGTCTCTTTGATTCCATAATTAAGAAGTTGATATTGGAGCCATTGTATCTGTGATGTACAACTTGCAGCTGCAATGTATTCAGCTTCAGCAGTTGAAGTTGCAACAGATGTTTGCTTCTTTGATTGCCAGGACACTAGACAGTTTCCCAAGAATTGACAACCACCAGATGTTGATTTTCTTGACATTTTACACCCTGCATACTCACTATCTGAAAAAGCTGATAACTTGGTATTGCTTGAAGCAGGATACCAAATTCCAAGTGTGGGAGTTCCTTTCAGATATCTGAAAATTCTTTTGACTGCAATAAGGTGTGATTCCCTAGGAGCTGATTGATATCTAGCACAGACACATGTTGAAAACATAATATCTGGTCTAGAAGCAGTTAAATATAAAAGGGAACCTATCATACATCTGTACATGGTTTGATCAACCTGTTTTCCTTGATCATCTGGTTCAACTTGTGTGGTTGGTGTCATGGGGGTGGAACATGATTTACAGTCTTGTAAAGAAAATTTGTTTAATAATTCTTTAACATATTTTGATTGATGTATAAAAGTTCCATTTGTTTGTTGTTTAATCTGCAGTCCCAAAAAGTACTGCAGTTCCCCCATTGTACTCATCTCAAATTTGGATTGCATGAGTTTCTTAAATTCATCACACAATTTTGTGTTTGTTGAACCAAAAATGATATCATCAACATATATTTGAACAAGTAAGATATGATTTCCAACATGTTTTATGAAAAGTGTTTTATCAATGGCACCTCTTGTGAAGTTATTTTTGAGTAAAAAGGTTGAAAGTGTATCATACCAGGCTCTTGGAGCCTGTTTGAGCCCATAAAGAGCTTTGTCTAGTTTGTACACCCACTCAGGATGAGAAGGATCCTCAAACCCAGGTGGCTGACAAACATACACTTCCTCTTTTATCTTTCCATACAAAAATGCACTTTTGACATCCATTTGATAAACTTTTATTTTGTTGGAAATGGCATAGGCCAGAAATAACCTGATGGCTTCAAGCCTTGCAACTGGAGCAAAGGTTTCATCATAGTCAATGCCTTCTTCTTGAGAGTAACCTTGTACTACCAGTCTTGCCTTGTTCTTTATTATCATACCAGCTTCATCTTGTTTGTTCCTGAAAACCCATCTTGTGCCAATTGGTTGCTTGTTTGGTGGTAAGGAACAGATTTCCCATACCTGTTGCTTGTTGAATTGAAGCAATTCATCTTGCATGGCCTGCACCCAATTGTTGTCTTTGAGGGCTTCCTGGTACTTCTTTGGTTCCAATTGTGAAATAAATGCTGAGAATAGACAAAAGTTGGAAAGCTGGTTTCTTGTAAGAACACCTAATGCAATATCACCCATGATTTGATCAAGTGGATGATCTTTGTGTTCGATCAGTTGTTGTAAACCACTGGCAGGTGTTAGTGGCTCATGTTCTTCAAACAAACTACTAAGGTCTATTATATCTGGTTCAGCAGTTTCAGTGTCTTCAGTTGTTGCAGGTGCTGAAGCAGATGTTTGAGTTTGGCCTTCAGTATTTGTTGAATCAGAAGTTTGTGAAACTTCTGATGGTTTTGAAGTTGACTTAATGACTGTTTGAGGTGTCCATGGTGCTGGATCCTCATCATCAAACCTTTGATCACCATAATAAGTAGGTTTGGATGAAGTGACAGTCTTTTCAGGTTCAAAATGAAAGTTGTCAAGGTCAAAGAGTTCAGCAGGATGTGCTGGAATGAGAGTGTGTTTTGACTCATTGAACTTGACATTCAGTGTTTCTTCTACTATCCTGGTTTTTGAGTTAAAAACCTTGTAGGCTTTTCTAGTTGATGAATAACCAAGAAAGTAACCTGAGTCAACTTTGGCAGCAAACTTTGAAATAGATTCCTTGATGTTCAAGATGAAACATTGACATCCAAAAGCCCTGAAAAAGGAGATAAGGGGCTTCATGCCATGAAGAACTTCATAGGCAGTCTTTGAATGTCTCTTGACAACAAGAACTCTATTTTGAACATAACATGATGTGTTAACTGCTTCTGCCCAGAAGTATAAAGGTAGGCCAGAATCAACTAACATTGTTCTTGCTCCTTCTATTAAAGTTCTGTTCTTCCTTTCTACCACACCATTTTGTTCAGGAGTTCTGGCAACACTGAATTGTCTAATAATCCTTTTAGACAAACAGAAGTCATTCAGAGTTTTGTTCCTGAACTCTGTCCCGTTATCACTTCTAATGGTTTTGACAGGTAGAGAGTATTGCTTCTCTACTTGTAGAATGAAGAACTTGATGATTTCAGCAGCCTCATCCTTGGAAAATAAGAAGAATACCCATGTAAATCTTGAGTAGTCATCAATGATGACTAAGCAGTACTTCTTTTTGTAGATGCGTTTTGCGACTAGTGATTGGATATTAACATACGTTAAAGGTTGCTGATGGATTGAAGGTGGAAACTGACTGGTCGAATGTAGGCTATAATGGGCGAAGGTAGAAAGTTAGTGGGCGAAGGTAGAATGGATCCTAATCAAGTTACACATTCGTACCCTAGTGTGGGCGAATGTGGAAGAACTCCACATTCGACCATACCTACTGGGCGAATGTGCAGACATTATATATAGATTTTGTGTATTTGTGAATGTAAGAGAGTTATTAGTTGTGTGTGTTTTGAGGTCAGGTTCCAGGTTTGTTTGAGAGTGTCTGTAAGTGATCTAGATTAACCAAAGTGTCATTGTAATCAAGTTTATGAACAAGTTAATCTATGAAAAGCTTTGAAAATGATATTGATTGTGTTTTGATTTGAGTTTCTATCAGTTTGTTCAAAGCTAGGGTTTCCGCACCTGGTTTTGTAACTTGTATGATCATTTAATCCTGTTTTAGTCAAAATCTTTCGCTTACAAAGTGGTATCAGAGATATACGGATCATACAACAACAAATTTGATAAACTCAGAGCTGATTTGGACCTAATTTTGATCAAAATACATCTGTTTTTGAATGAAAATGGTTTTTGAGTGTTTTTGATTGATTTGAAGTTGATTTTGTGGTTAAAATTCAAAATTCCAAGAATTAAAGTTGCTCCAAATCAATTCCGAATCATAACCTGATTAAGATCATTCAAATCCACAAACTTTTGAAAATCAGAGATCAAAATAACCGTTTTTCAAAGTGTAACCGTTTTTCAAAACCTGAAATGGGAGAACCTGGAACATAGTGGTCGAACCTGAGTAGTTTTGGGCGAACCTGAGTGGTTTTTGGTCGAACCTGAGGTAATTTTGGGCGAACCTGGAAATTGTTGGTTGAATTTTTCACTTTCGGGTCACATTTTCCACATCAGATTGATCGGGCGGGCGAATGTAGAATAGAAACGGTCGAACCTAGAATATTCTGGGCGAAAGTGGAGAAGTGTTAGGGTGTTTTACATTCTGGTGAAGTTTTACATTCGGGGGAATACTGTTTGGGCGAACCTGAATCAGAAAGGGACGAAAGTGAGATACAAACGGGCGAACCTAGGATTAGTTTTTGGAAAATTTTCTAAGTGTTGAATTTTTCGAAGTTCGTGATCATGTGGAATTTTCCGACTACTCCGAGACCAGCAACGACACAACCACAACAGCAAGTGATGGACCCATTGACGGTGGCAGCACAAAAGACGAGCACACAGTTTTCGCAACCGATTAACTACATGGCGATGACGAGCTCGATGCCTCAAAGCGTAGCACCTCCAGCACCACAACCTGACTACTGGGGAGTAGCAGCAGCGGTGGTAAACACTCAAACTACAAATGCTATTTCCACACTGATTAATGATTTGTCTTCAGGTAGCGGGAATCGGCCACCGAAGCTTATGGAGATACAAGAATACAATCAGTGGCAGAACAAGTTCAAGATTCACTTGGAAGGCATGGGAGTGGAGGGAGCAGAGGCATGGAGTATGATTGCTAAAGGTTACACAGCACCAGTTTTGGAAAATACAGGTGAACCAGTTCCATTGGAGAGCATGACTGAGGAAGAGAAAAAGAAGTTTGCTGTGGAAAAGAAAGCCTTTTCCCAATTGACTCAGGCAATCACAAATGATCTATTGCATCAATTTGGGACTTGTACAACGTCTAAGCAATTGTGGGATGTGCTTAAGAGGAGGCATGATGGGAATGAAAAGACTAGAAGTTTGAGGATGGATGAATTGAGAAAGGAGTTTGAGAATTTTTCTTATATTGGAAATGAAACTTTAAAAGAATTAACTCCTAGATATAGTCATTTGCTAACTGAATTGTCAAGTTATGGTATACAGATTCCTATGAAGAATTTGGTGGATAAGTTTGCAGATGCTTTACCACCTTACTGGGATCAGCATGTGGAAGTTCTCAGGGAGAAGGATGCATACCAATACTGGACTATTCAAGAGTTCATACAGAAGCTGGAAAACAAAGAAATGGAAGAGAAGAGGAAAGCTAGAAGAGCACAGGTTCCTCAGAATCCTAGCTTATACTTTGGAGGCACTTCAGTTCCTGTGAGTAACTCAAGTTCAGGAGGGATAGTTGCACCACATGTTGCTTGCATTTCAAATGTTATGGAATCACCAAAACCTACCATCAACTACATGGCACAAACTTCATCCTACTCACAACCATCATACACACAACCACCACCACAACAACAATACAACAATTCCTACATTCCACCATTCTCCCCAATGCAACAAGCAGCATTCTACACTGCTAGCCAATCACAACAACCAATGAACCAAGTTACTCAACCTAATCAACAATCAGTGGTTTTGGAGACTTCTAACTTGGGCAATGTGACAGTGGAAATTGCTCAACAACATATTGCACTAGTCTCAGCAATGGTTTCATCTTACAACGGATTAGTTGCTAGTCAAATTGGGAATAACAACTTAACCAATGAAGACTATGCACAGATCGACAAGGAAGAGATGGAACTCATTGATATCCAATGGGCTTTTGCAAGCATCATGAGAAGCGCAACGGAGTTTATTGAAAAGACAGGTAGAACAGATTTGGGAACTTCTCCTAACACAACCTACGGGTTCAACAAGGAGAAAGTTACTTGTTTTAACTGTGGAGGAAAAGGTCACTTTAAACGAGAATGCACCCAGCCACCAAAACAAGGTAATAGAAACCCATTCAATGCAAGTTACCAGAATCGTCAACAACAAAACCAAAACCAAGTTTCTTACCAAAACAACAACAATTATCAAAACTGTCAAAATAACTCTAACAACAACCAAAACAGACAACCTAACACATCAAACCAGAACCAAAACCAATCTCCTAACAACACTAACCGAACAGTTATACCGATCACTACACCGAATGAGACACAACAGAACACGAGCCAGAATCAAGCATTGGTGACTCAACAAGATGAAAGGTTTGATTGGTCGGGATTGCAAATAGGAGTGGAGGAAATTACTACTGGTGGCAATGTGGCTTGCGTTGCTTGCAAGGTTGATATTGAAGAGTCGGTGACGGTGGATGAAAAGAAAGAAACTGTGTGTGAAAGTGATGAGTCTGAGGCTGAAATGGATGTGGAGACTGAACCTGTTGAGGTTAAGGTTGAGGAAGCTAATTCTGGAGTGGTGATTGATACTGTTTCTGATGTTCCTGAGGAGTGTGAATCGGTTTATTCTGATTCAGACAGTGAATCGGATACGGAAGCAAGTGTTACATCACTAGATGATGACATTGATCAGTTGCTAGCAGAAGCGGATTTTCTGATGACGAGGAAGTCGTGCATTGCTGATGATGCTTTCACCAAGATTGACTATTCTAAATTCTTTACTGGAAAGGAAGCTCATTTCGCATTGATGGCCATGACTGATCCGCCAAAACCTGTAAGTTCTGAGTGTAGCACTGATATTAAAAGTGATAAATATTGTGGTACATGTGATAGATTGACTGAGGAGAATAAACAACTCCGTGTTTAACGTGATAGTGCTATCATGAACAGTCAATCTATTCGCAAAGAGTTGAATGCTTTCAACAAGGTATTAGATGGCTACAAAAAGGACATTTCCGACTTGAAAAACACTTTATCATTAAAACAATTGGCAATTAACAACTATATCAATGAAATTGAAAATACCAAGTTGGAAATGGCAGCCATAAAATGCTTTGCTGAGAAAGTAAACAAAAAGTTGGAAAGCTATAAGCACATTGCTTACGTGGTAGACCACATCATAGATGATCAAACCACTAATTACAAGTCTGTGCCATCTCCGGTGCTTTTTGAAAATCATAATTGTCACCAAGTTACACCGGAGAGCTCGGTAAAATCAGATTCATCATCGGAAATTGAATCTAATACCTCGAGTATTGGTGATCCTCATTCCGATGTGAGACCGATTTTAGGCTTGAATGATGAGGGTGTTTATGCTGAAAGTGTGGATTCAGACTCAGAGAGTGATGATACTGGTAATGTTCAAACTGTTAATGCATGTGAAATTCCAAAAGAAAATCACATCATTACTACTGAACCAGTTTCACCATCTCAATATGTGCATCCGATGGCAAATGCTCATCGTGAGAAAAAGTCTGAAAAGAATGTGATTAAAAAAGGCCTTGAGAATAAAGATGTTAAGAATGAACCATGTGACAAACCTGTCAAGGTGTTCTATCGGATGGAAGGATCCGATAAAATCATCTCTGATGAGGAATTTCCAATCAAAAATGCTAACTATGCTAAAATAGAAAAGATTTGGCAAGAAAGCACCATTTGGTTCCCAAAACATGAGAGAACAAATGAGATTCCACCAGCAATTTTAAAGAAATTGTATTTGGATGTTCCTCAAGAACCAAAGGTCCATGTCACAGAGTTCATTCGACCCAATAACAGAGCTAATGGTTTTCATGAGACTACTTACTCAAAAGGGCCACTCCCTGAGAGTTTGAGGAATCAACAGTACAATGATCAATATCCTGTGAGATCATTTGCTCGATCAAATGCTCCAAATGTTTTTGAAGAGTACCGTGCATGCTTTAAATGTGGGGAACGAGGGCATTTACTTGCTCAGTGTCCATATGTAAGGCATAAAAGGCACGAGGTTGAAGTGAGAAATTCCATGAGAAAACCGATTGATCATTATGTTCCACCGCACAGACGAGTTGTTCTTCAACAACAACAGTTTTATAATCAAAACAATTTTCATCAAATGAGGAACAATTGTCCAATTCAATATGATCGAAGAAATCGGATTGCTATGGAACAATCATGGAGAAAGCCTGTGGTGAACGCAACAATTGACAGGCAAAAGGTTCCACTAAAACCGATTGTCAAATCAAATGTTGGACCTAAGTCTGTTAAATCAGATAAGGTAACCAAGAAAGTTATGTTTGTTAACAATGTTCAGAAATCGACTGAGAATCCAAAATCTCAGATTCGCATCCTTAAAAGGTCTGAACAATCTTGGTCACCCAATGGTACTCCAGGAGCCTCTACTTCTAAGGTCAATGAGAAAAAGGAAACTGTTTTGAACAATCAGAAAAAGATTGATCCAAAACACAAAGTTGTTGAAAATACTAATGAGAATGTTTCTTTGAAAGCTGATGTTCAAAGACCCAAGACTCAGGCTTGGGTCCCCCGAAAGAACTAAATGATTTACTTTTTGTGTGCAGGGAGCTTCAGCTGGCCCTATTAGCAGTCTTTGGATTGTTGATAGTGGAGCTTCAGGCCACATGACAGGGGATCTAGCGTTGCTGTTCGACGTGAAGAACATCAATGGAGAGTATGTCGCATTCGCTGGAAATAAAGGTGGATATATCACAATGGAGGGGAGCGTGAGTAATGGGATAGTGAGCTTTGAGCGGATATCTTATGTGAAGCAGATTGATTATAATCTGTTGAGTGTCAGTCAAATATGTGATAAACAATTTTCTGTGCATTTTGATGACAAATCCTGCTATATTCTCAAACCGGGCTTCAAAATTCCTAAGGAGTGGATAATGTTGATGGCACCTCGCGTTAACAATCTCTATATTCTTGATATGTCCAAGGCGATGACATCACAGGGGCAAATAACATGTTTTCTATCCAAAGCGACTGAGAAAGAATCGATAATGTGGCACCGAAGAATGGGGCACATTCATCTGAGAAAAATGAATCAACTTGTGAAAAATGGGCTTGTCGATGGAGTAAACGTGAAACATTTCCATCTGAATGACAAGTGTGTAAGTTGTAAGAAGGGGAAGCAACACAAACAGTCCCACAAAGTGAAGAAAGTCAACTCTGTAGAGATGCCACTTGAGCGATTGCACATGGATCTATTCGGACCGGTCAAGCGCAAAAGTCATCTTGGAGAGCTTTATTGTTTAGTTGTCACTGATGACTACTCAAGATTTTCATGGGTGATGTGTTTGCAAAACAAAAGTGATACCTTTAACAACCTGAAAGTTCTGTTCACTCGATTGGAGAATCTCTACAATGTGAAGATAAAGAGAATTCGGAGTGACAATGGGACGGAGTTCAAAAATGCCAAGATGGATGAACTTTGTGAAAGCAAAGGGATACATCATGAATATTCGGCTCCGTACACCCCACAACAGAACGGTGTTGCTGAACGAAAGAATAGGACTCTAATTGAAGCGGCTAGAACAATGCTTGCTGATTCAAATCTTCCGGTAATGTTCTGGAACGAGGCGATTTATGCAGCAAATTATACACTAAATCGGGTTCTAACAGTGAAGAAGTTTGGTAAAACATCTTATGAACTGTTACACCGACGAAAGCCAAACTTAGAGTATCTAGAACCTTTTGGGGCGCCATGCACGATGTTGAATCCAAGTGAGAAGTTTAGTCCTAAAGCTGAGGAGGGATACTTTGTTGGATATGCAACCCCGCTCAAACGGGTATTCAACAAGCGAACTCGTCAAGTGGAGGATTGGGCTAACGTGGAAGTTCAACGATATACTCAAAATTTGCAAGGCACGGGTCCTGATTGGATGTTTGATTACAAAGATTTCTTTGAATCATTCAATCTAGATAGCTTGGTTGAAGAAGCTGTTATCAGATTACTTTACGAGTGTGAAAACGCGACGACTTCATCGTTGATGCGTCCAATCACCGTGAACCCCCTACCAGTTTCTAATGATACCAATGCTCCTATACAAGAGGAAGATGTGTTTCAAGAGGCTTCAACTTCATTAGACTCTTCAGAATCTGAAGTTGAACAATTTGAAGAAGTCATTCTTGAACATGCAGAAGAACCAGAGGCAATGCCAGTGAACCCAACTCCAACTCCAGATGTTGCTTCATCATCAAACATGGGTCATGATCTGGATGCTGTAGAAAACTTGACTGTTCAGACGGGAGTTACTGTACCTGATTATCCGGAATCTCGAATTCATCGTATTCATCCGCTGGAGCAAGTTATCGGTGATCCTGGAAGTGGTGTTATGACCAGAGGGCAGCTGAGAAGCGTTAACTCGCCAGAGAGTTTTGGTGCTTTAGCATTATATGCCAAAATTCAAAAATCTGGTAGTCAAAATGATTGGTCGTTTGCGTGTTATGTGTCGCGGGTAGAGCCAAGGACATACAAGGACGCTTTGAATGAAGATGCCTGGGTTGAAGCTATGCAGGAGGAGTTATTACAATTCCAGAAATTGGGGGTTTGGACGCTCACGGATTTGCCGCCGGGAAGGAAGAAAATAGGCACTAAATGGGTGTTTAAGTGCAAGAAGGATGATCGTGGGGTTATTGTTCGTAACAAAGCCAGATTGGTCGTGCATGGTTTCCATCAAATCGAAGGGATTGATTATAACGAAATCTATGCACCGGTAGCACGGATTGAAGCTATTCGGATGTTCCTTGCGTTTGCTTCATACAAGAAATTCAAAGTTTATCAAATGGACGTTAAGAGCGCATTTCTGTACGGGAAAGTCAAGGAAGAGGTTTATGTCGGGCAGCCACCAGGCTTTGAGGACCCAATCCACCGGGATAAGGTCTATGTGCTGAACAAAGCTCTATATGGGTTGCACCAGGCTCCGAGACAGTGGTACGAGGAGCTAAGTACATACCTCATCTCCAAAGGATTTAAGCGCGGCCTCGTCGATTGCACTCTCTTCACGAAGAAGACGGGAGATGATTTGCTTCTAGTGCAGATTTACGTTGATGATATAATATTTGGTTCAACTAACGAGCTTTTATGCAGGGAATTCGAAACTGTCATGCAAGAAAAGTTCGAAATGAGCGCAATGGGGGAGATGCAGTTTTTCCTAGGCTTGTAGGTGGACCAAAGACCCGACGGGATCTTCATTCACCAGACGAAATACGTATCCGACATCTTGAGCCGGTTCCAGATGGAGGACTCTAAGCCGATGGATACCCCGATTCAACCCAATCACGGGATTGGCGTGGACGCTAAGGGGGAGCTGACGGACCCATTTACATACAGAGCAATCATCGGATCTCTGATGTATCTGACGGCGTCTCGACCAGATATTATGTATGCAACGTGTCTCTGTGCTCGCTATCAATCGAAGCCGAAACAAAGTCATCTGACGGCGGTCAAGCGTATCCTTAGATATCTGAAGGGTTGTCCCTCAAAAGGACTTTGGTACCCTAATGATGATGATTTTGATTTTATTGCTTTTAGTGATGCAGATTGGGGCGGCTGCGACAAAGATAGCAAATCTACTACAGCTGGTTGCCAATTTTTAGGGAGCAGGTTAATTACCTGGCAGTGCAAGAAACAGACTTCCGTGGCGCTGTCTACCTGTGAAGCTGAGTACATTGCAGCCTCGAGTTGTTGTTCGCAAGTACTCTGGATCCAACAGCAGATGGTGGATTACGGTTTGCAGTTTCTTAAAACCCCTATACACTGTGACAACGAAGCCGCAATTGCATTAACTAAAAATACTGAAAATCATTCTAAGGCGAAACATATCCGGATCAAATATCATTTTATCCGTGATTGTTACGCTAAGGAATTGATAGATATGGTCAAAATCCATACTGACTACCAACGTGCAGATTTGTTTACAAAAGCTTTTGACAGATCCCGCTTTGAATATCTTTTAAAAGTAAACAATATAAAAGAAAAACAGGACTAATCGGCACCTCGGTTTATCGCTTTTTAGTTTTAGTTTTTGTTTTTAATATTTTGCTAATTGGGAATTTCTCTTTGCTAATTGGGAATTTCTCTTTTCTATCGTAATCCTCAAAGAAGTTGATGCTTTCGAGTGGATTGTTTCTTTAAAATTTTTGTTTTGTTTTTCAGAAAAAATTTAAAAAAAAAAACCCCAAAAATATGTTCTTTATTTTAGGGGGAGCCTTTTTATCAGAAAAACCAAAAACATTGAAAAATTCAAAAGACCTAAAAATTAGAAAATCCAAAATGATTTCCTGGATAAAAAGAGGAAATGATAGTACATCAGTGGGGATCTGACACAGGCTAATGAGTTGTATAGTATAATGAGGCGTATGTTGACTACGTGTGATATGCTGATAGGCTTCGTAGACTAAATATTGCGTGCATTAGTGATACAAACATAACAAACTACGCGTTCGTGGCTGAACACCTCATGGGCATATGGTCTTAGTACCGTAATTTCGTTTGATAGGATTGCCAAAATCTGAGGTTTCGGGTCGTTATGTTATGGTTATCTGGGATATTCTGATTAAACTTTTGTCGTATTGATTTACGGACCTAGTTTCATCAGAATATTTGCAAAAAGAGCGTAAATGTCAAAACCGAAAGTTACCGAATTGAGGAACTTTATGTTTTATTGATCAAAGATCATTATTACATCGTATTGACTTTCTGATGCAAATCAGTGGTTAATATCAGCCTCACCCTAGTGTATACGCACATGTTACTTTGCTGCATTTGTTTGCTGACCTGTACACCTCTGTGCTATATACTTTGTAATTTTTACGGATAACTCTGGCATAATCACGCGTTACGATGAAGCTTTGTGCAATTACTTGATACGGGAGTATGTCATGTGTGTGGGCACCACAATGTGTTAGTCTAATACATTTAACTCGTATCATTTTAAAGCATTGCGTAATTGTCTGCATGTGAGCTTCCGTGGACCACAATATCAGCAATTGCCGTGTCACATATTGTTTCTAATGATAATATTAAACAAACAGATCAACGCTGTGTTCAGATTTCTCAGAAAACTGATATGATCCTCTTACCGGATATCACAAAATGTGTACTGCTTTCATTTACTTTGATGCATTTTACTTTGTTGCATTTTACTTTTATTGTAAAAAAGATACAAAATCCAAAAAGATTTTAGGTGTGTTTTGATAAAATTTCAGAAAACCAAAATTTTTGCATTTCTGCTTTATTTTTGATAACCGGGGATGCTTAATGGTCAATTTCTGAGATTTGATAACACCATCTGGGCTTTGTATCATTCAAAAAGTGAAAATTTGAGTTTTTGAAGTTTAACAGATTGAAAAATGTTGAACGGGATTCGAATTCGTGATTTGGCAAAATTTTCAGATTTTTCCATTTCACATTCGCCCCTTAATTGGGTCGAATGTGGAAAAATCTTCACCTTCGGGCGTTTTAATTTGGGCGAATGTGGGAATTTAATCCAAGTTTCACTTTCGGGTAAAAAATTTCACTTTCGGGTCATTTGTTTGGGCCGAATGTGGAACAAACCCACATTCGACCATATAAACGGGCGAAAGTGGCCTTTATATATAATGCCATTTCAGATTCGACCCTCATTCACAAAGTTTTCAAAAAAAAATTTCGATAACCAAACTTGTTGCTGGAATTCTTTTGCCTTGTGTTTATTATTCCCTAGTGTGTGCTGATCATTTTTATACATCATACACAGGTAATGGAGCACAGACGAGATCAGAAACGTTGTTTTTATGATCGAACCTAGGGTTTTAGGTTTTAGGGTTCTAGGATGTTTGATAATGGATGTTTTTGATTGCTTTTCATTTCACATCAGTTTTAGGGGGAGAATAATCAATGAATTAGGATTATAACATCTTTTAGTTGGTTAATTGTTCGATTGAAGCTGTTATAACCTAATTCCTTATTAAAACTGATGTAAACTGAATAATAAGAACAATTGGTCATACACGAGCGTTAATCGGCCTATTTAGGACACATTGTAATCAAAATTATAGGTTAAAAACAAGATTGGCAAAAATTTGAATTTTGGGGATAAACAGGTTTCACTTTCGGTTGATAAAACGGGCGAAAGAGGAAATCAACGGGCGAATGTAGCTTTTTATGGACGAATGTAATTTTGAATCAACACATTTTCACATTCGACCTGAATTTTTCACATTCGTACTCAAAACCTCACATTTGACCTGATAAAAAGGGGCGAATGTGGAATCTGAAAATCTTAAAATTTTCAATTTTTGTCGTTTTCGTATTTTGACGTTTGTTTCTGATTTTGATGTGCAGATGGGTGACCAGACTGAAAATATTGAGACTCCAGTGGAGAATATTGTTACAGATCCAGTTCCAGAGAATGTTCAAGAGGCTGAATCATCTACACCGATAAGCTGGCCGTTTGAGAAAACACACAACTGCTGTGCTTATCTTGGCGATGTTGAAAAGAATGTAGAGTTTACTGGTATCATTGAATTCTTGAAGAGGAGCAGAGTTGTCTATGCTTTAGCTACTCCGACTATCATTTACAAAGATATCATTGAAGATTTCTACAAGAACGCGAAGTATGACTTCTGGGATAATCAGACAATCATTAGAAGCAAGATACAAGACATGGAGATGTTTATTACAGAGTCTGATATTAGAGAAGCGCTCCAGATAAAGTTTGAGGTGAGTGAAGATCCAAGAGAACTATCATGGACTGAACAGAAAGCATGTTTCCTCAGAATGAAGTATAAAGGAGCGATTACTGATGGTTCCATACATAAAGGAAAGCTGGGCGTGCAATTCAAATATTTTGCACATGTCATAATCCACGTGTTTGGATGTGTGAGCGGTGGATATGATGTGATGAGGAGAAGTCTAAGCTCGTTGATGGTTGCGTTGACTCTCAACAAACCATTCAATGTGTCTGGGATGATACTGGATCATATGTTGGAAATGTTAAAGGGTTTGAAGAAGAAGCAATTCATGTTATACCCGAGGTTTCTCATGATGATCTTTGACCACAAGTATCCAGAATTGAAGAAGGATCCAACTATGATCCTAGGTTTGATAATGGATGTTTTTGATTGCTTTTCATTTCACATCAGTTTTAGGGGGAGAATAATCAATGAATTAGGATTATAACATCTTTTAGTTGGTTAATTGTTCGATTGAAGCTGTTATAACCTAATTCCTTATTAAAACTGATGTAAACTGAATAATAAGAACAATTGGTCATACACGAGCGTTAATCGGCCTATTTAGGACACATTGTAATCAAAATTATAGGTTAAAAACAAGATTGGCAAAAATTTGAATTTTGGGGATAAACAGGTTTCACTTTCGGTTGATAAAACGGGCGAAAGAGGAAATCAACGGGCGAATGTAGCTTTTTATGGACGAATGTAATTTTGAATCAACACATTTTCACATTCGACCTGAATTTTTCACATTCGTACTCAAAACCTCACATTTGACCTGATAAAAAGGGGCGAATGTGGAATCTGAAAATCTTAAAATTTTCAATTTTTGTCGTTTTCGTATTTTGACGTTTGTTTCTGATTTTGATGTGCAGATGGGTGACCAGACTGAAAATATTGAGACTCCAGTGGAGAATATTGTTACAGATCCAGTTCCAGAGAATGTTCAAGAGGCTGAATCATCTACACCGATAAGCTGGCCGTTTGAGAAAACACACAACTGCTGTGCTTATCTTGGCGATGTTGAAAAGAATGTAGAGTTTACTGGTATCATTGAATTCTTGAAGAGGAGTAGAGTTGTCTATGCTTTAGCTACTCCGACTATCATTTACAAAGATATCATTGAAGATTTCTACAAGAACGCGAAGTATGACTTCTGGGATAATCAGACAATCATTAGAAGCAAGATACAAGACATGGAGATGTTTATTACAGAGTCTGATATTAGAGAAGCGCTCCAGATAAAGTGAACAGAGATCAAGACCCTCCAGCTACCTGACCAAGACTCACCATTTGACTATTGGTTACTTTTATTCTATGTATTGACGTTATTCGATTCAAGTAATAAAATTTAAGTATTATCATAACATCTGTGTGCATGTTTGTCTGAATGTGAACTAATTGCTATATCTGTAATCATACTTACTTGTACAACAATTAGTTAACTATCAAACGACCAGCTTAACGATTGGTAGAGGTCATCATGTCATTCCAACAGTCGGGAGAGGCCCTACCACCTGAACGACTGGCGGAGACTATCAGACCTGCTTAACAATCGGTAAAGTCATAAAAGGACGCAAAACCCTAATGTAAGGTAAATTGGTAATTACGGTCCGGAACGTAATCATGAATTTACAGGTACGTTAAGGTAGTGTGAAATTTTATCAAGGTTTTCAGTAGTTGACCAATTGTAACCCTGGTTTTCTCTTAACTTCGGGACGAAGTTCCTAAAAGTAGGGGAGACTGTAACATTTCGCATTAAATAAATTGTACGTTACGAATTACTACGACAAGCCTTATTATTATTTTCTTTTTGGAGATATTTCGAACCCCTATAATTATTCATACATACATTTATATACATAATAATAATAATAATAATAACAATAATAATAATAATAATAAAAAAAAAAAAATAGAAACTAGTACCTGATTTATCCCAAACCAGCTACAGCCCAAACCCCCCTCTCTTCCCATTCAGACTGAAGCCCAGATCAGAATCCGGCCCAAGATCCCGGCCCACTTGTCCAAGCCCAAAGTCCAACACCCCTCTCCTTTAGCTGTGAAAAGAAAAAAAATAAAAACACTGACCACGGGACTCGAACCCGGGTCTGTGTCCTGATCACCACGCGCACACACCACTGGGCCAAGCCCTTGTATCTGATTTAATCCTAACCTCAAACATATTTAACACCTCTTAAATCTGGCCCTTTCCTTTCCTTGTAAACAGACGACGAGAGCAGCAGCAGCAAATGGAATGTTTGACCATTCAATTAACCCAATTAACTTGCTTAATTTTATAAATGGTATGATTACATGATGTCCGGCCTATTACAACTTGATTCCACGTCAATTACACGGCAATCGTTGACCAATTGTTCAATCATACGCGTATGATAATAAACGAGGTCAAACTTACCAATTGAACAAACCATCGATCACCTATATAAATTGGACTTCTGCGAAGCATCACAACTCGCTCACAACTCTCTCTCAACCTTCAATTTTCTCTGAAACACTCTAATTATTATTATATTGTTCGTCGTTTGACTTTTGCTTGACCCGACGATTATAATCAAATTCATCACTGTGAGTTATTTTTCTTGTGTGGGTTTCATTAATCGGCAATCAAACAACCATAGCCCCAACATTAATCGGGCTCATGTTGTCTGAATCGTCCAATTGCAATTTCTAGGGCTCGTTTGTATATATTTGGGGATAAACTGATCTGCACGTGTATATTTATATTAAACAGACGAGTTTCATCACAACCACTGGCCTAGGCCAAGTGGTTGTGACCAAGGCTTACACAACAGTCACCCGGGTTCGAGTCCCGGCTCTGACTGCCTTTTTCGTTTCTTTTTCTTTTTAAACAACAAATGCATATATATATATATTATGTTTAAAACTTATAAATTCATTTTTAAATATCAAAACTATTATATAAATTCTGAAAAATTTACATTTACTAAATCTGAGTTAAAAGTGTTATCCACAATTTTTATTTTTCAAAAATTCATTTATTTAATATTTATTATAATTAAATCAATTTTATACTATTATATTTATAAAAATCCATTAAAATATCAAAACAACTTTATTAAATTCTACAAAAATTATTCCATGTTCATACAATGTTAAACTTTACTGAAATAATTTTTAATTCAGAAAAATCATTTATTTTATATTTTTAATCAATTTTTGTTAGATTTAATCATAATTAAATCATAATAAATCCAATTTTTGGTATTTTTGCACCAAAATTTTATACAAATTATTTTTAACCATTTAGAACAGAAATATGATTTTTAAAATAGATATTCTTAAATTTTAGTATTTTTGAATATTAAAGTTAAATTTTGGCTATTTATAATAAATAGATTTAATAATCTATTTTTAAGAAAATAATTTTATAAAAATTATTTTTATACTTTAAATACATCATTGTGGCCATCTTAACTTTAAATTTCCTAAAAAGATTTTTGGGTATTTATTTACTAAATTTCTCTCAATTGGCGAATATTTCTAATATTAATCAAACGAGCAATTATCCCCAATTCGAAGCCCTAGAACTTATACATTTGTAGACTTGATAGACTTAGACATATTTATTACCTCATTTTAGGGTGATACTTGATACATTTGGTCAACACTTTTCTCAACAGATATAACATTTTACCAAGGTGAGTTTACATAGCCCCTTTACTCTATTTTCACTATTTTTGGGGTGAAACATGTTCAAATATTTTTTACTCATATATACTTGTGATTCAATTACAACATCATTCTATCATTTGACTGTAACAAAAAGACACAGTACAATCATTAACAATGATCAAGCCGCCTGTTTAGATTATAGCGCTATAGGTCTGACAAACCCATCCCACCCGCATAGACTCAGGGATGATCGATAACAGTAATAACATTTAACTAACTTGCGAGTTAGTCATCAGTCGACACAAGGTTTGGTTGTACAAAGACGCATTGCTACATGTCGGTATTATACTCTATCATCATACAACTTTGAATGTTGTACAAACTATCGTTACCATTTATTTTCACCAACCTATGTATTCTCACCAACAATTGTTGACCCAAAATATTTTCAACTTAACATGTTTCAGGTTCTACTTGTTTGGAAGATTTGCTTGAAGATACGTGCATAGTTTCATTCAATTTGATGTATGAAGTCTTGTAGAATCATTGTATGTAAATTAATTAAATCATTTAATGAAATCTGATATTCATCATGAGCTACTGAACAATCATCAATACGTGGCACCCCGATGTTTCCGCCATCGGTTGGGGTGTTACAGATTGGTATCAGAGCCATGGTTATAGGGAATTAGGTTATTAGAGAAATAATCTAGTCTATAACCATAGGATTTAACCAGTACTTGCTTCTTTTGTTTGCTATTCTCTATCCCTCTCCTACTTCATATCCTCCCTACAAGAAGGTTGCTCTCCATCAATGGATCTACTCATAGACTAATAGGACAAAATCCCCAGGTTTAACCTGAACCACCTTGAGATCACGTTGAAGTTCTAGATTTTAATAACGAACACGTGCAATCTGGAAGGGTGAACGCCTGTATTCTGAGTCTTCTGTCTAGGCTGGCATTGCGCATATATCCCAATCAGACGAGGGACCCGGATGCCTACCTGGGAATTCTCGGGATGAGTGTTCACTTATAGGCTAAAGCACGTCTTCATATGTTATTAGAATTGAGAATCTTTGATAAGTCAACGTTTTCGTTTATTCGTTTTAATTAATGAATAAATGATTACACTCCTTATATAATCTCATTCATTTCATTGTGTCTATTACAGATCATGCCTCCTCGTCGCAGCACTCGCAACAGCAATGGTGAGAACCACGAAGAAGGTGGTGATAACCATAGCCACAACCATGACCAAGTTCCTAACCACAACAACAATGGGGTTGATGCTCAACTGGCTGCGATCATTTCTCAACAAATGGCGCAGCAAATCGCAACTCTGGTTCCCAATTTACTCGCTCAGGTCATCCAATTGAACGGCAACGGGAATGGTCACAACAACGGGAACGGGAACGGCAATGGCAATGGAAATGGACCCCAAGCCTGTACCCTTAAGCATTTCAACTCTTGTAACCCTCCAAAGTTTAGTGGTGAAGAAGGAGCTACTGGACTCCTCCAATGGTTTGAGGGTATTGAGAATGCCTTCATCAACAGTGAATGCCCCAACAACTTCAAGGTTCGTTACGCCATGAGTGTTCTCCATAAACGAGCACTCACATGGTGGAATGAAGAAAAGCGTACTCGTGGGGCCGAGGTTGCTCTTACTATGACATGGGACCAAGTCAAAGAGATCATGAAGGAAGAGTTTTGTCCTCGCAATGAAGTTAAGAAGCTTGAGGATGAGTTCCACACCTTAGCTCAAGATAGTGGGGAAAACCTTGCCTACAACACCCGCTTTCATGAGCTTAGCTTATTGCTGCCCCACAAAGTCACTCCCCTGTCGGTAGCCATCGAGAAGTACATCGGTGGTCTGCCCATGCAAATCCAGGATACGGTGTGGGGAAGGAATCCTGCCACCTTGGAGGAAGCCAAACGTTTAGCAGCTACCTTAACTGATAATCACGTAAAGAACGGGACCTTAGTTCGGAAAGGCAATAAAACAAGTATTGTAGCCGCGGTAACCACTGAGAACCAGAAACGTAAAACCAGGGATCCTGATGCAAACCTCACTCCACAAGCTTCTAACAAGAAACCTTATACAGGAAACCATCCATTGTGCAACACATGCAACCGACATCATCCCACTGCTTCAGCATGTCGCTTGTGCACCAATTGTGGTAGGTATGGCCATCTAGTTAATACATGTCGCGAGACCCCAAATCCTAATGCCAACCAACCCATCAACCCTGCTCAGGCTGCTAATCCTAATCGATACAACTATGGTCAATGCTATGAATGTGGAGACCCAAATCACTTCCGTAACCGATGCCCTAAACTGAACAGAGATCAAGACCCTCCAGCTACCTGACCAAGACTCACCATTTGACTATTGGTTACTTTTATTCTATGTATTGACGTTATTCGATTCAAGTAATAAAATTTAAGTATTATCATAACATCTGTGTGCATGTTTGTCTGAATGTGAACTAATTGCTATATCTGTAATCATACTTACTTGTACAACAATTAGTTAACTATCAAACGACCAGCTTAACGATTGGTAGAGGTCATCATGTCATTCCAACAGTCGGGAGAGGCCCTACCACCTGAACGACTGGCGGAGACTATCAGACCTGCTTAACAATCGGTAAAGTCATAAAAGGACGCAAAACCCTAATGTAAGGTAAATTGGTAATTACGGTCCGGAACGTAATCATGAATTTACAGGTACGTTAAGGTAGTGTGAAATTTTATCAAGGTTTTCAGTAGTTGACCAATTGTAACCCTGGTTTTCTCTTAACTTCGGGACGAAGTTCCTAAAAGTAGGGGAGACTGTAACATTTCGCATTAAATAAATTGTACGTTACGAATTACTACGACAAGCCTTATTATTATTTTCTTTTTGGAGATATTTCGAACCCCTATAATTATTCATACATACATTTATATACATAATAATAATAATAATAATAACAATAATAATAATAATAATAAAAAAAAAATAGAAACTAGTACCTGATTTATCCCAAACCAGCTACAGCCCAAACCCCCCTCTCTTCCCATTCAGACTGAAGCCCAGATCAGAATCCGGCCCAAGATCCCGGCCCACTTGTCCAAGCCCAAAGTCCAACACCCCTCTCCTTTAGCTGTGAAAAGAAAAAAAATAAAAACACTGACCACGGGACTCGAACCCGGGTCTGTGTCCTGATCACCACGCGCACACACCACTGGGCCAAGCCCTTGTATCTGATTTAATCCTAACCTCAAACATATTTAACACCTCTTAAATCTGGCCCTTTCCTTTCCTTGTAAACAGACGACGAGAGCAGCAGCAGCAAATGGAATGTTTGACCATTCAATTAACCCAATTAACTTGCTTAATTTTATAAATGGTATGATTACATGATGTCCGGCCTATTACAACTTGATTCCACGTCAATTACACGGCAATCGTTGACCAATTGTTCAATCATACGCGTATGATAATAAACGAGGTCAAACTTACCAATTGAACAAACCATCGATCACCTATATAAATTGGACTTCTGCGAAGCATCACAACTCGCTCACAACTCTCTCTCAACCTTCAATTTTCTCTGAAACACTCTAATTATTATTATATTGTTCGTCGTTTGACTTTTGCTTGACCCGACGATTATAATCAAATTCATCACTGTGAGTTATTTTTCTTGTGTGGGTTTCATTAATCGGCAATCAAACAACCATAGCCCCAACATTAATCGGGCTCATGTTGTCTGAATCGTCCAATTGCAATTTCTAGGGCTCGTTTGTATATATTTGGGGATAAACTGATCTGCACGTGTATATTTATATTAAACAGACGAGTTTCATCACAACCACTGGCCTAGGCCAAGTGGTTGTGACCAAGGCTTACACAACAGTCACCCGGGTTCGAGTCCCGGCTCTGACTGCCTTTTTCGTTTCTTTTTCTTTTTAAACAACAAATGCATATATATATATATTATGTTTAAAACTTATAAATTCATTTTTAAATATCAAAACTATTATATAAATTCTGAAAAATTTACATTTACTAAATCTGAGTTAAAAGTGTTATCCACAATTTTTATTTTTCAAAAATTCATTTATTTAATATTTATTATAATTAAATCAATTTTATACTATTATATTTATAAAAATCCATTAAAATATCAAAACAACTTTATTAAATTCTACAAAAATTATTCCATGTTCATACAATGTTAAACTTTACTGAAATAATTTTTAATTCAGAAAAATCATTTATTTTATATTTTTAATCAATTTTTGTTAGATTTAATCATAATTAAATCATAATAAATCCAATTTTTGGTATTTTTGCACCAAAATTTTATACAAATTATTTTTAACCATTTAGAACAGAAATATGATTTTTAAAATAGATATTCTTAAATTTTAGTATTTTTGAATATTAAAGTTAAATTTTGGCTATTTATAATAAATAGATTTAATAATCTATTTTTAAGAAAATAATTTTATAAAAATTATTTTTATACTTTAAATACATCATTGTGGCCATCTTAACTTTAAATTTCCTAAAAAGATTTTTGGGTATTTATTTACTAAATTTCTCTCAATTGGCGAATATTTCTAATATTAATCAAACGAGCAATTATCCCCAATTCGAAGCCCTAGAACTTATACATTTGTAGACTTGATAGACTTAGACATATTTATTACCTCATTTTAGGGTGATACTTGATACATTTGGTCAACACTTTTCTCAACAGATATAACATTTTACCAAGGTGAGTTTACATAGCCCCTTTACTCTATTTTCACTATTTTTGGGGTGAAACATGTTCAAATATTTTTTACTCATATATACTTGTGATTCAATTACAACATCATTCTATCATTTGACTGTAACAAAAAGACACAGTACAATCATTAACAATGATCAAGCCGCCTGTTTAGATTATAGCGCTATAGGTCTGACAAACCCATCCCACCCGCATAGACTCAGGGATGATCGATAACAGTAATAACATTTAACTAACTTGCGAGTTAGTCATCAGTCGACACAAGGTTTGGTTGTACAAAGACGCATTGCTACATGTCGGTATCATACTCTATCATCATACAACTTTGAATGTTGTACAAACTATCGTTACCATTTATTTTCACCAACCTATGTATTCTCACCAACAATTGTTGACCCAAAATATTTTCAACTTAACATGTTTCAGGTTCTACTTGTTTGGAAGATTTGCTTGAAGATACGTGCATAGTTTCATTCAATTTGATGTATGAAGTCTTGTAGAATCATTGTATGTAAATTAATTAAATCATTTAATGAAATCTGATATTCATCATGAGCTACTGAACAATCATCAATACGTGGCACCCCGATGTTTCCGCCATCGGTTGGGGTGTTACATAGGCATTGACATGGATGAGTTGAATACTGGAGAGACTGTGGTAGTAAACTTGCCCAAGCCAAAGCACAAGACCATGTCTAAGAAGACAAGTACTAAGCAGTTGAGAGAGAAAGAATTAGCACAACTTTTGAAGGGAAAAAGAGTACCCGATGCTGGTACGTCATCGAAGCTGTCTTCACCGGTCACTAAAAAGAAAAAGAAATCTAAAGAGGCAGAGACATTATCAGCTGATCAATTGAATATTGCACTGGATAATGTACTTGACATGTTTAGAAAGCCTCAGAAAGAAAAGGAAGTTGAAGTTGAGCCATCTAGATCCAAATCTAAGAAGGTCACTGTGGATGATGATGTAATGAAGCAGGTGAACAAGAAAATGGATGACATGATGAAGATGATAGTGGCTCAACAAGCTGAAATAGCCAAGTTCAAGCAGAATGACGAAAAGATGCTTCAGATAGTGGTAGCTTCTAAGTCAAATCAAGATGAGATTAATGAGAAGGTTAAGAAGCTTGAAGCAAAGAATAAAAAGCTTGAGGGTAAATGTTCAAGAAACAAGAACAGGCTAAAGTTGATTAAAGAAGACAACAAAGAACTAAAGGCTGAGAACAAACGCCTTAGTGATTTGATTGATAATTTGTACAATGTTGCACCCAAGTTGAAGGAGGGAGAAGAAGATAAAGAAATAGAAGAAGAGCAAGTTGACTTTGAACAGTCTGAATCGGACAAAGAAAAAGATGATGATGAAGATGATGAAGAGTCAGAGAAAAGTGATGATGAGGATGATAAGAATGATGATGATGATGATGCAGAAGGGTCTGGGAGTCAGAAAGAGGATGATAGTAGTAGTGATGATGATAATGATGGAGGAGATGATACGTCAAAGTTTACATATGAAAAGAGAACACCTAAAAAGAAAAATGTTGGAGAATCAAGTTCGAAGGAAAAGAAAGGTGAGAACGTTGATTCAGATGAGAGTATCTTCTGGAATGAAAAGGTGAGATCATTAAAAGATGATGCTAAACAAGTATATATAGATATGTTGGAAAGAAGAGAATGGACTATTGAGTTCACAGGATGTTTTGCTGAGATATTCCAAACAGATGACATGAGATATGAATTGGAATACAACGATCCTGATCTTGAAGAAGGTGAAGTACCTGCTTCTGTGGCAAAGGAAATTCTGGATGGACTTGCACAGAGAGTAGGGAAAACATTTGAGGAGTTTATTGTAGATGAGTCGATTCCAGATATTTCTGAAAAGGATATTGGAAGTCACTCAGATGACAAGAATACTCCTGAGCTTGATGAAGTGGAAGTTGAAGACATATCGCATGAAGAATTTCCACAGTACTTCAAACAAACTGATGAAGATGAGATATTTCCTAACTTTACTGAGACACCAAACATTTCGGCAAAGAATAAGGCAAAGCAAAGAAGTGCAGAGTTTGTAAAGAAGGTGTTTGGTGCTGATAAGCAAGAGTCTTCAAATCAATCTGATGAATTGAAGAGTTATTTGAAGAAATTAAGAGAAATGGATGAAAACCGACCGAAGCCTGAAGCTCAAGGAAATTTCTATAGATTTCACAATGCCAAGTTCAAAGGCAGAGCTCTTGGGTGGACATATTTGGGCAGGCTGAAGTGTATAGCTGCTAAATGGGAAACAGGGATCTTGTACTTTAACAGATTCATTGATTTGCTAACTCTACCGTACTGGGCGGTCAGAGATTTATGTAGATTCCCTATGTCAGGTGCTTCAGTGAACGGTACACATGTCGGTTGGTGTGCAGACAAGCTGGTTTGGGAAAGTAGAACGAGATGGAATAGATTCAAGCCACAATATCCCCGAAGAAAAGTTCATAGGGATATTGATCCTCAAACCAAGCTGAAGCGGGTTACTTTGATATACAAGGCACCTGAAGTGATGAGAAAAATACCTTTGATGCCCATGCCACAACATTTCAGTGCTGACTTTATTTTCTGGTATTATGATTGGAGGAAGGCTGAAGCAGTGATAGTGTTGAGAGACGGGAAGGACAAATACAAGCATGTTCATGTATTTGATCCAATGTGGTTGATTAACTGTACTTTTGAAGACATCATCATGCTTTTCTATAATCCGATTTATTTTGAGCCGAAAGACGCTGATCAAGCAAAGAAGTATACTCAAGTGGTTGGAGTTTGCTTTGCATATGATATTAATGCGGGGAGTAATTTGGAGAACAAACTTGGCAAGACGGTGAAGATGGCAAATGTGTCGAAACCGGTGAAGAGAAAGTTAGAGCCTGTAATGACCAAAGAGCAGAAGAAACAGCTCAGAATTAAGTTGTTGAACAAAGCCATGGACGAAGACAGAAGACAATCCAATCGATAGTCGAGGGGGAGTTTGTAGATGCGTTTTGCGACTAGTGATTGGATATTAACATACGTTAAAGGTTGCTGATGGATTGAAGGTGGAAACTGACTGGTCGAATGTAGGCTATAATGGGCGAAGGTAGAATGGATCCTGATCAAGTTACACATTCGTACCCTAGTGTGGGCGAATGTGGAAGAACTCCACATTCGACCATACCTACTGGGCGAATGTGCAGACATTATATATAGATTTTGTGTATTTGTGAATGTAAGAGATTTATTAGTTGTGTGTGTTTTGAGGTCAGGTTCCAGGTTTGTTTGAGAGTGTCTGTAAGTGATCTAGATTAACCAAAGTGTAATTGTAATCAAGTTTATGAACAAGTTAATCTATGAAAAGCTTTGAAAATGATATTGATTGTGTTTTGATTTGAGTTTCTATCAGTTTGTTCAAAGCTAGGGTTTCCGCACCTGGTTTTGTAACTTGTATGATCATTTAATCCTGTTTTAGTCAAAATCTTTCGCTTACACTTTTTACCAAGGCTCATGATCTTTACAGGCCCAAATAAGTCCATATGGAGTAGTTGAAGACATGCAGTTGTTTTTTATTCTTCAATAGACTTATAAGAGGACTTATGCTGTTTACCCTTTAAACAGGATACACAGTGTTCTTGACACTGGTATACTTTTAAGGGTAGACCTCTGACCAAGCCCATTTTTGTGACTTTATTTATGGTTTTAAAGTTCACATGGCCAAGTCTCCTGTGCCAGAGATCAGTTTCTGAAGTTGATGCCCTTGAGAAGAAACAGGCAGTGTTGTTCAGTACTTTGTCTTTTTCAATGTTTACTGCATAGACATTGCCACATCTTTTGGCAATTAACAAAGTATGATCTTCAATGATCTTCTCTATCAACTTCTGGCCTTCTGGTGATATGATCTTGCATGCTGTCTTTGTGAAAAAGGAAGAATATCCTTTATCACACATTTGTGACACACTAAGCAAGTTGTACTCAAGGTTTTCAACCAGATTGACCTTGTCAAACTGTATTTTGCCAGAGGAGACATTGCCATGTCCTAGCACATATCCCTTAGCATTGTTCCCAAAGGACACAGATCCATCTCTTTGACTGATAAAATTGTTTATCAGGTATCTGCATCCTGTCATGTGCATTGAGCCTCCACTGTCTACATACCAAATGCTATTCAAGCCTCTGGAAACTCTCTGCACAATATAGCAAATTAGTTAGATTTAGGAACCCAAGCCAGTTTGGCTTTGGGTTTGCTCTTGAGAACATTTACAGTTTGTTCTTGACCAAGTTTAGAAATCCATGTCTTTTTGGCAATGGATTTTGCATTAAGCACAATGGTGGTATCCTTTTGAGGACCACCATCAACTTTGGTCATCAGTAGTTGTACCATGTTCATAAGATCTTTAATCTCAGCAGTTTGTGAAACTGCTGATGATTTAGGTCTAACTACTGAAAGAGAATTTTGAGAAAAAGACTTTGGTTGAGATTTTGTCTTTTTCTGAGAAAGGGTTTTTGCTGGTTGTTGTTTCTTGGGAGAAAAGGTTTTTACATAATCATTTTTTATTTGTTCCCCCACAACCAGTTGTTGATTTTTCTTATTAAACTGAATACCCTTTCTATATCTGCAAAATTCTGTTTTGTGGTTGAACAGACCACAAATTTCACATTCTTTTGTCTTTTCTTTCAAAGACAAATCTCTGACAGTTTTGATTGGTTTTAGGTCATCAGTAGTTTTCAGGTTCTCAACTCCTGATGTAGTTGAAACTGCTGATGACTTAAAGTCAGATTTAATCAATACTTCTGAAGAACTTTCTTTGTGTGATTTTAGAAAGTTTTCATGGAAAGATGTGCATTCTTCCTCTTCAGAAGTTTCACCTGAAACAATTTTTCTCCCATCTTCAGTAGTTTTGGGAGAGAAATCTGTTGGTGTTTCAGTGTGATTGTACCCTATGCCAAACCTAACATTTGAAGCACTTTGTTTGTTTAGCAATAGTTGGTACCCCTTACAAGATTCCACCCATTTTTCACATGTGACCTTGGTGTCAGCAAGCTCTTGTCTGACATTTCCTAGGTCATTAATCATTATTTTGATTTGTGCTTGGGTTTCAATAGCAGAGTTAGTTAATTTAGAAACTTCTTTTGTTTTTGCAGAAAGTTTTCTTTCTAAATCACATTTTATCTGAGTGAGTTTTCTCTCAGAGTCATTGGCTTTTCCTTGTAAGTGCACATTTGTCTCTCTTATGAGAGCAAAAGATTCTTTGCATGAATTTGAACATAATTTTGTCAAAGATTCTTTTGATACCTGTGACAAGGCAGATTTTGAGGAGCATCCCTCAAATGCCATTAAGGCAAAGTTCTTTCTGCCATTGTCAGGCTCTCCCCAGTTGATGTCAAACATTTTGTTGTCTGCATCAGGATTGCACTCTGCGGTGTCAAAAGGAAGACTGCTCCAGTCAACATACCCTGAGGTAAATAAACTTTGTTGAGAGGGTTGTTGTTGCTGTGGAGGTTGTTGAGCAGCTGGAAAGGGAGGGATTGATTGTTGGCTCTGCATCTGTTGAGCAGGCATCTGTACATATTGTACTTGTGGCACATATTGGTGTTGTGGAGCTTGTGCCTGTACAAAATGTGCACTCCCTTGTGTTCCATTATTCCTGTTATAATTGGGGTTAAAATTGTTTCCAGACTGAGATTGGTTAAAGCCAGAGCTTCTACATTCTCTAGCAAAGTGTCCCAACTTTTGACACTTATGACATCTAAGTTTAGATTTGTCAAAACCAATTTTTGTAGAACTGTTAAGTCCTGGAAACTTCCTTCCTGACCTTTTGTAAAATTTATTTGTTTTTAAACTTAACATGGCCAGTTGGTGCAAAATATCCATTTCTTCAAGGTCATCACTGCTGAAACTATTTAAGTCATCCATGATAAAACACATGTTATCAGCAGTTTGACCAAAGTCATTATTTTCATAACCTGGGAATGATCTTTCAGATGAGATCCCAGCAGTTATGTCAATGTGGTCAAAAGATCCAAAACTATTTGAACAAGTTGGTGAGTCTTGTCCCAATAGTGCTGTACTACCAGGTAGATAGTCATCAGCAGTTTTACCAGAATTTTGTAACTTTTTCTTTTGATCAATTTCTCTCTCAAAAGTAAGTAATCTCCCATGAAGTTTTGTAAGAGTGAGGGAGCTAAAATCTGGTGAAGATCTTAAGACTATTGAGTATGTTTCCCATTTATCAGGTAAAGACCTTAAAAATCTATGAAGCATAGATACAGTTGTATAGGTCTGACCATTTAGTTTTAGCTCAGATATTAATGAGGAAAATCTTTCAAATTGCTGAGTTAAAGTTTCCCCATTAATGTGAGCAAAAGTTTCATATTGTTGAGCCATGATTTCTCTGGTGTTGGCAATCACCTCTTCAGTTCCTCCAAACTGTTCTTTTAGGCAGTCCCAAAGTTCTTTAGCACTATCACAATGTAATAGCCCAGAATAGATTTCATTTGGGAGTGCCATTGCCAACATAGAAAAAGCTTTTGCATCAAGCTCAAGTTTTAGGAAATCATCATCAGTATAGTCTTTTGGTTCTTTTGGAATCTCTTCCTTAGTTTCAAGATTTATGTTTACTGGTTTATGAGGACCATATATCACAGATCTCCAACAACATGTGTTGGTTTGTGACAAGGTATGTGCCATTCTCTTTTGCCATATGTTATATTCATTTCTTACAAGCATGGCAGGTTTAGTGGCAGAACCAGTATTATGAGGATCCATTTTAAAGAGTATTGATTTGTCAAATATCTCTTAAAGTGATGGATGTTGAAAAAAGTGAGCTTATAATCCTTTATTGAATATCAATAAGAGCCTGTGTCTGATTCTCAATTTGTTAGATTGATATGTGATCAGATAAACCAGTGCTCTGATACCAATTGTTGGATCAGTATTAAGCTGCTCTTTTGGTTTGAACTTGCTAGTTGACACTTAAGTGTTTAGCAAGTTCTTTGTGAGTGTTAGCACAGTGGAATGTTTATAAGTTTATAGCTACACTTTGTCAACAGGAGTTATTACTCCCCCTGGAATCAAGAACTAATAAATGAGAAGTGTTTATTGAGAATCTAAGTATTGAATGAGAATGAAACACTTTGACAGATTCTCAGTAAACACGAAATGGAAATAACAATAATAAGAGTTGAAGGATTTCTTGTATTAAAATCAATGTCTAAAATAGAAGGATGAATCCTCCTATTTATAGACTTTACAAATACATGAACCTTGCCAAAAAGCAAGTTCAGAAACAAGTTGCAACAAGTTGCAGTCTTGGAACTTGTACATAAAGTAAAAAGAAATACTAAAGTATTAAACTACTGATATACAAGGGCGGTGGAAAAGATCTTCTTTAAGTACTGATGAATGACAAACTACTGATGAGTAGTTTGTCTTCAGCAGTTCTTCAGTTGAAGTGTCTGGTTTGAACTTCAGAACTTCTGATGACTTCTTCTTCAGTACTTCTGAATCTCTTCTTCAGCAGTTTGATTCCTTGTCTTCAGCAGTTCCATACTTAGAGTATTTTGACAGAAAGTGAATTAGACTAAGGTTTGCAAAAGTGGTTTCACCAATCCTTTTTGTCCTAACAGTTGGCAATGAAACGACGGTAGTAACCAGCAAGACCAAGAAACGAACGAACCTCAGTGGGAGTTTTGGGTACAATCCAGCTTTTTATGGCTTCAATCTTAGCAGGGTCTACGTGTATTCCTTTGTCGTTTATTACGTGACCAAGGAATTGAACTTCCTTAAGCCAAAATTCACATTTGGAGAACTTGGCATACAGTTGCTCATCACGAAGAAGGCTTAAAACTTGGCGAAGATGCTGTTCATGGGTAGTCCTGGATTTGGAGTAAATGAGGATATCGTCGATGAATACAATTACGAATTTGTCCAAGAAAGGTTTGCAAACTCGATTCATAAGATCCATGAAAACCGCAGGTGCATTGGTTAGACCGAAAGGCATAACCATGAACTCATAGTGACCGTAACGAGTTCGAAAGGCGGTTTTGGGAATGTCATCCTCATGAACGCGAAGTTGATGATATCCTAAACGAAGGTCGATCTTCGAAAAACAAACTGCACCCTGAAGTTGATCAAAAAGATCATCGATGCGAGGTAGAGGGTATCGATTCTTTATCGTAAGCTTATTAAGTTCACGATAGTCAATGCACATACGAAAAGTCCCATCTTTCTTCTTAACGAACAACACTGGAGCTCCCCAAGGCGAGGAACTCGGACGGATGAAACCTTTGTCAGTCAATTCCTGAAGTTGGCTAGCAAGTTCTTGCATTTCCGAAGGTGCAAGACGATATGGGGCTTTAGCGACTGGAGTAGCACCAGGAACAAGATCAATACGAAAATCGACAGAGCGAACAGGAGGTAACCCAGCTAAATCCTAAGGAAAAACTTCTGGGAAATCACACACAACTGGAACATCTTGGATACTCTTACCCTTATCCTTCTTTTCCACAACATGAGCCAAGAAAGATATATACTTCTTACGAAGATATTTTTGAGCTTGAGTGCAAGACATGAGTTTCAAACCCTTCGATGTCGTTTCCCCATAAACAGATAAAGATTCACCAGATGAAAGTGGAATTCGAATATACTTTTCAAAGCAGACAACCTCAGCATGGTGTTTAGAAAGCCAATCCATGCCTACTATGACATCGAAACTACCCAATCTCATTGGTATCAGGTCAATAGGGAAATCATAGTCATTTAGATTCAACGTGCAATTTCAGATCACAGATTTTATAACAATAGGATTTCCATCAACGACCTCCACGGTAAAAGGATGTGTAAGACGAGAACGATCACGAGCAAGTAAAGGTTCAAATTCTAACGAGACAAAACTCTTATCCGCACCGGTATCAAACAAAATTGAGGCACACAAATTGTTAATAAGAAATGTACCGTTGACCACATCATTGGAAGCTTGAGCTTGATTAGCATTGATGTTGAAAGCACGGCCGCGAGCTGGAGCTGCTTGGATTGCTGGAACTGCTGGGGCTGCTGGAGTGTGCTGGCGAGACTGGATAAAAGCAGTCAGATGAGGACACCTATCTTGCCTGTAGTTAGGATCACCACAAGCATAACAAGTTCTGGGTTGACCAGTCCTCTGGTTTTGAGCATTCCCAGATTTAGTTTCTCGGCAGTGAGAGGTAGTATGGCCTATTTTGCCGCAATTGTCACACTTCCAGCAAGGTCGGTCAGTAGGGTGGTGCCAATTGCATTTACTACACTTGGGGAAAATGCCAGTATAAGGTTTTGGGCCTGATTGGGCTTGAGGTGCGGCAGGTGGGTTAGTAGCGGGAATTTGATTAATAGGTGCAACAACAGCATAATTTTGACTCCTACCTTTACGTTTCTTGTTGGATCCAGAAGTAGAGGTAGAGGCAGAGGTAGTTTTGAGAGGTTCAGTAGTAGCAGGGGTTGAAGAGGTTTCAGTTGGTCGCTTAGTACCTTTACGAGTCAGGGTACCATCCTTGACATGCTTGTCGGTAAGAGATGCTGCAAGACGAATGGCATCCTCTACAGTAGCAGGTTTACTCCCCATAACTGTATCATGGATCTGAGGTGGTAGTCCCTCAATATACTTCTCAATGGCTAAGGGCAGTGGTGTCACCATACGAGGAATCAGTAAGCTCAACTCGTAATAACGGTTGTTGTAGGGAACGTTGTTTCCACTATCCTGTTTGAGGTGATAGAACTCATCCTCCAATTTCTTCATCTCACTACGAGGACAGAACTCAGTAGTCATGGAAATTTTGAAATCATCCCAAGACATAGCTAAAGCAGCCTCCGTCCCTCGAGCATGTTTTTCACCATTCCACCAAGTGAGCGCTCTTTTTTGAAGAACACCCGTGGCATGACGAACACGTAAGTTGGCTGGACAGTCGCTATTAATGAACGTATTCTCCATACTTTCGAACCATTCAAGTAACCCAGTGGCTCCCTCAGTGCCATTAAACTTGTTGGGATGGCAAGAGTTGAAGTGCTTGAAAGTGCACTTATTCTCACTAGCTCCACCATTTCCACCCGCATTCCCGTTAGAGTTCCCATTCGAGCTACCGTTCGGGTTAAGGTTTGGAATAATAGCATTAATGATGTTAGGAACAAGTGTTTCCAACTTGTCATTGAGCATGGTCGCGATACGCTGATCAGATTTCAACTTAGCTTGACGCTTAGAGGCTCTTTTGCGAGATTCGCGATCAGACATCTACAAAAATAAAGCAACACGTATGAGATCCAATATCAAAATTTTGAATGACACATAGCATACGAGAAATTTTGCATAATTAAAGAGTAACTTAGAATTTAATATAGGAAAATTTTCAATAAATTAATAATGAAAATCAAATCATGATAAAAGCAAATGAAATATCAAGAATAAAATGAGATATTTGGGATTGTTTATCAGGAAACTGGTGACCAGCCAAAGAAATTAAAATATTATTAGTGACTCGTGGGGGCGTACTTTAGCCTATAAGTGAATGCTCATCCCGAGAATTCCCAGGTAGGTAAACGGGTCCCTCGTCTGATTGGGATTTATGCGAATTACCAACCTAGACAGAAAACTCAGAATACAGGCGCTCACCCTTCCAGATTGCACGTGCCCCGTCACAAATAATTTTCCAAAACTTTAGCGGATCTTGAGATGTGGAAATATATATCATTGAGATGTGGATTTCACTCCTAACCCAAAGATATACTTCCAAAAAGTAAAAATACGATGGAGTGAAACTGGTCACTAAGATAAGGATATCACTCCTATCTTAGTGATTTAAGTTTCTTTTGGAGGGATAGATTCCTTGAGATTTGGACGTCTCCTATCTCGAAAGGAAAATATTCCAAGATAAATAAATAAAACATGTAAGGAGTGAAACTATTCACCAAGATATGGATATCACTCCTAACTTGGTGTTTTCGTTTCGTTTGTGGAATATGATCTTCTTGAATATAAGGAAAAGCATAAGGAGAAATCTATCTAAAGTAATAAGAGGATAAAAGAAAACATATAAAGGGTAACTTAGTTATAGTCTAGGTCAAAAGCATTTACTAATAACCTAATTCCCTATAACCATGGCTCTGATACCAATCTGTAATACCCCAACCGATGGCGGAAACATCGAGGTGTCACGTAGTGACGATTGTTCAAAAACACATGGACTAAATTGTAAATATTAATAGCAACACACTTTCATTATCCAAAAGGAAATACAAAAGTCTTAATAAAAATCTCAAACATAGTTAAATAAATATTCAATCTTTTATTTAAGCACTAGGTCCAGCCTAAGCGTGAAAGCATGTAATATCAAACGTCACCTGAAACATGTACAAAACAATTTTGTCAACACATATAATGTATTGGTGAGTACACCCGTTTGATATATATAAAAAAAATGTTTTGCAATTCATGTGTTGTATACCGTTTGCAAATATGTAATAAGTAGTATTAGTCAAAACCAAACCTGAGAATAATGACTAACACATGACTAACAATCTGAATAATGAATTAACAAGACAATGACCAAGATTCTCTTAACAGAGTCTCAAGGGGGTATACCATAGTACTATTCATTGAAATGCTAGGCCGTCCAGCGGTTAATGATTAAGCATAATACACACCAAATCACATAAGGCAAACACACATGAGAATTGCATAAGAAATAGAAACTTGATTAATAGGTACATGAGTCACCCCAAAATAGTAAAACAGTAAAAAGGGGAAAAGATATACTCACAGTTTCGCTAAATATAAATTCCGAGAAAGTTCGTCGTAAAGGCTTAAGAATTCCGAGGAACTCAACCTATATATAAAACACTAAATGAGGAATATGTCTAAAAAGTCTAAGACGACCAATCATCTAAGGTATTAGGGCTTGCTAGACTCGTATTAGGGAAGGTGAAATTGTTAATAATAACTTGAACGACAGTTTTTTTTTTGAAATATATATATATATATCATGATTTATTTAGTGAGTGATTAAACACTTATGTATTTCACATATAGAAATATTTTCTACTTTATAGAAAAATATTCATGAAATAAATTTTATGATTTATATTTAATTAAATAATTTATTATATCAAATTTTAAATATAGATAGAATAAATAACACGAGCTATGATTCCAAAGTGATATTATTATGAGAAAAGATTATTTTATGGTGTGAAATACTAAAAATAATATTTCCATAATTTCTCTCAAATTATTTGTATTTAAAACATATTTAATGAGTTTAAATAGTGTTTTAATGGTTAAAATTAGTAAAAATAACAAAAATAACCATTTTATAAAAAAATTACATTTTATTACAGTTTATTATTCATAAAAATAATTCTCCAGAAAATTTGAGGTTAAAATCTCTTACAATGAATTTTTAATCATTTAATTATGATTAAAACAATTAAATTCAATAAAAATATAAAATTGAGACATTTTCCGGAAAATAAAAGTGTGGAAATTTTATTTTAGGTGTCAAGATGTTATGTCTAAATTTTTATAATTTTTGGATCAAAAATGAATTTATTATGAATATTCTAAGTTTATATGTATAATATATGTGTATAATCAAGAAAAAAAAAAGAAAATATAAACCAAAAGAGTGGTGGTCCAAGGGGTCGAACCCGGAGCCCCTCTGTGCAACCCAACAGCGTTAACCACTACCCCATTTCACTGTTTGTGTTTTACTTTAAAACTAAAACATATTTGTCTTCTTAACACCTTCAATCTTCTTCTTCCCCAATTACCGAGCCCAAGAACCCTAACCCTAAGATTTACAATCCAACACCAAGAACGGTTTTAACCCTCGAGACCATGGGGTTTTTACAGAGGGCACAACAAGGATCAAAATTACATAAAAAATAGCGACTTACAAACTCGTGATCCGGTTGAAATCAAGGTTGCAGGTCCGACTTTCCTAAGTCAAAACCCGAGTGATTTGGTCTCGCTCTGTAGTGTTTTGATGTGGGTTTTAGTTGTGTGAAGATTATGGAACGACTTGGCATCATCAATTTATAGTTAATAATCCGTTTAAAGGCGTTTGGACTTGACCGGAATGAATGTGACGGTTACACATAGGTCGAATCATAACCCACTTTAAAACGCGTTTAAGACACCTAAACATGGCCGAAACTGATACTTAATGATGGAGAAACGCATTTCAATATTTATTAGAAGTAAATGGACATTAAAAAAAGGGTGTTTGGTCTCGCCGGAAGGCTTCGCCGGAGCAGTTTGTCGGCCGGAAAAACGATTCAGCAGCATGGGGAGAGGGAAACCTTTTAAAACTTTTGGAACTTGGCAGAATTGGCCCCTCTTATTTAACCTAAGTTAGTTTCAAGGTTTTCTTGTTAGTTTTCCCTTTATAATAACTAACTAAGTTAACTATTTAACTTAAAACTTGTATAACTTGAAATTTTTATGATATATATATATATATATATATATTTTCGAATAACGTTGCAACATACGCGTTAGATTAAATCGAGATCGAGATCCATAATACATGCAAAAAATATAACTTGAGTTCGCACATTTATTGAATTTGAAAACGACAAGGATTACATGAAATATTTGAAGGACTAATATCGTCAATTAAATGAAAGTCGCGGGTGACGGATGTCACACATATGCCTACCCAGGTTGTAAAACGATTTATGGACGGTTTGGTAACTTGAATCACAAGCCCAGACCGGTTGGTCTGGACCTGAGAACGAGATAAGGCTGATGTACGATTATTTTAACTAATAACTACAATAAACCGAAATTAAATGATAATAAATAGGTGTGGGCCGAATTCGAACCCCAAGTGTAAATCGAAATAACATGTTGTGTGTTTTATGTCTTTAAATATAATTATTAAATTTCTAATAGGGTTCAACAAATTTACATACAAAATTCTGGGTTGCATACAACATATATCCGAGTTACCTATCTACATACAAAATACTTTGTATCCTTACATAGACCAAAATTAATAAATGTACTCGACGTGGTGTTGAAATGAAAAAAAGTAGAGTTCTCCCATATCCCTTTACCAAGTAGCTTAGTTATGGCAAGGGAATTCAAAGCAAGCGAACCTTGGAAATAACCTACCAACAACAATTAAGGGTTGCTCGCTACCCTACGTCTGTCCCTCACTGGAATTCGTCGGCGTCCACTACTCCAATCGCCACCACCGACGTCCTTTCACACGTGGGAGAAAGATGCTCCATCAAGTCATGATGTAGATTTGGGAGGTCAATGATCACTCCCATATTATAAACTACCAAACCAAAGTTGCATTCTACACGGGTTATACCACGTGCAGATGTAACAACGATCTGAGTAGTTTTATGTAGATGTAACAACGATCCAAATGATATTGGGAAGTGTTTACATGATTCGGTAGGCTTGGGTTGGAAAAGCGGCATGAACGCATTCAGTCGGATGCAACTTGAACTGAAGCTTAGAAAAACATCACGGGAATCAAAACCAGATAAAGGTTTGAAAACTTGATAAAAAATTTGAATATAACATTGAATTTTAGAACACATCATGAGGAGAAACACACAATTTTGAGAAGTGGTGTAAGTACTTATACCCAAAATTTGAAAAAAAAAATAATAATATTCGGCTTCAACTAGCCGAGACGTCTCCGTGACGGCTCAAGCCGAGCCACAAGACATCTGGTGCCATCTCCCACCTCACCGGAGACGTCTCGGCGGCAGGGAAACGTTTCCGAGTCATGTCGCAGAGTCTCAGACAGGTGGCTTCTTTCCATTGGGCAGCAGGGTGGCGTCTCCGAAGTCGATTCCACAACATCGGAATCCGGGAACCGACTCTCCAAAGTCGTGGGAGGTGACCATTTTGGTGATTTGTCTCGGTCAATGGCCATTTTAGTGGTTTCCATTAAATATTATCAGTACAAAGTCAATCAAATTATTTAATACATTGTAAAATGATTAAATGGGAAAATAATAATAAAGATAAAAAGAAACATTGAAATCATGAGATCATAAAAACAAAACACACACAATCAACACATCACATGACAGAGAAAAGAGGTAAAGAAAACAGATCAGACAGTGAAAGTACATATGCATATTTGCGTTAACTTCGTTACTATCGGCCATCAAGATAACAAACTCTGTTAAATAATAAAATATCTTTTTGTTTTTTCAATCGATGTTCTTGTAGTTTCAGAGGGTGTTTGGGATTGAGTTTGGAAATGCAAAGTGCTTTTGGTTAGAAGTGCTTATTGGCAGGGGTGAAGCTTGGTTCTCGAATCGGAGGGGGCTGGACGCAATTTTTTTCGATCGGTATTGGCAAATCGGTGAGGGCAGGATTCAACCCGGACTCAATTTACCTACGAAAATCGCAAATTTCCACTACTGCGCCAAAAAATAGGGGGCCAGGTCCACCCCTTGCCCCTATATATCCTTCGCCACTGCTTATTAGCTTATGACTTTTTGAAAAGAACTTTTAAGAAAAAGTGTTTGAATTAGCTTTTGTGATGAGAAACGTCAAAAATCAATAAATTGTTTTTTTTAAATGTTTCGCTTAACTTATTGTGAAGATTGGTTATATGATTGGTAGATTTGTAATTTTTTTTTTCCAAAAGTCAAAAGCTAAGATTTCTGACTTCTTAAAAACAACTTTTTCACTCTTATTGAAAAGTCGAAACCAAAAGTGATTTTGGATTACACAGTAAGAATCTGAAACCGGCAACACTTTTAAGTAGAGTGAAAACAGAAACGACTTATAAGTATGGAGGATAAAACTTTGGGGTGTTTTTAGAAAACATTAAACTGTTTGCACACCATGAATTGAAAATACAACAAAGGCCATTTTTGTTGGGCTGGGCTGATTAATGGGCTTGCTGATCCGCTGAAGTAAAGAAATGGCCCATACGAATACTGGTTTGGGTTTAATTGTTATACTTGAATTTGAAAATTCTTTGTTTAGAAATGATTATTATGATTTATGAGTTGCAAAATAGTGTCAACAGGATACTATTGTTGCCATCAAATTATATTTGAATTACCTACTCTATACTTGTATAGGCGGTCACTGGTTAGGTTCATTTGATACAACATTGGTTCGAAGTGGATGTCCTAAATATTTAAAAGGATAACTATATATCACCGCACCAAGATCAATTGTCCTCAACAATTTGGGCTAACAAATAACAACTTAACCGATTATAAACAACCAAGCAACATAATGTGGTATGAAAGGGGATCATATGTCATTCACCACAATTGATAACTTCTACATTATATACATATCTCTAGTGAGTAGTGACCATAAGGAGTTATCAATCATTATCACATATGCTCACTCTTAATACTTGGAATAGTTTGCCTCTCTTTTTTCACGATGAAAAACTTCACGATCATATGATGGTTATCATGACCGTGAAAGAAGGATGGTGGGCTGAGTGGTTTGTTTGGTGTTCGACCAATGTGATATTTACCCACACTGGCGAAGCTTAGTTGGGGCGGGCGGGGGCGGCCGACCCCCCTGAATTTTCGCGCAAAAGTTCCGATTATATAGTATTCGTATAGAAAATTTTGGAAATATAGGATTTCGACCCCCCGAAACTGGTTTTCGACCCCCCGAAACTAGTGACTTTCGACCCCCCGTGACTTCAGACCCCCCGAACTTTCAGGTCAAGCTTCGCCACTGTTTACCCACTTGGTAGCGAAAAAAAGGAGAAAGTGAACATGAGGGTATTGCATACCAAAGCTTAGATGTGAAAAACTAATATGTGATTGTTGCTAGGGCTGCAAACGAATCGAACGAATACAAAAAATGTCTTGTTCGTGTTCGTTTGTTAAGGAAAATATGTGTTCACGAACAGTTCATGAACACTTACCAAATGAGATTTTATGTCCGTGTTTGTTTGTTAAGAAATCACTCATGTCCGTGTTCGTTTGTTAAATTTGTTCATGAACGCACACGAACACAAAAAAGTGTTCATGAACGAAAACAAACACAAACAGACATATATTAACTTTCTTATAAAATCTAATTCACATACATATATTTACCTCATATAAATAGTGTATTTATTAATTTGAGTAAAATAAATAAAAGTAAAAGAATATCAAGACAAATTATAAAAATTAAACACCTTATTAAACTATCGAACACAAACGAACATAAACAAACACGTTACCGAACGAACATGGCCTCTGTTCATGTTCGTTCGTTTAACTAAACGGACATAAATTTTTGTTTGTGTTCGTTCATTCATTAAACGAACGAACACAAACGAACTTCCCGCCGAACGGTTCATGAACTATTCGCTAAAAGTTTAGTTCATTTGCAGCCCTATTTGTTGCATACCCATTCGCTTAGGTGTGCGACAACCACATATATTCATTTCCAGGCGAAAAAAATGTAAAATATAAAAAGGAAAATCTTAAAGTATTGGAAACTACTATTCTAGGTTATTATATGAGGGTGAAGTCAATGTTCATAATGTGTCATCTTCACCACCTTTCATTCCGTATGGTCATCCTGTATCCGACCCACCATCGTATCGTATGCAATGCACCCTTCACCATCATTTCCTCTTTTATCCACTCATCAATAACACAACAATGGCGTCCATGCCTTGTTCCTTTAACCTTACTTCCCCATTCTTCAATTTCTCTAAATCCAACCGAACCCACTTCCCTTCTTCTCTCTCTGTTAATTCTTCTTCTATTAAAACTTCATTAGGGTCATCAAGTTCAGGGCTTTTCCAACATGGGTTTGCTCTAAAAGCTGGAATCTTTTCTGGGTTTTCTTTTGTTTCTTCATCTGAGTTTGGGGTTTTTGCTAGAGCTGCTACTGGAAAGACTATTTATGATTTTACTGTTAAGGTACTTTTATTCATCTCTGTTTGATTGTTCATATATGATTCCATTTGTTGTTTGGCTAATTGCACATGTTGGTGGGGCTTTCTTGACAAGTTTCAAGATTCATCTATTGAACATGATTGAGCCCATTTCCTCTAAACTATAAAAAATGTAACTTTCGTTTTGTAATGTCCAAGACACTTCCAACTACTTCCATCTTTATTAAAGTTTTCAACTTGGGGTTATCTAGTAGTTAGACCCGTAAACGAACCTAACTTTTATGAACTTGTTCGGCGGGAAGTTTGTTAAACGAACGAACATGAATAAACTTTTATGTTCATTTAATTAAACAAACGAACATGAACACATGTTTTGTTCGTTCACTTATATCTGTTTATTTACGTTTGTTTATATTTGTTTGTCTCTTTGTTTTAAAAAAGCGCGCCTCAGACGCGAGGCGCATCAAGGCTCACTGCCTTGCTATGTACATACGCCTAGAGTAATCCCAGGAAGCGCAAAATGGCGCATTTTTTTATTTTTTATTTCTTTTGGTATTTTTGGCCCGGAGGCGCGTGCCTCTGGTACCCTTGGGAGTTTTTATGAACAAACATGTTGTACCTTGGGTTTTTTCGGCTTGTATATATAAGTAAAATCATATAAAAACCTTATTTGTAGCTATATCTTGGGTAAAGGAAGCTAAAAACCTAAGGGATATATAAAAAAAAGTATACAATTACTGCGCACCTCGGGTACGAAAAGCCCACCGCTTTTGCGCTTGGCGCCTCGCGCTTAGACCTCGTCGCTTTTGTGTGCCTATCACTTTTTAAAAACAAGGTTTGTTTAATTTTAATATTTTTATAAACACATAAGATTTGTTTATATAAATACAAACAGTATACAGGCTTTTATTTGTAATGTCCAAGAAAATTGCAAGAATTTCCATTTTTACTAAAGTTTTCAAGTTAAGAGTTATCTAGTAGTTCATTAGGTTCCACAAGATTTGTTTATTTTTTTCATAGATTTTGTGGATTTATGTTATATTGTTATGTATGTGTCCCATATTCTGATCATATATGATTATATCATCTCGCCCGTCTAGGTCACTGTGTAGTATTATTGCTGTGATTTTAGAGTATACAACTCTTGCTTGACAAATATGAAAGTAGTTTATTCAAGTTATAATTCATTGTTGTTTTGATATGTTTGTTCTTAAATGCAGGACATTGATCGAAAGGATGTCCCTCTTTCAAAATTTAAGGGAAAGGTTCTACTAATCGTCAATGTTGCATCGCAATGGTAGTTTTTGCTTATAATTTATATCAAACTAATGCAATTAAGATGAGTGATACCATTTTAACTTAAACTTAACTTTTGGTATAGTGGTTTGACTTCATCCAACTACTCTGAGCTCACTCAAATCTATAACAAGTACAAAAATCAAGGTTAGTTGCTAATTTGCTATGTAATCTAAGGATATTGTACCAGTTTTTCAACAACTAGTTGAATAAAACTTGACCAGAAACAGAAGTTAATATTTTTTTTTTTAATTTTCATCCATTAAGTTTACCGTTTGGAACTTGACCGGCATTGGTACCAACATAGTGCATAAATTGCAAAAGAAATGTTATAACTTGTTAATGTTGATGTGCAGGACTTGAAATCTTGGCGTTCCCCTGCAATCAGTTTGGGTTCCAAGAACCAGGGTCAAATGATCAGATTAAAAAATTTGCTTGTACAAGGTTCAAAGCAGAATTCCCGATCTTTGACAAGGTTGATTCCGGTTTTCTCTACTTATTCCCAAGTATTTGGTACAAAATTATGATATTCTAGGAGTCTCCTAAACTTACAAAGTGGTCACTCATTAAAAATAGCACTATTTTCGGAAGTTACTGTTAAATTTTGTAAATTTGAAGTTCATCGTGATAAACTGAAAGTCATTACCTAAAATGGTATTAATATTTACTATGAGAAAGACTAATGTAATATCATATACGCCTCAGATTGATGTGAATGGCCCGTTTACAGCCCCAATTTATCAGTTTCTCAAGTCGAATAGCGGAGGGTTCTTGGGTGATTTGGTGAAGTGGAATTTTGAGAAGTTTTTAGTAGATAAAAATGGGAAAGTCGTCGAAAGATATCCTCCTACTACTTCCCCTCTTCAGATCGAGGTACGTACACATAACTTTCTGTAATAAGTCACAAACGTTAAAACCATTGTTCTTGAGAATAGGGAGAAAGTAGCATGACACCTAGGTTTTAAAAAGCGCGCCTCAGGTGCGCTTAAGCGCGAGGCGACCTGAGGTACAGATCCATGCGCCTTATGCCACTCAAGGAGCGCAGGGAAAGCGCAAAAAGTGCAAGAAAAGCGCGCTTTTCGTACATGGGCTGTTTTTGTGCTTCAAAGTGTTATACATATAGCTAAAAAGGTTATACATTTAAGTTGAATCATATATAAACCTTATTTATATCTATATTTTGGGGCAAGGATGCTAAAAACCTATAGGATAGAAAAAATTATATAATCGTCGTGTACTTCGCGTACAAAAAGCCCACCCCTTTTGCGCTCTGCGCTTTGCGCCTCGGTTTTAGACCTCGTCGCTTTTGTGCGGTTCGCGCTTTTTAAAACCAAGCATGACACTTTGCAAAAATGCGCGATTTCAAACAAAGAAATTCCAAGCAGATGGCTTTTTTTGCATTTATATTGCTTAGAGGTGGTAAAATGGACAGGTTGGTTGATAAGTCAAACACTCAAACGGGTCATTTTTGTTACATGTTGAAATGGGTCTCGTCGGGTTTAGTGTGCGTGTGATATGCTTACAAGGATTACATTATTTCCAACACTAATTTATTATTTAAATTGAAAGATTTGATTGGTTTTATGCGTTAAAAACTTAAACTTACACCGTGACCAATTTATTTTCAACTCGTTACCTTTTGCAAATTTTTATTTAGTTTTTGCTCATTTTAACTGTTGGTGTACGTTGCAGAAGGACATAAAGAAACTTGTTGCTGCATAGTATGATAATATGATTACATGTCGGACGCCCCAGAAACCGCATTATATAACAAATTATACGAGTTTTCATATTACATTTATCATCACACGATTCGTCTCTTCGTTATCGACTTATTTATTGTGACAGAAAGCGAGTAGTTTGTAATTTGTATAGACTGAAACCATGGATTCGGTATACATGTATCTATCTGTGTATGTAAATGAAATTTCTGCTTGGTACTGCCTGTCTAAGCATCTTAAGTCTTATAACAGTTGATTCTTTCTTTTCTTCGATGTATATTATCTAATTAGCAAAACAAGGAATCATAGTTATATATGAGTGACGTATTTTAGTTGCACCCACAAATGATTCGAGTCATCAAAAAGTTGCATCATCTATGGACTATGACAAATCAAAATATAGGATTTAAGTTTCAGGTTTTTTTTTTTTCAACTCTTCATTTTCTGTGTTCTATTTGCCTGCATATGCATGAGAAATTTCAAGGAAGAAGACAACGAGCTTTTATTTATTGTCATCTCGTATTTTCTACTCGCTGATTTTATTTTAGGGTGTTTATCGTTTTAGTTGCACCTTCGGTTTCACCACTTTTTGGGTTATTTTTTATGTTGCGGTTGAAACCATTGAAGGTCATCATGTCGGTATTCATTTCACACCACTTCGATGATAGACTGTCATTCTTCCATATAAGTCTTGTTTCACCGTTTCGTAAAAAAATGTATTTATTTTATTCCATAAATCATTTTTGTGTTGATTATTACCCATTTAAAAAAACAATATATTAGGAAAATATGCGTAACAACAACAAAAAAAAAAAACAACATATAGAAAAAAATAGTACACTTCGGGTTCTTCGATATACATATCCATGATTTGGTTAAAACCATTTCTTCATCGGATGTCCATTTAATCGCCACTGGGTCAACGCCTTTCTTCTCCTCCTCAGTTTTCTTCTTGTGGCTTCTCCTTTTTACCTTTTTACCCGACGGTTCACCAACATCTTGCGATTGGGTTTCCGGCACGAACTTGGGTGTATAGTCCATTAGGGGGTTGTTGGTGATGGATGTTTGGTTGTGAAAACTGGGGCAGTTTTGTACTAAAAATTGAGATGACGCATAAAACATGTCATTAAAAAGATGTGTGTACACCACTAGGTTGGGTGAATTACCTGGAAGTATGTTATGGTTTCGGGGGGGGGGGGGGGGGGGGGGGGCTAGAATTCGGGGTTTTGGGTCGGTTGAATGGGTCGTTTGGGTCAAAATGAAGATTGTGTGAATGCATTTTCTTTAGAAAGCAGAAGAGTTTTTTTATAAATTTTAGAGTGGGCTAGAAGAGATTTGTGAAAATGGTGTGAATGGGGTTTGATTTATATAAAATTGAATAAATAAATTTTTTTCTTAAATTCTAGCTATTACCAACGGCTCTTTCCAACCACCAATAGGAGGCCGCCATGTCACCACCCTCACCGTCCCGCCCCACGCCGATGGAGATTTCCACCTTTGGTGCACCACACCAACTTCTAAGCTGCAAAGGGGATAGTGTTGGTGGTGTGGAGGGGTTTCTTAACACCCCTTTCACGCTCCACACCGTGTAGCCTTAGGATGGAAGGGGCACTACCCACATGTACCATAGCACTCATCGATCCTACACCGCCACATCATTTCTACCCTCAAATATCCACAAACAACAAAATCACTTGCAACACTACCCACAGGTATCCTAAAACTTTTAGTTTTTTAATTTAAATTAATTAAGCCATTAAACACAAAATAAAAATAATTCAAATAAAAAATTAATACAAATAAAAAAACAAAACATACAATTTAGAAAAAAACATAGATATAAAATGAAACTATTCATGATCACATGGAACAATTTTTTTAGCATATGTTGATGTTGTTGTGGCTTCCTCTTCGTCTTGCTCAATAAGATTTTTGATTGCTACTATCGTTTGAAAAAAGATCGTTATTGGAATTGATCTGCGGAATGAATATCCCCTAATCATCGTTTGGGTTAGACCATGGTAAAATGGGGTGATGGATGAATAAATATTTGAAAGAATGGTGAAAGGTTTGAGTGAATGAAGGATGTGAATTGGTTTAAAAATGGTTAGAAGGTAGTGTGAATTGGAGTGAAATATATATTAGCTTTTTAGGTTAATTTTTTTAAAGCCTAAAACAACTAGTTTGACCGCTGAACGGCTAGTTTGACCAACTATCCACACACTTTCTACGCAGGTATATAAACCCGAAAAAATTACCCCCACACCCTACCCAGAAGGGGTGGTGCCGCGTCCCCTTGGTACAACACCAATAATGAGAATGTAACACACTAAGGAAAATAACAAAGGTAAAAAAAGAAAGGTTAAAAAAGTTGAAAGAAAAAAAAAGGTAAAAAGATAAAGAGAAAAGGAAAAGAAAAAGAAAAAGAAAGGTAACATAAATGTAAAAAGCAGAGGAAGTAAAATAAATGAAAAAAGAATGGGGTAGATGAAAATAAGTTTTGGTAAAGTAATGAAGAGACTGGTTCAATTTTTACGGGCGACATTTGAGAGATGGTAATGACGAGAAAAACGTGTAAGTTATTAGTTGTGCAAGTTCGAAGCTGAGCTGACCCGGTTTTAATCTGGCCGTTACTCCAGCGAGTTTACTCGTGTGGGGGCGGTATGGTTTTCGGGCGGAAGCCGCTAACAGCCCCCATAGCACCAGCGTCCTCTGCTGTGCACGATAGTCTGGGTTCGTGGTGGGTCAGGGCTGCCCAAATCAGGCGGTGTAATTATCTCTGCCACACAGTTAAAGAAAGTCACCTTCCAAAAAAAAGTAAAATAAATCTCCACCATAAACGTAATATATAGGGAGTATTGGATTTAAAAAATTCCAACTATCAGCTATTGGTCATTACCAGTTCCAATTAGCAAAATATGTAATGACGGTCCCACCTTTTTAATATATTGGCCACCAACGAACTATGACTAAAAATAAATATGTTCCATTTAGAAAATCAGCTAGTATTCTGTTTGCCATAGTCCATTGGTGGCCAATATGTTTAAAGATGGACCTCCAACACACATTTTCTTAGTTGGGACTGATTACTACCAGTTACTAATAGTAAGGATTAATTAAATCCAATACTCCAATATATAGTGTATGTTAATGTTATAAATACCACACTATTAAAACGGATGTAAACTATTTTTTAAGCTACGATTAAAGTAATATCAAATTGATGGATCAAATTTTATTTCCACTTAGGTTGTAGTCTAACGGTAGAGTGAACAAACCCTCTTGGGGGAGGTTGTGAGTTTGGATCCCATAAAGGGTGAAAATATAAATAGGTGAAAGTTTGGCAATTGAAAAAATAAATTGTTTCATAACAAAAATAAAACTTATAAAGGAAGTCAAAACCAACCGGGTAAAAAGCAATAACAACTAAGTATGAGCCATCTTCATTTCATCTTCTTCATCTTCTCTAGTCGTACACTCATTAATAAACCGGCAATTTTTTTCTCAAACCATTTCGTTTTATTTTTAAATTTTTAACCTCTCAACATTTCTTTACTTTCTGTTTTATATAAACTACCATTAACTTTGATTAATACTTGATTAACAATTTTGGGGCTCAAACATACAAAAATTCATCGAATTAAGGACATCATTGTTAAGAAAACTTGGATTACCGGATAGTCAATGTACCCCTAAGAAATTGGGCCTGGACCGGGAGTTCTCTCCACACCCCTTAAGGGCCGGCTCTGATTTTCTATTATGCTTGCATGATACCATTTAAAAAATAGGATGTGCATATCGTAATAATTTTTTTTTTTTTTTTGTAAGAAAAAATACAAGATACTAGATAAATTAAAGAGTGCCGAGAGATATACAAATATATAATTTTACTTGTTTGTTGCAGTACTATCTATATGTGTTTATTTGGTTCTCTCAGTATAATAATATATAAAAAGTAAAATTTTACTAATTTTAACATTATTTTACTAATTTTATAACAATAACGTTAAAAATGGCGGAAGATTGATCATGTATCATGTGGTGGCGTTGTAGCAAAAAAAAGGGTACATGCACCAATCAGGAATGTCCCGATTTCTTAGTGTTATGTGTCCTATGTCCAATGCTTGATGCAAAACTACTATCAAGTCCGGGGTCACACCGGAAACAACCTCTCTTTCCTACGTGGTAGCGGTAAGAATGTCTACATCTTTCCCTCCTCAGACCCTATCTTAGTTTGTCTACATATTTTCCTCCTCAGACCCTATTTTAGTTTTGCTATTGGTGGGATTTAGTGAGTAAGATGATGATTTGATGTGAACACAATTTATTGCAAGTAAAAAGCATAAAAGTTTAAAATTTTCTTATTTTAAGTTTTTTTTTTAAATCATAAATAATATTCTCTATGTAAATATAATGCAATAAGAATGAATAGTCCTTCATTGAAATTATTAAAGATATCCTTATATCAGACGAAGTTAGTGAAACTATTAAAATAGTTTAGAAAAAATGACCTTGTGTTGGATGGTAGATCTACTAGAAAGTATTGTCAAATTGTGTAGTTACTTTAATCCACTTTAACCTAATTTCATATATTATAAAATATTAGTAAAATGTCACTTGTTCATAATGGACACCCCGATTTGATGCATCCCTTGATATTAGTATTCATTTTCTACAAACATGTGTATAAAAGGTGTCTTTTTTTACATCATCTAGTCTTCTTTCTATCATTTTTATAAAAGAAATCTTGACTAAGAAGAGAAATACAAACATAAGTATTCCAAACAAAGTTTATAGATTTCCACACGCAACTAAATAAAAGGATCATGGTTTCAGTATTGACATGTACTACTAGAATTAAAACTACTAAAAAACATCGACTTTGGACAAACGATCAAAAAGTCTCTATTTTTCTTTTCATCTCCACCTAATATACTTTTTCAATTTTACTAGCGACAACAACCGACGGATTTAGACATTTCAACATAGTATTTGCTAGTTTTATGTTTTATCTAGAGCATTTGATATATTGATAGAGGGTCAAGATCGTGTACAAAGTATTTTTTGTGTGAGAAGTGTGAGAAGTATTAAAAATTGATTATTAGGGCATCATTTTTTGAACTTAGTCGTGATGTTTTGGATTGTTTTGCCTATAAAAACACTAAACATAACAATTAAAAACCGAAAACAATGTATTTTAGGCTTAAAACTTAAAACACCATGCTAAGAACATTAGCAGTGTGTTTTAAGCGTTAAGTAGTGTGTTTTACCTGTTTTTTAAATTTAACGACTATAATACATTGTATTGTTTTTTAGATTGTTGTGTTTGGTGTTTTTCAAGTTAAAACAACCTAAAACATCATTCCTAAATCCAAAACATGATGTCTACATGTTAATTCTTAGTCCTTCTCACACTTCTCACGAAAAATGTACCTTGTACAAGATCCTAAACCTATTGATAGAATTCACAAAGGCTCGCAAACATGCCAACTTATCTTTACATATTAACAACACCCACAAACATCCACATAAACTTTTTGCCAACGGTAATTTTAACTCATAAATATCCTAACAATTTCCTCATTATCAATTTATATATGTATGTTATAAGCAAATATTTAATAAAGTATTTATATTTATTAAAGTCGATTTCACAATTTAAAGAATAGCATGGTTGGTCCCTATGGTTTTTCATTATTACAGTCTTGGTCCTAAGGCTTCATTATTTACACCGTCGGTCCTTGAGTTTAGCAAAATTGTTCTCGTGTTGTCCTTACCCCTAACTGCTGTCAATTTCCTCCATTAAAAGCAAGTAAATTATATTTTTTGCTCTCAATTATATAAATAAACAATTAAAACAACATAATAAAAAATAATATTAAACCAACCCACCCCTTTCTTCTTCCCCCACCATCTCCCTAAACCAGTCTCACCAACACCTTTTTACCATCACCACCAACTGTCTCCCGCCACCACCACCAACTGTGCAAACTACCATCTCCCTAAATCACCACCATCTTTCCACTGTCACCACCCACCTGCCTCCCATACCGTCACCTGTGCTAACCCGACACTGCTTCCCTAAACTCATCATCAACTTATCCCACAACAATGACACCTCTTAGAATCCCGCCACGATAATAATGTCGAAACAAATCCACAAAATAACAGGTCTTGCCATCGCGAACAAATGTTTCAAACATAACCAAACCGTGAAAATAAACAGGTCATGCAACTTGCGTATAAATAATGTTGAATAGTGATTCAAAGCCAGATTGAGAAGATTAAGGATGTGAATACTTGGTTAGCCAGTTGCAGTTAGTAAGTAAGTTTCAATTTTGCTGCCAGATTGTTAATGTGATACCTCTTTGTTAAGTGTATGATTGTATAATGCCATGCTTAGTTTCAACTTAAAAATTATTTTTCAAAACTATATATTCTTTCTTTCTTTCTTGCTCGGCTAGATTATACATTGTGGTTTAAAAGCTAGGTTGTAACCTAGGCTTTGTATTCCTCATATTAACCAGATGGCCTCTAACAAATCAGAATGGGTAGTTAATGTTTATTAGCCGCAAAGAAAGGAGGGTAATCAAGGTGTAACACCCCAACCGATGGCGGAAACATCGGGATGTCACGTATTGATGATTGTTTCAGTAGCACATGGTATTTATTGAATTTTAAATACTTTATTCATAGCATAATATCCAAAAGAAACATTGTCTAAGAAATTCAAATGCTAGTACATAACATGAAATAAATCAAACAACTTCAAATAACTTCTTCAAGCACACCCTAAGCTTCAGCTTCATTGTTACCTGAAACATGTTAATTTTGAAAATGTTTTTGGGTCAACAAAATGTTGGTGAGAATTACATAGGTTTAAATAAAAATGTTGTACAATTCTAGTGTCATGGCTAGTCTAGTCCATATGTGAAAACAAACTATCAGGTAAATCGAGTGCATAATCAACCCTTGAGACTAGAATACTGTGGTCCATCCCATACGCATATGGTTCACTTGATTATGTTATGTGTTCGATAACAATCACCCACGCTACCTATGTAGGAGGTACACGTATCCGGGTGGGATTGTCAGTCCAATAGATCTATCATTGTATACCGTCGGCTGATCAATGTTAATGAATATGCTAGAATAATGTGCTTACCCTAGTAATGTTTAAGACATAATGCAACATAGAATAACACATAGACACTTATGATTGAATTGTAAATTGAATGTTGTAACATGTTTCACCCCAAAATAGTGAATGGAAAAAGGGGCTATGTAAACTCACCATAGTGTTAGGATGGAGACTCTTGATATATAAATAAATGTGGCTCGTGTATCCAAATATCACCCTATTTCAAGGTAATAAATAAGTGTTGGGGAAAACTTAATAAGTTTAAGTTTTCTAGTCTAAAGTATGCTAGGGTTCCTAATTTGGGGATTAATAATTGATTTATGATTAAATTTGAATAATTGTTAATAACTTAATAAATAAAGAAATAATTAATAAAAAAAATATTTCTGACCAATATTAACTAAATGTAGTTGTATTATAATGTAATAAATGTGAAAATAATTTTTATAAAATTATTTTCTTAATTAATGAATATTTATATATTAATACTTGTTTGACAAAATATAGACTTAATATTTAAAAATATTAAAATTTATAAATTTCGAATAAAAAAAAATTATATTTCTGATCTAAATGATTAATAATAGTTTATGTGAAATTTTGATGTAAAAATAATGAAAAATGAATTTATTATGATTTATTTATGATTAAAACAACAAAAATTGATTAAAAATATTAAATAAATGATTTTTCTGAAATAAAATTTATTTCTGAAATTTTTATTGATTTATAAGTTTAAAATAATTTTTGGGGGATTTTATAAAATCGTTTAGATATTTTTATAGAATTTTTAACTTATAAATGAATAAACTTGTAATATATTTTATATATATTAAATAAATAATTTTCGAAAAACTAAAAAGTGTATGATAAACTTTACCATTAGAATAACATAAAATAATGTTTATAGAATTTATAAATCTCTTTTGGTATTTTTAAACTATTTTAAAATATAAAAAGTAAAAATATAAAAGAAAAGGTTTAAAAAAAATGTTGCATATGCCAGGGCTTGAACCCGAGTCTGGCCGGTTAGGTTTTATAATCACAAGTCTTGACCAACTGGTCTAGACCCTGAGAACGTTTTTATTTGATTTATATTAATTATAAAGACCCCTTAGGTTTGGATTGGAATTATTAGAAAAACAAATGTGCTTGTGCCCGGTATCGAACCCAGACAAAAGCCGGTCCTAAGCCATCAACTTAAGACCCCCAACCATCTGATCTACATATCAGATGTTGTTTTTATGTTGGTACAAAATGTTTTAAAAGGCTGTAGTGTATAACCATCTTCCCCAAAAATAAATAACTAAGAACCCTAGTTTACATTCGATTCAGTCTGTTTATACCCAATGATACAGATCGATTAACTATGGGGTTAATGCTAGACAAGGGCCGATATGAATACAAAAACAAAGAAAACGAACATACATGTTGTAAAGCTTCCAATTCGCGAGTCAAATGCATGGTCAAACAAGCTTCGAATTCGTTATTTTGAGTGAAATAAAGGAAGAATTGAGAGTGAGGGTATGTTATTCGGCACATAGGGTTTACTAATGGGGGTTCAATTTATAACAAATCCTATGGATTAACGATTTAGAAAGTTTGACCCATCCCTAAAATATAGCCGCGTAATAAACGGATTTGTTGGTAAATTTCGATTGAAATTGGCGTGGGGGATACGCTGAATGATCTGTCATTAATTGGTTACCAAAATCTGAGATCAAGACGCGTGATTTTCGAATCAAACGAAAGGGATTCGCTGCTGTTGACTTTGCTTGGTTGACTGGGTTTTTAAAAGAAAATGTTAAGTTTGTTTGTTTTGGGATATAAAACAAAAGGAGCAGTAGCTCAGTTGTTTGGTGCGTGTTGTTGAAGATGGTTGGATGCGGGTTCGAGTCCTGGCTCCAACACTTATTTTTTTAAGCCTTTTAAACTTATAAACTATATTGTTAATTACATATTATAATTATACAAGGTTAAAAATGTTACGCAATATTTTTAAAACATGATAAAACCTCGAGATTCAACGATTTTTTTTATTAGATAATTATTAGTTTAAGGCGGTTAAAACATATATCGTTTAAAACAAAAAAATATATTTTTTTATTAATTAAAAATTTGGGAAAATATGCGATGTTACACAAGGGTTCATGAATTTGCGATGGTGGTTATTATGAGCAAGAGAAAGGAGAGGAGGAGTGAGAGAGGGTGTAACAACCAACAGTTGATAAAAAAAACTAGTGATGTCACCATGAAAGCGACCCCTAACAACATCTAAAAGTGTAATAACAAGTGTTGGACTTTTGGACTGTAAATACAAGACAATCGAAAGACTCTAAACTACAAGAACAATTAATTTTAACAAACAGCTGGTGTAAACCAACAGTTTGTCAAAACAACTTTACATGATCAGTTGTTTGACTATTGTTGACCATCATGTCTTCAATCCAGTAGTTTGGTCTTCATGGTTAGCTGTTTGACTAATCTAACAGTTGATTAGTCAAACCACCCTTTGGTCTTAAATCCAGTAGTTGAGAAAATCAGCATTTTACAGTTTGTTATTGTTTAAGCTTTCAAGGAGGGAATGAAACATTAATCAACTATCCTTTGAACCTTTATTCTTCAAGTACTAGGATAGATGGGCTCATGGGTTCGACTTTCATCATTAGCAGTTCTTACATAACCCAACAAAACTCCGTGACCATTCAAAAAATCTTCGTAACAGTACAAAATAATATTGTGATTTTTTATGATTTTGATATATACGACATGTGTGTATGAGAGAGATTTTAAAACATTTTTGTATAAGATTTTATATAAAGGAATAATGGAAATAAATAATCCCAACTATTCACAATTGGCCAATAACAGTCCCAACTACGAAAATCACCAATATTGGTCTCAACTTTCGACATATTGGAAATCAACGGACCCAAACTAACGGAGGCTAACTCCGTTAGTGTAATGCTGACGTGGCATGCCACGTAGGATGCCACGTAGGATCATTTTGCCATGTGGCATGCCACGTAGGATGCCACATAGGATTATTTTGCCGTGTGGCATGCCACGTAGGATGCCACGTAGGATCATCTTGCCACCTAAGCATGCCACGTCAGCATCACACTAATGGAGTTAGCCTCCGTTAGTTTGGGTCCGTTGGTTTCCAATATGTCGAAAGTTGGGACCAATATTGGTGATTTTCGTAGTTGGGACTGTTATTGGCAAATAATCAATAGTTAGGATTATTTATTTCCATTTTTCCTTATATAAATGATTAGATTTATCAAACATAGAAAAAACTTATAACCTCAGTGTCTTCTTCCTTTGAAACTGTAAAATTATCTTGCCACCACAATAACAAAATCCAGTCAAGCGACCCATGAAATCATCCAATCATCAACTTACATTATGCTAACCCTAATATGCCCATTTGCACCTCAAAATAGCAACCAAGCAAAGCAAACCAATAACAGAAAGAAAACATCTTGAGATCATGATCCTCAAGAAAATCCCACCCCATTCAAAAACACCTACAGACTAAGTTGTGCAACACGACTTGTTGATCCTAGCTTATGTTCAAGGGGACCCCCTTTGTGGGTGATCTTATGGTCGATCTGGTTAAAATTGATTACATCATATTTTAAAAGTGACGCCAAGTTTTCTCTCATAAAATTAATGTGATGTCATCAATTTTAACTACATCGACCATAAAATCACTTATAATAAATAAGTGATGCCAAGTTTTGTCTCATAAAGTTATTTTAACCTTATTACGAGTAATTATAAATACAGCAGAACTTGCTCTACATTAATTTTAATATCAACATAGTATAACTTAAAACATACTTATTATATAACTACATGGGGTGGGGGGGGGGGGGGGGGGGGGTTCCTTGTCTCATTTTAATAATACTCATGAAATGGAATAAAGCATCCTCAATCACTACTCTATCGACTTTTTTTTAATATATTTTTGGTTAATATTTAAATTAAATAAAAAAAATCATAACATAAAAAAATAGCATTTAAACCGCACAAAAATATAAATAACATTTAAAAAAACATTGAAAAAAAAAATAACATCTTAAGCTGAATATTTCAATTTAATAAAATTTGGTGCCGACTATAATTTCCCAAATTTTTTACTTAGTAAACGGTCTTCTATTAACTCGTGCATATTTGGCACAAGATTTTTCAACAAGAGTCTCATCATTTTGATCATCTCCCAAATTGTCCATCCTTCCACTGTAGATTTTGTGAAATCTTTCTACGCTTAATATAGTCGCCCACGTCGACGATATTTGATCCCTTGTATGTTCGATTGAAAAACTCATTTCCTTGTCAAATCTATCCTTAACGCAATCCCAAAATCAGTATCAAATCCATGCGTTGTACCAAAGCCTGAGGTCCTAACATGTATAAAAGCAGGGGTCAAGACGTACTCCTCGTCTTTAGTCTAAACGGGAACGTGTAGAGGCATTTCGTAGTATGACAAGTGGAGAGTTGTGGTTTATAGTTTGTAAAATATAGGTTTAAAAAATGGGAAGAAGAAGTGAGTTGTGTGTAAAAAATTGTGAAATGAATGGTTTCTATAGTGCAAAAATATAGGTTTAGTTTTTTTTTAAAGTTACTGTTGAATGGTAAAAAATCATGCTTGGCCTACCAAACTGCTCATTGACGCTCGTTACCCGCGTTCACAAGTTTTCAATGACCCCCCCCCCCCCCCCCCCCCCCCCATTATGATGCTTAGTAAATGAAAGGGACTCTACTGACCAGAAATTTGCCTACGTGAAGGGGCGCGATTTCATACCGCATAGCCACATTCTATAATAACTAGTTGGCTATTGGAAATTAAAGTATTGGTGATGTAATAATATATACCGTGGGTGATGTATATTGCGGATGTCATGCCTTCGTGGTCTAATCTTTTGTTAGGTGTAGATGATAAATTATTTTTTTCAGTTGACTAACATGTATGTTGTAGATTTGGTCTTTGCCATTGCTTCAAAAAACGATAAAACTATAAAAGTTTTTAACATTTCGACGCGTCATCTCTATCGGAACATTTGTGGTGAGATTGGTGAATGGTGATAATTTCTATGATAGACTTTAAGTTAATTCAATAAATTATCTACGATTTTGCAAAGTCTATGGCAAGAATTGTTAAATACTTAAATTAAATATACATATTGCTCTATGTAATGTAAGACCGGAATATAAATATTGCAAAGTCGGTTGTTGGTTTTGTGGGGTAGAAGTGGGTTTACCGGTGGGCGGAAAAACTGGTGTCGCAAGGGGAATGACCCATTGAGTTACCGACCCATGCATACGTCATTATCTCAATCAAATGATCATCTTATACGAGTATACACTTCTTATCTACTAATCAGTAATATATATATACTAGTTTTTATCCCGGGATCGTCCCGGGTTGAAATATCTAATATAACATAATAAAAAATATTATTATTATTATTATTATTATTATTATTATTATTATTTTAAACAAATCTCTGCCATAAGTTATCATATTCAAATATAGCCGGGGTATAAATCTAGTGCCATTACAAATGAATTCGGAAGTTTGTAATCGATCATTCTAAAAAGAACTAACATGAAATAAGAAAAAAAAAAGTTAATTATTGAAATATCAAACGCATTAGTCTATGGGTTATGTGATGCGTTAAAAAATTCATGGGTATATGATCGGGTATTTAGTTCGGGTATTTGGGTATGTTGTTTCGGGTAATCGGGTCGGGTATCACCTAATCATAGACCCGACCCAAACCCACAATTTTTTTTTAAACTAATCCCAAACCCGACACAATACCTGTCGGGTTACAAAAAATAGTCATTTTTTTCTCCGATTTTTATATAGCACTATAGTAGTCGTTGGAAAGATAATAAAACGCTCGTTAATTTGATGTAATTTTTTTCTTTAAAAAATCTCGTATATAAAAGATATTAACGTTTAAAAGTTATGGGAGGAAATACGAGAGATAAAATAATAAAGTTTTAATATTTAGATTTACTAGATTAGGTATATAATAGATTAGGTTAAATCATATTTATTTCTTTTTTTTTAATTGGTTTAAAGTTACCATATCACATTCTATGTAGGATTAATCCCTTTGCAATATATATATATATATATATATATATATATAGATATAGATATACAACTAGCTTTTATCCCGGGAGCGTCCCGTGGTTGAAAAATATAACAATTCTAATAATACCAATACTAATAGTAATAATTATTACCATTGTAATTAAATAAATAAAAAAATAACATTGCTATAAGGTGACACCATGTGTTGCAGTGTTGCATTGTTCTTTCTCCTAGCTTCTTTTGATGAAGTATACCTATGCATCTTTAAAAGAGTAAAATTCCAATGAAAGCATGGCGATTGAGCTGAATTTCAATATCGTAGATAAGAACCTGATTTAAAAGAAAAAACATTATTAATGAATAAGCTGAACACTTTGTGTTTTTTTTCCTATATGAACGAAACCTCACAAAAAATAGTTGTTTTTTTCTCCATTTTTTATACAGAACTATGGTACTCGTTGGAAAGACAATAAAACGCTCGTTAATTTGGTGTAACTTTTTTCTTTAAAAAATATCGTATATAAAAGATATTAACGTTTAAAAATTATGGGAGGAAAATAAGAGAGAAAAATTTAAATTTGTTTTTAAATTCTTTTTTTCTAAAATAATTCAATTTAAATTTAGTAGATTAAGTTTTATATTATAATTTATTTATTTTTAATTTGGCACATGGCATGACACATGGCACACTCAAGGAGGAGAATGCCTCCTTGAATGCCATGTCATTAAAATGACTTTCTTAGGCCCCCATTGAATGACACCTCATCAATATTCAATTCTTTTATTATAAGTTATAGATTAGCAACTTGAGTCACCACCCTTCCTCATCACTTAGCACCGTTTCACAAATTAGCAATTTGAGTCAACTCTAAGAGTCACCACCCTTCTCAATCACTTGGCACCGTTTCACAAATTAGTTGCACCCTTCTCTATCACTTGGCAACTTTTCATAAATTAATTATCAACATTAATCTCCTCTAAGAGTCATCACTTTTCCTACAGTATGAAGATTGGTTCGTTTGAATTGAAAAATCGCATTGTTCTTATCACCAGAATTCATTGATTCGATAATATTGTTTAAAACCAAATCGGTGTTTTGTGGAAAAAAAATCATATTTCGTTTAATCATAAAGCATCAAAAGAAAAACTTTCGAACCGATCATAAAAAACAATATGGTGGTTGTGGGGTTTTGGTTGGACGGTGGTGAGGACAGGGTTCGATGGTTGTTGTGGTGAGGATGGTGGTTGTAGGGTTTTGGTTGGACGGTGGTGAGGACGGGGTTCGATGGTTGTGATGGTGGTTGTGGTGGTGAGGACGGGGTTCAGTGGAGGTGGTGAGGGAGAGGAGGCGGTGGTGTATCGATGGAGGTGGTGAGAGAGAGGAGGTGGATGATAGTGGTGAAGACAGAGAGAGAGACACAAACTTTGATTATGCTTTGACAGAGACAGAGGGAGCACCATCCATTTGTTTTTTTTTTAAAGAAGGGTAATATAGTAATTTTATATGAACTTAGCTGAAAAACTTAACCTCTATCCAAGTCAGAGACCATCGATGCAACAAAATACAAAGTTATGTTTTGATTTTATCTTTGGTTAATTCGAGAAACTTAGTTTTACACTTTTGCGTGTTACTTATCTAAATTATTAGTAATACTCATATAAAAAGAATAGCTTTTGAAAATCATTTAATTGGTACACTACTTGTTTTGACTGCTTGCTTTAAAGAACCATATCGATATAATTTGTCAATATAATTTGTGTATGTGTGTTATGTGCAATATGCTCTTTTAGGTATTGTATGGTGTTAAAATTATTATTACTTCCGTGTATGTAAAATTTAGGACAATAAATATATAAGGGCGTTATTATTATATCTATTGGTGAATTTGATGAGGGATTGCCTCAATTTTTCCCTAGGAAGAAGTTTCAAAAGAAGGTGTTACAAGAAATCTTTCGTGTTACGTGCATCTGGAGAGCATGAAATAACAAACTTTTTAATGAAAATAATGCCTCAATATCAAAGTTAACAAAAGAGATTAAGACGTCAGGTTTCTTGTAGGTGAAGGATATATAAATAAAAATGTGGTCTATAGAATGGTATCAATTGTGTAAATTTAGCTTTGTGATCATCTATCTTAACGGCTAATTGGTTATACTTGTATCTCGGCATGTAGCTAAGGCATGTTTCTTGGCTTTTTTTTTATGTAATTTATCACAACATGAATGTCGTCTTTCCAATGATTAATTGTAAAATTACAAACACAAACACATAGAAGATGGCCTGGGAATGGTGGTGGTGATGCATATTGGGACAAGTAACGTTGCAATTTCTTGTTCGTAAGAATTTCGACTAAATCAGTGATATGGATAGGGCTGGGATCGATACGGTAATCATACCCATACCCGCATTGTTACCAAAATATAAATACTGAATCTGAAGAAAACTGGGTAATAAATATATTGGTACGATACTGGTACGGGTATAAATATCGGTACAGGTATTCCGTTGTGGTACCCGCTTTAGGACCACCTTTTTTATTTATTTTATTTTTTATTTTTGAACACTTCATAGGTATGGACCTAGGGCTGCAAACGAACCGAACGAACACGAACAAGGCCTTGTTCGTGTTCGTTTGTTAAAAAAAATATGTGTTCACGAACAGTTCATAAACACTTACCGAACGAGATTTTATGTTTGTGTTCGTTTGTTAAGAAAACAATCATGTTCGTGTTCGTTTGTTAATTTTATTCATGAACACAAATAAGTGTTCATGAACAGAAACAAACACAAACGAACATATATTAACTTTCTAATAAAATTGAATTCACATACAGATATGTTTATTTATTTATTTGGGTTAAATAAATAAAACTAAAATAATATTAGGACAAACTTTACAAACAAAAAAACCTTATTAAACTATCGAACATAAACGAACACCTTACCGAACGTTCACGAACATAAACGAACGAACATGGCCTCTGTTCATGCTCGTTCGTTTATTAAACGAATGAACACAAACGAACTTCCCGCCAAACGGTTCATGAACTGTTCGCTGAAAGTTCAGTTCGTTTGCAGCCCTATATGGACCTATACCAGATAGGCTAAATAGGTATGAGTACCAATAAGGTACGAGTACCAAACATGGTAACTTGGTATGTGTATCAGTATTCATGAAAACATAATACCACATTGCGAAAATAAAGAATAATATAAAATCCGTTACTGATACCGAAAATACCGAATACGCACCAAAAACAATAAAGTAATTTGGTATCGGTATATGTAACGAATAACCAAAATCACAGTATGGACGCACTGGTAAGAGTTTAGTCACGATACAACTACAAGTATTTATTTAGGATAAAGAGTCATCCCTATATGGGTTACCATTGATATTCGTGTGATTTTACGTGATTGACTTAACCATCCGCATTATAGTGAAAGTTTCTAAAGAGTTGCACATCTTCAATTCATTGAGATTCAAAAACATAGTATATATTATCTAGTCATATAAATACCAATATATATGATACATGCGTATAAGCACCAACAAGTACTTTTCTCACAATAAATAAGTACTATTCCTTAACTTCCTGGAACTTTCGCCATGCACATCCCCAACACCCCACCCCCTTTTAATTATATAAAAAAGAAAAAGAAGACCTTGACTTTTATCCATATTTCTATATAAAAGCTTCCAAATATGCTTCTTGTGTTCTTCAAGAACTTGACCAACACAAGACTTGGTTAATAACAATGGTGGAGACTTCTCTTGGTATTGATCTTAACGTCACCCCCTTTCACAAAACTAATGATACCCATGTAAGTATATATCAATTCCATCTATTGAAATCTAACATATGTATATATTTAGCGAATCTTAATCAACAAAAGAAGCAAGCTAAATATTAATTAGAAGTATCAATTCTGCCCTTTTACAAAGTAATCATAATTTGTTAGTACACAACTTTAGTTTATTTTAGTAGATTGAAAAAGAAGTGGGGTTGTTTATGAACCAAGCCAAGGCAAGCTCAAGCTTAGCTCGCTTATAAACTAAGCAGTTAATCTAAGCTAGAGCTTGGGTTAATTGGTTTTTGATCGTGTTGGCTTGGCACGGCTTGGTTAGGTTTGGATTTAAAAATAAATTGTAATAATTGCTTTCAAAATTCAAAAACCTAGAAAATTATTTAATAGTTTAAAAGAACACATCCAAAATCAGTTCAATTTAATACATTACATGCCAAAATTAAGTTCAACCAAATACAAAATAAGTTTCAAATTTCAACGAAATGCAATATGTGTTCACGCAATTCTAATCAACACCAAAATATGTGATAGATACTCAACAGAACTCTTATATTCATGCAAATAATAACCATTTTTTATAATATGTTATATGTATGTAAAATTTAAATATATTATAAGTAAAATAATACCAGCTAGACTTAGCCGAGCTAATGAGCGAGCCAAACCGAGCTAACCTGGATTGTTACGAACCAAACCGAGCCATATCAACTAGCTTTTCCTGAGCTAAATTATTCAAGCAAACTTCGAAACACCAGCTTTTTGGACAACCCTATGAAGAAGTACATGATGCACAACATAGTATTCAGCATCCTATTTGCTAGATCATAAGCCTATATATATATATATATGTTTATTAATATATGTACATTTTTCGTGTTTATATAATTAACAGAATACTAAAGATGATACGGTTGGGGAGGTACACAATATGAGCTTAGAGAACAAGAAGCTAAGGGAGATGCTAACACTTGTTTGGGACAACAACAATTTCCTCCAAAAACATGTTAACAAATTAATGAAAGACCATGATTTGTTGACATCTAATTCTAGTAAAAGAAAGTTCAGTGAGTGTGATGATCAGGAGTGCAACACCAGAGGGAGCAAGGAGTATAATCATCAAGGATCGTCGAAAATGCCAAACAACGGAATCTCACGAGTTTATAGACGAACAGATCCATCTGATAAAAGCATGGTACTTTACAAGTCTTTAAAGATTTCTTTTTGTTGTGAATTATGGAATGAAATTTAGGTTTTGTTGAATGTGCTGTGCAGGTGGTAAAAGATGGATATCAGTGGAAAAAGTATGGGCAGAAAGTAACCAGAGATAACCCTTCTCCTAGAGCATATTACAAGTGTTCTTTTGCACCATCCTGCCCTGTCAAAAAGAAGGTCATTTATCTATTATCGAGTGTTCTTTTTAATCAGGTTTTTAGAAGTGCTTTGGTATCTAGTTCGCTACATAAATAATAAAAATAATAAAATTCTAACACTTGAATTCACGTGGCAAGCAAATTCCTTGAATATGTTGATATGGAAACTTAACAATAATTAAGTATGCTCTTTAACATCTAATTTGAAATAAACTAAAAATCACATCATTACAAGGAAAAAAAAGAGAAAAAAAAAAAAAAAACAAGGAAAATGTTAAGAACAACCTAGCTTAATTAATGGCTAGCTATATATGCATGGATTTTGGATGTGTTTTAGTAACATTTTATATCATAAAATAACATGTATTGACTTTGGAGATGTATCTCAATTTCAGGTACAAAGAAGTGTGGATGATGCTGGTCTCTTAGTTGCGATCTACGAAGGGGAACACAATCACGGGAGCATAGAGAATGAATACGAAAATCATACTCGAAACAAAAGATTCAACTCTTCAATGGATGGGGATAAATTTGATAAGGTCTTAGTTGAAAAAATGGCTAATTCATTAAAAGGAAACCCTAATTTCATTGAAGAACTTGCTGAGGCCATTTTCTCCAAAGTTTTGGAACAAGATATTAATTTATCTTGACCATTTTAATGGATATATGCCTTGGTTCTTGAAGAGATAACGTAACCTAGCTACCCATATCACATGCTCTTGCAATTGTGGTCGCTAGTTCGGTTGCTAATTTCGCCACAGAAAGTAGCGGTCACAAAACCATCACAAAAGGGCATTTACGACCAATGGTCCTGTTTTAGGATTTAGTTGATGTGCTTCTTAAATTTTGGCTTGCGAAATGTAATTTTGTATGATATGTGGGTAGATCCCTTGACTATCCGTTTTGCTCAAGATGAGCGGAAGCTTTATCCTAATAAAATAGGACAACTGGGCGCTGACATGACACTGGCTAAAGTGTCAATCCTACTCACTTGATCTTGTTATGGCTCAAGGTGAGCGATGACTTTATCAGGGTTTTTTTTTTGTAATTTTTTATAAAACATTCTATTGCATCAATATTAAAATAAGCAGTACATAAAAAATCATAAAATAACATTATGTTCCATAAACATCAAACAATTTTTTTTAAAAACATAAAATAACATCACGTTCCATAAACATCAAACAATTATTTAAAAACATAAAGTAAATAGTAGAAAAACGACTATATTAGAAATCGTCATCTCATAAGTCTCCAAATCTCAACCCTTGGGTAGTTATCATTGTGTATGGCTCGGTATTCGTTACGAGCCACTTCAATCAACTCATCATCGTTTAAACCCGGGTTCTCGTTCATCGCATTTATGTAGAAATGCTCAAATATGGTGGACTTTGCCTTCAAAGAACAATATTTTCCATATATCGCGTCAATTGGACGATTATTTTCACCAATTTGTTGGTTGAATCGTGTGACAACCGCTCACCAAAAAGTTTGGCTTCGCACGAAATCTCCTTGCTCTTGTTGGTGAATATAACAATTCACCAAGACGAGTTCTTCCTCTACAGTCCACATTGGTGGTCGCACACGGTTTAGTGGGGCCGGGATTGGATTTGGATTTGGGTTTTGGTTTGTCATTTTTAATCAAGTGGAAGATAAAAAATTGGTAGATGTTATTTTTTTGATCAACTAGCACCACATATATATATATATATATATATATATATATATATATATATATATAGGTTTAGGATCCTGTACAAAGTACATTTTTCGTGAGAAGTGTGAGAAGGACTAAGAATTGACATGTAGACATCATGTTTTGGATTTAGGATTGATGTTTTAGGTTGTTTTAATTTGAAAAACACCAAACACAACAATCTAAGCCACAATACAATGTATTATAGTCATTAAATTTAAAAAACAGCTAAAACACACTACTTAACGCTTAAAACACACTGCTAATGTTCTTAGCATGGTGTTTTAAGTTTTAAGCCTAAAATACATTGTTTTCGGTTTTTAATTGTTATGTTTGGTGTTTTTATAGGCAAAACAATCCAAAACATCACGACTAAGTTCAAAAATTGTTGCCTAAGTATCAATTTTTAATACTTCTCACACTTCTCACAAAAAAAGCACTTTGTACACGATCTTGACCCTATATATATATATATATATATATATATATATATATATATATATATATATATATACTTTTGACCGTTAGCAAGCTGCCAACGGCTAGATTTTTTAAATTTGACTCGCTAGCTCACGCGAGCTAGGTCGCTTGGGCTCGCTCGCAGCAACGGTCATTGGAGTTGTTATGCGCCGAGCATTCCACGTGAATAACATTGTGGCTCACGACAGGTTGCCCGCGGGTCACAACAGATATTCTTAGGTCAATATGTGGGTACGTACACGTTATCTATGGAAGCTGAACCGGTACATATACATTGAAAGAAGACATTTAGAAAGCATTTAATTTAAAACCAAGACCTTTGAACATAATATAAAATGGCTATAAAATTAACAATCCCACGCGGGTGTGTTTTATAGTACAGTCTGTCTTGGATAATTATAAAACAATCTTTTAAGATGGAAATGATAGGAAGTCATCAGCATATGAGATTTGTCCTTGGGAGGGACACGTACTACTAGAAAACTCCTACAATTACGTACGAATATTACTTAATTATACATAAAGTTACACACGCTACAAATAACAACGCAACCATGCTACTTATTTACATATATAATTAGAGGGGGATATTATTTACACAAGAAGGAAAAGTTAATTTTCACAGCCCTCTACGGCCCGTATAGGGCTCTACGGGCCGTAGAGGGTGTCAGTATAATAAATGCTCAACCCTCTACGTCCCGTAAAGCCCTATACGGCCCGTAGAGGGGAGTTTGGTGGGGTTCATTTAAACCCTATACGGGCCGTAGAGACCTCTACGGCCCGTAGGCAGTACGAGGTACGAGGTGATTGAATGAAGTGTCTGACATTCAGTGTGTCAGTCTGAAAAGTCTCTGGAAAAGCTAAACCTATACGGGCCGTAGAGGGCTATACGGCCCGTAGGAAACCTGGTTGTTGGGAGCATTAAACCCTATACGGCCCGTATAGGCCTCTACGGGCCGTAGAGGGTTCAGATATATTCTTCTTCCTTGTCTTCTTTCTTCAGTTAACGAAAGAAAATTTAAAAACGCGGTGCACAAAAATCCGATCGATTCCAAGCTACCACGATGTCTTCGGGTCACTACAGTAATGGTTCGGATGAATGGGAGTATTCGTTTAGCCTATCTCACGTCTCGGAAAGCCTTTTCGGAGCCGTGGTGGAACGTGGTGAGGAGGAGGTTAGCTCCGTTGTTCGCTATGGTGACGGGAATGCACTACCCGATTTGAACCTGCTGCCCGATTTGAACGAGGAGTACGTAGAAGAACCGGGGTCATTTTACTTGCCTCCGCCAAGTCATCCACAGTACGAGGGAGGTGATAACGGTGGCGAGGAACCTGTCCCGGATGTTTCGTACGAAACGAATCAGGTGTGTTTATGAATTTGCACTTGTTTATAATTTAGACCCGTGTATATTTAGACTCGTATATTTAGGGTTTGTGAGATATTTAGACCCGTGTACATATTTAGACTCGTACCTAAATTTGTTTTAGGGTTTGTGATATATTAGTTGTTATTTGAACTCGTAGGGTTTGTGAGATTTGAACTCGTATATATTAGTTGTTATTTGAACTCGTAGGGTTTGTGAGATTTGAAGTCGTAAGGTTTGTGAGATTTGAACTCGTATATATTAGTTGCTATTTGAAGTCGTATATAAATTTTGCAGGTATTCAGGTCTCTTAAAGACCTCACAGAGTGGGTTTATCAAAGAGCAAAAAAAAATGGTTACATTACCGTATACTCACGTACTGTTTCGGAAGGCAGGGGGGCGAATAGGAGGGTAACGACGGCATGGATACGATGTGACCGTAGTGGCGTACATCATAGTGTAGCCACGGTTCGAAAGACGGGCAGTAAAAAATGTAATTGCCCGTTTGAACTAATAGGGAGATACCACTACGGCCACGATGGTTATATTTTGGAGGTCCAAAACCAAACACATAATCACAAACCTTTCCAACACATCGAGGGTCACGCGTATGCTAGGAGGCTGGGTCCGGCCGAGTTAAAATTGGTGGATACACTTTATTTTCAAAATGTTACGCCAGTAGACATACATTCGGCCGTTAGAAAACAAAACCCGGATAGTCCCTGCATCTTAAGAGACATACATAACACAATAACCAAGGTTAAGCATTTGTTATACGGCGGCAGGACTCAAATGCAGGTATTATTATTATTATTATTATTATTATTATTATTTTTATTATTATTATTATTATTATTATTATTATTTTAATTATTATTATTATTGCTATGCAGGTACTCGAAGCCACATTGGTGGAAAAAAAATTTGTTTACTTCACCCGGAGGAATGCCTCGACAAATGCGATCGAGGATATTTTGTTTGTCCATCCCACCTCGCACAGGTTATGGCGTGCGTTCCCGCATGTGCTGATGATTGATGCGACCTACAAAACGAACGAGCATAAACTTCCGTTTATTCAAGTTGTGGGGATGACATCAACATCCAAGTCGTTTATTGTCGCCCATGCATTCATCTCCCGTGAAAAGAAAGATAACTACTTGTGGGTGATACAAAGGCTTACAGAGTTGCTAGAAGATAGTACGGAGCCCCGTGCTATAGTTACTGATTGTGAGAAAGCCTTGATGAATGCATGCGACATTGTATTTCCAGCAGCTTCGAAGTTGTTATGCAGGTATACATGTTGTTATTATTATTATTATTATTATTATTATTATTATTATTATTATTATTATTATTATTTTTATTTTTATTATTATTATTATTATTATTATTATTGTTGTTGTTGTTGTTGTTGTTGTTATGCATTCAGGTGGCACATTCAACGAAATATACTGAAGCACTGCAGACAAGCCTTTGGAGATGAAGATTGGAAAATATTCGTGAAATCTTTTAAGCGATTATGTAGATCTTCATCTCCGGCATTTTATCAGCACTGGTTAGACCGATTCTACAGACGACTATGTCAAGACGAACGAACTGGTACATATTTTATTAATTTAGTTTAAAACGCATACACACATTAACAAATATCTTTGTTCTATCTTTACAGGTGTTTTTAAATATATAGACCGGGTCTGGCTCCGTGACTACAAAGAAAGGTTTGTTTCTGCATGGACAGACACAAACTACAACTTTGGTCAGTATACGACCAACAGAGCTGAGAGCCAGCATTCACGGTTTAAGATGCACATTAAGGGGCCGAACAACTCGCTCCACAAACTTGTGATGATTGCAGACGATGTGGTAACGTCACAAGAGAGGGCAATAAACCACTCGTTTGAAGAGAGTTTGTCTGTGAAAAAGGTGCACCATGACTTACCGATTTTTGAGGACCTACTCGGTAACGTTTCCCATGCAGCGATCGAGAAGATGATAAATGAGATAAAAAATATAGAGAAGTTGAGGAAACGAAAAAAGAGTTGTGGTCACCAGCTTTTCGCGAGTTCTGGGTTACCGTGTGCATGTCGATTAGATTCGTATATAAATAAAGGTAATACCATTACTTTATTATTATTATTATTATTATTATTATTATTATTATTATTATTATTATTATTTTATTGAATACAGGAATAAAAATTCAGCTGTCCGAAATAGACGTCTTCTGGACACGACTGAATTACGAACCGGAAGTAGTATGGAGCGAACCTGACCTTGCGAGTGAGTGGGAAATAGTCAAAGAGACACTGCTGTCTCAATCACCACGCGTTCAGAGAAATATGTTGTCAAAAATAAAGTCGGTGGTAAATCCAAGTATGACTGACACTCAACCTCCTGAGGTACAAAAGAATACTCGTGGGCGCCCAACTACAAAATCAAAGAAAAAAAATCAGCAGGAGGATGCGCAAGAAGACGTTAGTATTATTATTATTATTATTATTATTATTATTATTATTATTATTATTATTATTATTATTATTATTTATTATTATTTATTATTGTTATTGTTATTATAATTTTATTGTTATCCATTGTAGGAAGACGAGCCTGTTAGAAGACGTAGGCCATCAGACCCAGGTAGAGATACAATGAGAGTGTGTAGCAAAAAGTATCCACTCTTAAGAGGGGACAGGTACATAAATAACTATTTATACATACATACATACATATATATACAGTACACATCCCTAATCATGATTTCCCAATGTTTGGCTGTGACAGGTATAAATTTGTGCTTAGAGCATTTAAGCATCAGATTGATCCCCTGTATCGACGGTTTGTCACGCATATTCAAGATGTTCAGCCAGACGGTAACTGTGGGTTCCGATCTGTAGCTGTGGCTTTGGATAGGGAGGAGGAAGACTGGGATTTGATCCGCCACGTTCTTAAAGTAGAGTTGATGGGTCAATACCATGAGGACTGGTACGAGATTTTGAACGGATTCGACGATAACGCGTTCGCCCGCATATACTCGTCCATAGATTGGAGTGGACTCGGGAATGCACCACACTCAAAATGGATGGAGATGCCTTTGACTGGATTAGTGATTGCTCAGGCATTTGGTGTGGTCCTTCAATTCTTCAGTCCTCTTGGAGCGTGCACATTCTTCCCTATTCACATTCATCCTGAAAGCGTGATACAACATCGGGTCATTTCGATGGCCTTCGTGAACGGCAACCACTTCATAATGCTTAAGCTAGCAGACGACGCTCCGATGCCTTATCCGAGCGGAGCATGGAGGCGTTGGGTAGATGTAAATCACAACCCATGGTTAGCACTATACAGGGATCGTCTTGATGAGGGGCGTAGGCTATCTCAAACAGATCCAGAGTGGTTTGACCTAACAGGCTGTCCTGATTCTTCTAATAGTTCGGTGTAAATTTGTTTTTATAATGTATAATGATTTATTAAATACATTTTTTTATTTTTTATTATTATTTTACATATACAATATGAAATGAAAACGTTATTTTATAAAAAAAACCTATACCACCTAATTAAAACTAACAAAATTAAAAAAAAACAAAACTTGAATTGGGCCGTAGAGGGCCCTATGGGCCGTAGGCAATTTTTATCTACGGGTCGTAGGGCCCTCTACGAGCCGTAGACTTCTGGAAAATGCTCGTAGACACCATCTATGGCTCGTAGAGGCCATTGAGCCTACGAGCCGTAGAGGCTTCTACGAGCCGTAGGCATAAAGTTTTGATTTCTAAAAATTTTTTAAAGTTTATAAAAACTTAATCAGTAGTTTTTTAAAAAAATTTGGAGTCTACGACCCGTATAGGTCCCTACGGGCCGTAGACAAGGATTTTTTTAAAAAAAAATGGGTTTTCAGGTATATGTTATATATAATTTTTCTGGGTAATTAACCAGCGAACTGGTAGCCCAGATGGTCCCCATTGTGTGTATAAGTGTGTATGTGTATGTGTGTGTGTGATACTTGATAGCCATAAGATCGATTCACGTCCCAAACGTTTTTTTTTAATTTTGTTCACCTACGGGTCGTAGAGACCACTACGAGCCGTAGGTAAACAGGTTAATTTTGTTTACCTACGGCTCGTAGAGACCCCTACGAGCCGTAGGTAAACAGGTTAATTTTGTTTACCTACGGCTCGTAGAGACCCCTACGGGCCGTAGATAAGTTATTAAAACCCATTTGAAACAGAACGATCTGTTCATTGTCTCCCACAACAACAATAAACCCAACCCTAACCCCCTCTGCCCCCTTTCTTCTTCTATCGCCACCACCACCCTAAACCACCACCACCACGACCGGCCCACCACTTTCAACCCGAATCCATCCATCAAGACCATCAAGACCCTACTTTCAACCCGGATCCATCCCCCATTTTCGAAACAGGTTAGTTTTTTTTTTCAGTTAATTATAATTAGTTTTTATGTTTTAATTAGTTAATTGTTATACATTATTGTTGATGGTTGTAGATAATTGTTAGATTTTAGTTTTTTTTTTCATTTTTTTTCAGTTTTTTTCAGATTTAGGGGTTTAGGGGTCGTCGTGGTGGTTTGTTGATTGGTTTTTGTTGTTGATTGTTGTTGATTGGGTTTAGCGAGTATAATGTTATTAGTTTTGGCGATTCTTTTGAATCGCCAAAAACTAATATAGTTTTGGCGATTCTTTTGAAACGCCAAAACTATATTAGTTTTGGCGTTTCTTTTGAATCGCCAAAACTATATTAGTTTTGGCGATTCTTTTGAATCGCCAAAAACTATATAGTTTTGGCGATTCTTTTGAAACGCCAAAACTATATTAGTTTTGGCGATTCTTTTGAATCGCCAAAAACTATATAGTTTTGGCGATTCTTTTGAATCGCCAAAAACTATATAGTTTTGGCGATTCTTTTGAATCGCCAAAACTATATTAGTTTTGGCGATTCTTTTGAATCGCCAAAAACTATATAGTTTTGGCGATTCTTTTGAAACGCCAAAACTATATTAGTTTTGGCGTTTCTTTTGAATCGCCAAAACTATATTAGTTTTGGCGATTCTTTTGAATCGCCAAAAACTATATTAGTTTTGGCGATTCTTTTGAATCGCCAAAAACTATATAGTTTTGGCGATTCTTTTGAAACGCCTTAATTATAGAAACGCCATAACTAACTATATATTCTTTGATTTTGCAGTTATGGCACATTTGGTAGACGAGCAGTACATGGGCGAGGAGGAGGAGGAGCAGCAGCAGGAGGAGGATGAGGCCGCGGTGCAGGCGGGGGCTGACATGGCAGGGGGTGACATGTCAGGCTATGAGCATTGCATTTTTCTGCGCGTCGATTACGCGGGTGCCAGATTTCATAGGTTGAGGAAGAAGAAGACTGTGCCGGCGCGTGGGATTTCTTGGGCCGCGCTTCGGGCGTGTAGGGGTGCTGAGGCGATTGCCCGACAGTGGATCCCGGAAGGGAGCCCACTGGACAGGTTTTTCGACGACTTCTGCGCCCCGTCCCATAGGCCGTTGGTGATAGAGTTTCTATCCACCTTTCGGTTTCGCCCGCCCGGTGCCGGATCGTCGGACGCCGGATCGTCGGGCGCCGGATCTTCAGGCCGCCCACCGAGTGACATTGAGTTTTCCATACTCGGCGTTGAGTATGGTTATTCTCTAGATGACTGGGCTACGCACCTCCGGTGGTACACTCGCGACGACCTTGTAGAGGTATTAATATTATTTTTATTTTTATTATTATTATTTTTGTTTTTGTTCTTATTCGAAATGTTAATGTTAATGTTAATGTTAATGTTCAGGATGTCTACACTAGGGCGGTGACTACTGTCGCTGATGACGACCTCTATGCGTGGTGGCCCACCATTGGCGGTCCCGTGTTCGGCAACCCGGCAGAGAAGTATTATTATTATTATTATTATCATCATCATTATTATTTTTTTTCAATATCTTTGTTCTGATTATTATTTACTATTATTATGCTGTGCAGGGATAGGTGTGACAGGGCATCCAACATTCGTCACCCCGTAGTTCGTTACATTCACCGTTGCATTACTTATTCCCTAACGGCACGGGGGAATAGTAACGAGCGGGTGACGAAGACGGACCTGATGTACCTGCATTGCATACTCACCGGCAAGCCGATTGCCTTGCATCGGGTCATGGCCGAGTTTTTTGCCGCCTTCCCCCATAAGCCGTTGAAGGGAGGCCTCCCATGCGGGGGGCTCATCAGCAGGATTGCTGAGCGCTGCGATGGCGTGAAGTATTACGGTTATGTTAACCGTAATCGGTTTCCGTCACTACCGCCCAGGTATTTCGGTTATTAATGTTGTTGTTGTTATTATTATTATTATTATTATTATTATTATTATTATTATTATTATTATTATTATTAATGTTAATGTTTTTGAGTTTCTTTCAGCCCATTAGGTCTACAAACGATGAAGGCTATGCTTTGTGCGGCGAAGAAGGCGAAGACGCCGGATCATGATGAGTACCACTATCTGATTGGCACCGGTGGCGTGGAGTTTGTGCATGAGCCGTTAGTACATCGGGGCCTTAGAGGTATTATTATTATTATTATTATTATTATTATTATTATTATTATTATTATTATTACTATTATTATTTGGGAAACTTGTAGACAACTTGTGTTGTCTGGATTGCCTAAAAACAGGGGAAACTCTGCCCAATTTTTTTATAAAATCCTGGAATATTATTATTATTTATTAATTATTTATTGTTATCCATTGCAGGTGATGCTGTGGAGGTCGGGTTGCAGTTTGTGCATGAGCAGGAGGGGGGCGGTCTTAGGGACGTCGAGATGCCTCAGCAGCAGCCTGAGGACTTGCAGATACCGGGGCGCGTTTATCACTCCCTCAGGTTGCCTCCTGATGTTAGGGCGGACGTTCGTGCGGCTGCCGAGGAGGCTGTCGAGATGCGTGCATGGCGTCAGCAGCAGGACGCCTGGCGTCAGCAGCAGGACGCCTGGCGTCAGCAGCAGGACGCCTGGCGTCAGCAGCAGGACGCCTGGCGTCAGCAGCAGGACACCTGGCGTCAGCAGCAGGACGCCGATACGCGTCAGTGGCGTGATCGGCAGGACGACGCGATGCGCTGGTTGATTGCTGGCCAGCAGGATATGTATCGCCACCTAGGCATGCAGGCTCGTGTCCCACCGACTTTAGGGACCAGCACGCACGAGCCCGTGACGTCCTCCCAGCAGCCCGACACGTCTTCGCAGGAGCCCGGGACCGCGCCGCCGACTGACTCTACGATGTTTTATTTCTGATCATCTTATGTATTTAAACAATCTTTATTTTGAACGCTTCTGGTAACTTTTAGTTTTATTTTGTTGCGTATATAAACGATTAGTTTTATTTTGAACGTTTCTGTTAACGTTTATTTTACACGCTTATCGAGACGACGTTGGTTTATATTGGTTTATGTTATAAACAATTGTGTTCACGTTTTACATGCTTGTGTTAATGTATTACACGCTCGGGATTAATTATTACATAATTAAAATGATTTAAAAAAAAAAAAAACCATATCTACGGGTCGTATAGACCTATACGGGCCGTAGAGGCTGCCTAAGACTGGTTTATGTTATATTAAAACTTTCCAACTAAGAAACCAGCGAACTGGTAGCCCAGATGGTCCCCATATGCTTAATAAGACTTTGTGTGTGTGATTGTGTGATAATGTGCCTAAGATCGAACCTCGTCCCAAACGTTTTTGGTTTTTTTTTTGTCTACGACCCGTAGGGGCCTATACGGGCCGTAGGCACCATAAAACACCAATCTTCTGCTTCTTCATTCTCAAAAATATTAAGACTACTTCTACGAGCCGTAGAGGCCTCTACGGCTCGTAGGCAATAATTAGCAATGATTGTATGATTACCAATCATTGGTAATGAGTACCTACGAGCCGTAGAGGCCTCTACGGCTCGTAGAAGTCTGAAAAAAGTGGCTCTACGAGCCGTAGAGCTCTCTACGACCCGTATAGGGTTGTCTGAATAAAATTACTACTTGTGCAAATATCCGGAGCCTAATTAGAAACTTATACTTATAATTGCGTGCATTATGCGCAAAACACAACTATGTTTTTTAAGTATAGTGAGAGGACGCTCAAACAAAAGAGAACGTGTGATATTATTGTGCAACATTTCAAAAAAAAAATATAGAGTTAAATGCCAATTTCGTCCCTAAGATTTGGGTCAGTTTGCCACTCCAGTACAAACGTTTTTTTTTATTTTTGCAATTCCTTCCCTGAGGTTTGGATTTTTTTGCCAAATTCGTCATTTTCACTAACTCAGTTAAAAAAACTCGTTAATGTCAGGGGTAGTGTTGTCTTTTTACCTCAGGGACAAATTTGGCATTTAAAATTCAACCTTACCTTTGGGACGAATTTGGCATTCAGGTAATGTTTACTTTCTACTTATTTTTCAAACTAGCTGCTTTCATGAGTGTCATCTATTCATCTCTCTTGTTTTGCAAATACGTTTTACATAACAGTCCGTAATAATATATGTTGTATATGTGGCCATTGGAATAATCATAAAATTGATTTTACAACTATTATGAAGCTTTTATTTCTCAAAATTGTACAATATATAACTGAGTTGTGGAAAAAGAATTGGATGTTCATTTAGCCAACGTAAACATGAACATAATCGTCGTGTCTCAGGTTTTTTAATGATCGTTTCTTTTATTTTTTAACTTTATGATGATCACCAGTGTTCACCCAATTTAAGCACCACTGACAAAATTTTCAAACCCGAATTATGGATAGACTCCAATCTGGATAATGTTATACTTGCATCATTCTGATTTCTGAGTTCTACTCTCTTCTTCTCTTTTGGATGCTAATATCAAGTTTTACCTTCTTCGGGTATTCTTTACATTCGATTAATTGGTTATTTATTTAGTTTCCAACATATTTATTATTATATCTGGCTTATCATATGCACTTACATCTTGATTTATTTTTGCTGGGACGGAAAAAATATCGATTACGCTGATACCTATCAAATCTACAGAAAGAAGTCTATGGTACAAACCTCCCCCTGTTGTTAAGTTTCCAGTATTGTTATCGTGGAATTTCATTTTTATGCTTTGACTGCCTGAGCTTACAAAACAAAATATTCAACATTATGTATACGTGTGTGTGTATTTTAGTTTTTTTGTTGTTATTTTTAAACGCCAAATTCGTCCCGGTAAAAAGACAACACTACCCCTAACATTAACAAGGTTTTTTAACTGGGTTAGTGAAAATGACGAATTTGGCAAAAAAAAATCCAAACCTCAGGGAAGGAATTGCAAAAAAAAAAAAAAAACTTTTATACTGGAGTGGCAAACTGGCCCAAACCTCAGGGACGAAATTGGCATTTAACTCAAAAATATATATTATTAATACGTATAAAAAGCGTTATATGTATTTGAAAGAGGAAATCTATAATTAATTGGACATTTAACCAATTATCAAAATTCAAACGCTGGTTAAGTCGGTCAAAAGTGTCGGCTAAGTTTTAGCCGACTAAAAAGTTGGTCAAAAATGCATAATTTTTTAGTTCCTTTTGGGGAACCTTAAATTTGGTCAAAAATGCATAATTTTGTAGTTCCTTTTAGCAAGGTTTTGGAGACCGGATCAGACATTTGTTTTTTAAAAGTAAGGTTAGAAACGGCTTTCTTGATCGGTGATTAAGTAGCGATTAATAATCATTTCTATTCTTTTACCATAATTAATGATATGTAAATAATTAGTTACCAAATCTTTGTGTATCTTCATTCTAGTTTTACGTATTTTTATATTTTTTTAACACCAAATTCATTAAACAAGCAAACAACAAGCTGGGAAAATACACAGGTCTAGAAAAGATATATGAAACAGCCAACAAACAAGGAGGAACAAATCAAGCAAAACAAAACGTGTTTATTTATATGAAACGTTGAAATATCAAATACATCTTGTAATATACATCCCTTTATATGAATTATTTATATAGGGTCCGGTTATTTGCACAACTAGGGTTTTTATTTGCACAACCCCTCCACGGGTCGTCGAGGCCTGGACAGCCCGTGGAGGGCCAAAAAGGCAAAAGGACGGGCTGTCGAGGCCCAGACGGCCCGTCTAAAGGCAAAAGGACGGGCTGTCCAGGCCCAGACGGCCCGTCTAATGGTTTAAATCCAATCCAATCATTGGTAATCATTGGCAATGATTAGGTGATGATTATTTGGTTTTTTTATAAGTGTAAGTGTAGTGTGGACGTTTAAAATGGGTTTGAATGTTTGGTTTTTATAGATGTTTGGTTTTTTATAAATGTTTGGTTTTTTATAAATGTTTTTTTTTTATTTGTATAATATGATCTTTTTTATATAATTGTGTATATGAATATGAACGAATGTCGTTTATGTTGCCGAACTAAACGAAACCAAAATACGAACAATAAACCATAAATAAGCATAAATATTCCAAAAATTTACATAAACTATGAGTTCAATAAACATCTATAAAAACCAAACATTCAAAACGAACAATAAAGCATAAATAAACATAAATATTCCAAAAATTTACATAAACTATGAGTTCAAAATGTACAACCAAAGAAATATAACCCACCCGTCTAACCCGACCCACCCGGCTGATCCGACCCACCCGGCTGATCCGACCCACCCGGCTGACTGGTGGACGCCCCACCATGCTGACTGCTAGACGCCCAATCTGGAAGTGGACGCGGCTCCAAACCAGCTGCTCGTCGTCTCTCATTCTCGCTCTCTAACAGCCACCGCATGTCACCCCCGCATCGACGCCATGTCACCCCGCATCGACGCCATGTCACCCCGCATCGACCCCAACTGATCCAGGATCTGCTGAAGTACCTGGGTCGTGCTATCATGCAACCTGACAGCATGATAAACGCGGGCAGGACGCTGTAGCTCATCAACGGGGGGTCTGGCATCTCTACATCCACCGGTGGGTCGCCGTCGGCAACGTGTGGCATCTGGACCTCAGGGGCAATCGGCCCATCGAGATGTATGAGCGGCTCTGGCACAAAATGCTCGCCACGGTCGCCAGGAGGTCCGAAGGCACGCTGGTAATAAGCGTGTGGGTTGCTGCGAGGGACCCGTGCTGCCACCTTCATCTGCGTCATAGTCCTAATATTTAACGGCCTGAAATGCAAAACAACAATAATAATATTAAATAATAATAATAATAATAATAATAATAATAATATTAAATTATAATATATAATAATTTAATATTATTATTATTATTATTATTATTATTTATTATTATTAAATTATAATATTAAATTATAATAAATAATAAATAATAATAATAATAATAATATTAAATTATAATATATAATAATTTCATATTATTATTATTATTATTATTTATTATTATTAAATTATAATATTAAATTATAATAAATAATAAATAATAATAATAATAATAATAATAATAAATAATAATAATAATAATAATAATAAATAATAATAATAATAATAATAATAATAATAATATTAAATTATAATATATAATAATAATAATATTACCTGGCCATCATCGGACGAGGTAACGTGTTCTCCTCAGCATGCGTCCACAATTCGCCCGGGCAAAGACGCAACGCGATGGCGGTGACTATCCCACCAATCGGAATCTCCCCCGCCGGGTGCCTATGAGGGTAGGTCGCGATGTACTCGGCAAAGCACCTGTGTAGCGCAACCGGCCTACCCCTCAAGATGCAGTAGAGGTAGAAAAGGTCAATCTGCTGGACCCTCTCGTTACAGTTACACCGTCCGGCAATCGACCAGCTAACCAAACGGTGTATGTAACGGATCAGAGGGTCCCGGATGTTGCTGGACCTATCCATCCTGCACAGAATAATAATAACATTAAAAAAATTTCGGCAGAGTTTCCTCTGTTTTTGTACGAACCAGACAACACAAGTCGTCTACAAAAATCCAAAAACAAACAACCTAAACTAACTAAATAACAATATTAATTAACTAAGCGAACTAAATAACAATAATAATAACGAACTGAACTAAATTAAAAGAATAACAATAATAATACCTCTCGCCGCCGTCCTCCCCATACTTTCGACCACCGATAGTGGGCCACCAGGCCATCAGCATGTCGTCTGGCAAGGTCGTCAAGGCCGTGGTGTACATATCCTGGACAAGCTCCTCCTCTCTGTACCAGCAGCAAGTAGTAGCCCACTGGTCCATCGTATATGCGTAGAGCTGTCCGAATAATCGGAACGGTACCTCCGGCTCAGGCTCACCGTCAGGACCTACTGGAGGCTCAACACCTGCTGGATGCGGCGTGTAGCGGAATGTCGAGATGAACTCGATCGTCAGTGGCCGATACGACTCATGGTCGAGGTCAGCTAACATCCGCCCCCAAGGGCTGTCGTCTGGGATCCACTCCTCAAACCTCTCCGATCCACCGATCGCGCGTAATGCGGACCAGCCAACACTGCGCGATCCGTGTATCGGACGCAGCTCCATCTGACCCCAGCGCGCGATCTCGTAGTCGTCGTTATCGTGCCTGTAGGGCCAATCTCTCAAGTCGCCACCTGCAAGAGGATTCCCGTCCGCAGGCTGGTTACGGCGTCTTCGGTTGTTTCTGTTTGCCATATCTGCAAAACAAAAACAAAACATTAAAACGCCTAAATAATAAATCGCTTAAACAGTAAAACGCCTAAATAGATAAACGCGCGCCTAAACATAAAGGCGCGCGTTTAGGTTTAGGCGCCTAAACACAAACGCGCGCCTAAACATAAAGGCGCGCGTTTAGGTTTATCCCCTACCACCACCACCACCACCACCACCACCCTATCCCCTACCACCACCACCACCACCCTATCCCCTACCACCACCACCACCACCACCCTATCCCCCTGCCCTTCACCACCACAGCCACCAACCACCACAGCCCCTTCACCAACCACCACAGCCCCTCCACCAACCACCAACCACCACTGCCCCACCACCCAACCTCCACCCAACCACCACAGCCCACCACCTCCCTCACCCCACCCAACTACCACCACTACCCACCACCACAACCTAACCACCACCACCACAGCCCCACCACCACAGACCACCACCACTGCCCCACCTCCCTCACCCCACCCAACTACCACCCTTACCCCACCACCACTTCCCTTACCCCACCACCACTTCCCTTACCCCACCTAACCACCACCATTGCCCAACCACCACCACTGCCCCATCACCACAATAAAAAAAAACCCTAATACTAATAACAACAACAATAATAATAATAATAATAATAATAATAATAATAATAATAATAATAATAATAATAATAATAACAACAACAATCATACCTGATCTGATTTTGGAGAGAGGGAGATGAGAGTGTTAGAGAGAGAGGGAGAGACAGTGTTAGAGAGAGAGGGAGATGAGGGACGAGAGAGGTCTGTGGTGGTGGGTGGTGGTCTGTGGTGGTCGATGGTTGTCTGTGGTGGTGGGTGGTGATCTGTGGTGGTCGGTGGTGATCAGTGGTGGGTGGTTGTGGGAGAAGAAAGAAGAGACGAGAGATGGAAGAAATGAGGGACGAGGGAGGACTGATCTGGTTTTGGGGAAATTTAAAATTTTCAGGACGGGCCGTCGAGGCCTGGACGGTCCGTCTACAAATAATTTTTTTTTAATTTAAAAAACAGAAGCTTCTCTTGGAAGCTTTGTGTTGGGACGGGACGTCGAGGCCTGGACGGTCCGTCTACAAAAAAAAAATTTTAATTTAAAAAACAGAAGCTTTGGGACGGGCAGTTGAGGCCTGGACGGACCGTCTTGAATGATAGAGGACGGGTCGTCGAGCCTCAACGAGCCAATAATTTGGGGGAATTTTGGGTTTCACAACGGGACGTCCAGGCCTCGACGGTCCGTTGTGGTCCACCAGTGACAGCCCATCTAGGCCTGGACGGGCCGTCTGTTGCCAATTTTTTGCCTTGGACGGCCCATCAAGGCCTGGACGACCATAATGTTTTTTTTTTTTTTTTTTAAATTTTTAGTGTATTTTGTATATTTTAAGCTTGGTATTTGTAGTTTTTATATAAAAAAAAGGGAGTATATTTTTATAATAAGTATAAATGAACACATACAACAAATTTTTCCGTTCGTCCGGTCCGGTAACATACGATAAGCTAAGTTAAGTCGAAGTATTGAGGTGGTCGAACATCAACCCTTTGTATACGGTCGTCATATACCGTCTCCCACTCACTTGCCTCTTCATATCGCCACTTACGCCATGACGGATTCAGTTTTGGCATTGGGGCGCCTTCTGCCAACTCAATCTTGATGAAATGATTTTTGTTAACAAAAGCAAACGATACGAACGCATGTTCTTCAACGCTGTGTGGACCATCGAACATAGGGAAGTACGTCTCACTTTGATCATACGGAGAGAGAAATTGAACAACCACCTTAAATTTCTGAGCAATCAGTAATCCTGAGGCGGGCATCTCCATCCAGTGGTCGTGCGTTGCTGGTCCCACTCCAATGTGATCGAATGAGTTGGAGACTCTGTCGTAAGTATCGTAATCCACTTCGTTTAAAATTAGCCTCCACCGGTCTTCATTCTCGACGATCTCCTCCTTAAGCTGTTTGCGGATGAAGTACCACATATCCTGTTGCCACCCTAAGCACACAGCTACGGATCGAAAGCCACAGTGACCGTCTCCATGGACATCCCGAATGTCTGTAATGTATCTATGATATGCAGGTGGAAGCCATTTCTTAAACCTTTCGATCTCCAGTTTGTACCTGTACCCATCAAAAAGTGAGATTTAATATGTGTATAAATATGTATGCATGTGTGAATTTATATATTAGTAGTTTGTACCTCTCCCTTTCCAACAGTGGAAAATCTTCATCGTAAACAATCGGTTTGTCCCTTGATTGTTTACCTCTTCTAGAAGGCTTTTTGCCCTACGTGCAAAAAATTATATAACAACAACAACAACAACAACAATAATAATAATAATAATAATAATAATAATAATAATAATAATAATACGAACCGCAGCCTTATCTTCCTTTTTTTCCTTTTCACTTGTTGTTGGCCGACCCCGAGTATCGGTTTGTACCTCAGGAGGTTTATGTTTAGTCATAATCGGATTCAACACCTCCTTCATCTTCTGCAACATGCTTTTTTTCACTTGCACCGGTTGCGACCTTAGCTGCTCAGCGAATGCATTCATTTGGTGCTGAAAGTCAAACTCGGGATTCTCAGCTACTTCTGGCATAAAGTCAAGTCGTGTCCAGAAGACGTCGATATCAGCCAGTGACACTCGTGTATCTGATATATATATTCAATCACAACAACAACAAATCAATAATTTTATAAAAATTTGGCAGAGTTTCCTCTGTTTTTGTACGAACCAGACAACACAAGTCGTCTACAAAACGCTTCAAACATTTATAATAAGTCTAAAAAATGATGTTACCTTTCGTATCATACAATTGCAATTGACAGGAACAAGGCAATCCATAAGTCTTATTGAGTCGGTGTTCCCAAGACCTCTTTTGTTCCATATAATAATTTATCTTGTTGACCCCTCCGAGCATCAAATTAAGCGCTAGATGGGAAACCCTACCGATTACGTCTTGAAACAACGGTAGATCATGTTTCCACATTCTTGTTGATCGGCTTTGTTCGAAGGAGCGCTTTATCGCTACGCGCCGTGATTCCATAACTTTGTCTATTTGCATCACAAGCGCGTGGAGCGAGCTGTTCGGGCCTTTTATGTACCTCTTAATAAGAGCATGCTGACTCTCGACCCTGTTGGTCGTAGTCTGACCGAACGTAAGGTTTTCATTTGCCCATGCTTCCACAAACATTTCTTTATAATCTCGGAGCCAAACTGACTCCATGTAGTCATAAACCTCTGTAAAAAACAGAATAGTGATGTCAATACAGAAAATATGTACGCTTGTAAAGCAAAATAAAAAATAAAATATATACCCGTTCGATCCTGCCCCCAAAGTCGTCTGTAGAGCGCTTCAAGATTGAATTCGTAAGCCTCTTTGTCAGGAGATTTACACAGTCGACCAAAATACTGCAAAAATATTTCCCATTCTTCTTTTGGAAATCCTGCTTTATGATATTTTGCAATATTTCGTTGAATATGATACCTGCAAAACAACAACAATAATATTAATAATAATAATAATAATAATAATAATAATAATAATAATAATAATAATAATAATAATATTTCGTTGAATATGACACCTGCAAAGCAATTTCGTAGCATCCGGGAAAACTGAAGCACATGCACTCATCAGAGCCAGATCTCTATCTGTAACAATTACACGTGGCTCCATACTCCCCTCCAGCAAATCTTTGAGCCTCTCAAGCACCCATGTGTAGTTACTCGTTTTCTCTTTAACGATAAATGCATGGGCGATACAAAACGACTGGTTTGTCGACGTCATACCCACAATTTGAACAAACGGGATTCTGTACTCGTTCGTTTTGTAGGTGGCGTCGATCAGCATCACATGTGGAAAGGCACGCCAGAGATTGTACGAGACCCGGTGTGAAAAGAAAATATTCTCAACAGCATCTGTCTCTGGATTCTGCTTGGTGAAATAAGTAAATTTCTTTTCAACCAGGATACTCTCGAGTATCTGCATAACAATAATAATAACAATATTTAATATTTAACAACAACAAAATTAATAATAGTCTATGACAATAATAGTAATTAATAATAATACCTGCATTGGGGTTTTATCGCCGTAAATTCTATGTTTAATCTTGCTCACTGTATTGTGTATGTCTCTTAGAATACATTTATTATTCGGGTTTTGTGCTCTGATGGCCAAATGTATGTTTGCCGGTTCCAGGCCTTGAAAATAAAGTGTTTCCACCATTTCTTCTTCCTGTGGTGTCAGCCGCCTAGCAAAAGCGTGACCCTCAACATGTACAAAAGGGTCGTGGTTATGATTCGCGTGTTTAACCTCCAACTTCCAACCCTCTTTGCGTAGCCTCCCTATTAACATAAATGGACAGTTAATCTTTTTGCTACCCGTAGACCTTACTGTGGCTGTAGTATGGTATTCGCCAGCACGGTCGCATCTCAGGTCTATCCTAATTTTTCTTGCATTATTTCCACTGCCTTTTGAAACAGAACGTCCTGTCACTAGGACGTAACCGCTAGCAAGGGCTCTATCGTAAGCCCATTGTTTCATCTCTTCAACAGACCCGAATACCTGAAAATTTACACAACAGTCTAGTCTAAATTCATACTACCCTAAATACCTGAAAATATATACTACTGTAAAGATATACTAGTCTAAATTCATACTAGTCTAAATACCTGAAAATATATACTACTGTAAAGATATACTAGTGTAAATAAATAAACGCACCTGCTCGGTTTCATACGAAACATCCGGGTTAGGTTCAACTTTTATGTTAGCATCTTCCTGGTTGTCATCATTAGCACGATTCCCGCGCGAATGGTAACTCCCGTACGTGTACTGCGGGTAGCTTGGTGGCACGAAAAAAGACTCCTGTTCCTCTACATATTCCTCGTTGAGATCGGGCAGCATGTTCCCGTCATTACCACGAACCCCGGATTTAACCTCATCTTCACCAACTTGAACCTCGGGTTCATACCCTACGCTTTCAGAGACGTAAGACTCGTTCTCAGACAGGTCAACGGTTGAAAAGCTGTGTAAATATGTCATCGTGAGACCGGGAAGTCGAAATGGGTCGAGGGTTTTGGTGGTGGTGATGTTTTAAAGTTTGGTTCAAATGGGGAAGAAGCTGATCGTGTAATGGTTATATCAGGAAATGTCGACGGGCCGTCGAGGCCTCGATGGGCCGTCTAGGGATTAAATGCCCTAACATAACACGTTTCAACGGGCCGTCGGGGCCTGGACGGCCCGTCCTTAAGCACCTTTTTCAGACTTTTCAGTCTGAACTGCCTGCTTTTGCAGGAGTTCAGACTGATCACCTCGTACCTCGTACTTTTACGGGCCGTCTGGGCCTCGACGGCCCGTCGGTTTTGTCTTTTCTGTAAACAAACGGCCCGTCAAGGCCTGGACGCCCCGTCCTGAAACCCTAATTTTTCTTAACGGCCCATCTAGGCCTCGACGACCCGTCCTAAGGTTGTTTAGGGTTTTTTGTTGGTTGTGTAGATAGTATCACACCCTTTATATATCGTCAACACCAAACATTTATAATCCAGAACCTAATCACTTTCTCTAAGAAAATTCAGAGTGACAAATTAAAGGATTCTTTACTTGTGCGTAACAAACAAATGGTATGACATAAACATCGTTAACTACAATGACATCATAAGATGACACACTGATTTTTCACAAATATTTTATTCCCAAGAGGCAACACCTAAATGGGTTAAAATTATATATAAAGACAATGATATTTAATAAAATATTAAGAATCTTTAGATATATATAAATATAAGGTTTATTTTCTAGTCATGTACGTAATCACGCATTATGAATTATATATACATATTCTTTTAAAATACTATATTTATACGACGAGATAATATTATAAGAGAAGTGTTCATTTTGACCAATGTATTAATTTGATCCTGACGTACCTTTGTTAGAATTTCTTATGCTTTTATATATATATTAGTGGACTAGTGGCTTAGATATTTTAAGAGTGCTTGTAGGTGAGTGATCATTGGATGTTGAATATAGGTTAGCGGACTTCACCAAGTCTGCAATCGGGATAGCGGACTTTAATTTCAAGAACTGCAAATGTACACTTTGCATGAAGCAACATAACAACATCCTAGAATTTTAAACCATTAACTCTCTTATTAATATACTCGGATCACAATCACAGAGCTACGTACGTTGGACACTTAATTAATTTGCATGAACCCAATGGCAATCTTAGACTTTCAAACTCAGGTCTGCTTAATTTATTTTAGCCGACACAGTCATCATGACATGCATTATTATCTAACCATCTACCACCACTCAAGATGCTTTAGTGTTCTCCAATACCATTACCCTCATAGCCATGGTTGATTCAATTCTACATATACTACAATTTCCACAAAAGTAAAAGATGCTAATGATAGTGATTGCACTAAACTTGTTTCCTTATATTTACCTAACAATATATAAATCATGATAATAATGAGTAGTGACTACCAAAGCAGCCTCCATGGCTCCATGCAGACATCATTCAAAACCTTGTAATATTCACTACTAGAAAGTAGCCATTTTGCTACAAAGTTTTCCTACATAAAAAAATACGTCACAAATTTTGATAAAGTTGATGCTCATTTGCAACGTAAAACTGGGTAAAACTCTAATGGTGATTTTGGTCATGTATGTGTGTTGTTACTTGAAGATTTTGGTAGGCAAAATGTTAGTTATATGTTGGGTTGATGAATTATGTCAAATGGAGGATTCCATGGAGTGTATTATCTATAAAGTTAGTTGCAAAAATATGATAGCCACCAAGGGCTCGATTAAATGTCTAGCTTGGAAATGTTTCATGGAATAGTAATCAAGTTTTAAAAGTGTTTCAATTAGATTACTTGTAACCTTATTTGTCCTAATTAAGTCACTTAACATTTAAGTGGAGTCTTGTAAAATTTTATGTGTGTAAAGAATCAAATGGAGGAGAAGATGTTGGTGTCGGGATTTTTAATATATATATTAATTATATTAAAACAAGAAAATAACATGTTAATTATATTAAAGAATTAGAAAATATATGTTAAACTCTACGTCATCACTTAACGTCGGCATTAATAAATAGGAAAAAAATAAACAAAAAGTCATATTACCGTAGCTACCTATGAAATAGATGAAAAAACTTGTAACTATTATAAAATGTGAAGCCCACATTATAGCCTAGTGACATCTTGGAGGTGGTATAAGGCTTAGGGACCTTTTAGTCCTAGGTTCGATTCTATTGGGTTTTGTGGAGCCTTGATTTGGACTCGGATTGGAAAACAATTAAGTGACAGACTAATTAAATTGAAGACTTGACCTATTTTATTTAAGAGAGAATTGCACTAATTGTTCTTTAGTTATTACTCAAATTGCATCCTCTGTCCTTTAAGGAAATTTTTCACTCATTATGTCCTTGGTTTTATACATTTGTTACACCCTTTGTCCTTTAAACCAAACCTAGTTAAAAATATCGGTTAAGTTGCTCACGTGCCCCTCACGTGAGGGGCAAATCTGTCTTTTCACCCATTATATCTTCTCCCGTGATTCAATTAGGTCTTCATTTTAACAATCAAACAAAAAAAAACTGATTTTGACATTACCATTATTGACATGATCAGAAACATTCTTTGAAACCCATTTTTCAACAGCTTTCATACTACTAGCCATAGTAGCAAGCATATCATTAAGAATCCCAACCATAACCTCAATTCCAGACCAACCCAAAGCCCTTAAACAACCATAATCTGCATCAAATAGCTTCACCACTGTCTTTAATGGCAGAGGATGAGATGACTGTGTACCCCAATTTCAGCCACTGATTCCACCTAACACAGGAATGGAATCAAAATTATTATTATTATCACACACCCTTTTAAAAATCCCATCAAAATTTCTCACCAACTTTGCTTCTTGATAACTAAAAATTGTTAAAGTTGGAATTTTTAAAGGGTTTTGTTGAAAAAAGAATGGTGAAAATTTCAAGAAACTCAAAATAAATAATAAAGATTGGATTTTTAAGGTACCCAGATGAAGTAATTGTTTTAGAATCAAAATTATCACTAATTATTATTTTAAGCAAGAATCTTTAGGGGTTTTTTTTTAAAGAAAAAATTCAAGAAAACCAAAACGTTCTTTTAAATAGAACAGAGTCTTAAGTATAACAGAGCAAAAAAGCAAGAACTCAAACGTTCTTTTAAATAGTGTTATTATCATGGAAAGGATTCTTTTCTTTCTTTATTTCTTATATACGGGTGATGGTGATTTGTAGATGGTTTGCATGTGTGATGGTGCGTAAGTTTTTTTTTTTTTTTTTTGAACGGGTGTGATGGTGCGTAAGTGATGATGGTTTATAGGTGCAATGGTGCATTTGTGGTGGTGGGTGAAGAGCTGACTATGGTGGTGGGTGAATTTTTTTTTTCTGTTTGATTGTTAAAATGAAGCCCTAATTGAATCAGGGGAGAAGACATAAGGGGTGAAAAGACAGATTTGCCCCTCACGTGAGGGGCATGTGACCAACTTAACCGAGATTTTTAACTGGGTTTGGTTTAAAGGACAAATGGTGTAACAAATGTATAAAACAAATGACATAAGGAGTGAAAAATTTCCATAAAGGACAGAAGATGCAATTTGAGTAATAACTAAAGGACAATTTGTGTAATTCTTTCTTTATTTAATTAGCCCATTATTAGTTTTATTGGGGATTAAGTAGTAAACCCTAATCTATAATTATAAATAGGCATCTTGTACTTGCAATTCCTCATTACGATTGAGGCAAAAAGCAATAATAAAAGTATCATGGTTGCAGCCCGTGGATGTAGGTCAGCCGACCGAACCACGTAAATCCTTGTATTCTCGTGTTCGTTTATTTTCTGCAAATTAATCTTTTGTGTGGGCGTGTGTTGCTTCCGCGTGCGAATACCTAACAACGGGTATCAGAGCTTTGGCTCGTTGAACACGAAACGCACCGATGAGACGGTCGTAGAAGTTGGTCCGTTTACCCGTAATAAAAATCGATTGTCGTCTTCGTTTTGTGTTTGGATCCTCGTTGTTCAAGAAAATCTTTTCTTTTCTTTGAAATTTGCGTAGTCCAAAAGAGAAGATTCGTTTAGTCGTGTTATTGATTATCATGGCTGAAGACGGGAAGGTGCAAATCAACAAGTTTAACGGTACGGATTTTAGTTGGTGGAAAATGCAGATTGAGGCGTTATTGGTTCAAAAATATCTATATATTGTGTAATCAGGGGATAGACCAGAGAAGATTGAACCAGTAGTTTGGGAATTTAAGGACAAGAAAGCTAGGGCAGATATTACATTGACATTATCAAAGAATGTGGCATTTAACATCATGAAGGAAACCACAGCTAGTGTGTAACATCACACAAATTTTCTTTATATATATATATATATATATATATATATATATATATATATATATATATATATATATATATATATATAGAACTCCCTCGTTTATTCATCCGATTCATGTTTACAGTATCTTTACCATCCATTTTATTAATTTTTTTGTTTAAATAATGACGTATAATCAATATTAAATTGGATTGTATTAAATTCTGATTTAAAAACGTTAAAAAAAATGTTTGCCTGTGCCAGGATTCGAACCCGAGTCCCTGGCGGGCTAAACCTTAACCACACCACACAAACCACTACACCATTTGGTGTTTTGTGATGTTAATTAAAACCAATTAAACTTAAACCCTTTCAAGGTCCCTTTGTCAAACCTGAAAAGTCAAACGTAGTCTCCTAGTCAAGTCAAGTCAAAGTGTTAGTAAATATGGTCTCCTAGTCAAGTCAAAGTGTTAGTAAATATGGTCTTCTAGTCAAGTCAAAGTTGTTCCTAAATTTTAGCCTAGTCAAAGTAGTCCCTAATTACAACTCCACATTTTACACTATAAATACACTAATCTACCATTCAACTCTTTATACTATTCAAAAAAAAAAAAAAACATTATTATCCCATCTCCCATATACTAAAGTTTTCATCCGTCATTATCTCCTCTAGCTAGTTTTGAGTTTTCCAAGGCATTATTACTAAGTGTTTGCACGCTCAATAAAACGCACGAACTCATTATGAACCTAAGGTGATCGAGTTTACATAGCCCCTTTTTTTTCTGTTTTACATTTTGGGGTGAAACATGTTTAAATATTTTATACACTATCATTTACTCATTCTTACATTGTTGAAACTTTTGATTCAATTACACTATCATTTACTCATTCTATCATTTGACTGTAACAAAAAGACACAGTACAATCATTAACATTGATCAAGCCGCCTGTTTAGATTATAGCGCTATAGGTCTGACAAACCCATCCCCCGCATAAATTCAGGGATGATCGATAACAGTTACACTTTTACTAACTTGCGAGTTAGGTCTCAGTCGACATAAGGTTTGATTGTACAAAAGACGCATTGTTACATATCGGACTCATATTCTATCATTAGTCATTATTATACTTCAACTATGATTGCTATACAACATATTGTTTTCAACTATATGCAAAACCTATGTATTCTCACCAACTATTTATAGTTGACCCCCCCCCCATCTTTCCAACTTAACATGTTTCAGGTTATAGCGTGCTTGAAAATTAGAGTTAATGCTTGAAGATGTGTATCTAGTATTTTTCATTTTTATGTACAAAATTCTTTAGAACAATTGTATGTAATTTATTTAAATCAATTATTGAAATTTATTATTTACCATGAGCTACTGAACAATCATCAATATGTGACACCTCGATGTTTCCGCCATCGGTTGGGGTGTTACATAGTGGTATGACGTTAGTCCTATCTAACATGTATGAGAAGCCTTTGGTAACTAATAAAGTTTTTCTGATTCGAGAGCTGGTAAATACGATGATTAGAGAAGGCAGTTCAGTTACAGAGCACATCAACAAGTTGAATCCGATTTTAGCCACACTTGTGTCAGTCGACATTAAATTCGAAGATGAAGTTCAAGCCTTGCTATTGTTATCATCATTGCCAGACAGTTGGTCAGGAACTGTTACAGCGATTACTAGTTCTACTAGCGAGTTCACTTTCGATGAGATTCGGGATCTTATTCTGGGCGAAGATGTCAGACGAAGAAATTCAGGTTGATCATCAAGTGAATTACTGAATGTTGGCAAAGGAAGGAAGAAAAACAGAGGTAGTGGGAACAAGAACAGGAAGAAGAGTCAGTCTAGGGCTCGAAGTGATGTAACATGTTGGAACTGCAAAGAGGTTGGACATTTTAGGAATCAATGTCGAAACGAGAAAAAAAAAGTTAACACTGCATCTGACTACTCAGATGATGACACGTTAATCTGTAGTGTAGAAAGCTATGTGGATTCCTGGATCATGGATTCTGGTGCTTCATTTCACGCTACCCACAGCACTAAAACATTGCAGAATTTGAAGAAAGATGACTTTGGTAAGGTAAGACTAGCGAACAATGATATTCTTGATGTTACGGGCATGGGTGATATGGATATAGTAACTTCAGCCGGTTCATGGACTTTGAAGGATGTCAGTGTGATTCCAAGCTTAAAGAAACAGTTGATTTCCGTTGGGAAGTTGGATGAACAGGGACATGAGGTTAAATTCGGGAACAAGCAGTGGAAATATGTTAAGGGAAATCTTGTCCTTGCTCGAGAAAGAAAGCGAGGTTCGCTTTACATGGTCAGTTTACCGTCTGAGGGAGTGATCGTCCCAGCTCAGAAGAGAAACAAAGTCGGGTTCACAAAATCTCGTAGGCAAAAGAAGGTTGTCTTTGCAAGTGAGAAACCTAGAGTCACAAGTCAGATTCAGGATGAACGAGCGAGGAAAGGTTCAGGTAGACCAGTCAAAGGTTTTTGTGGCAATGGGAGCATGGGTCGTGCTTCATTCAGAGTTCCTAGACAACATTGGGTTAGGAGAACAAATGTTCCAACTGATAAAATCTCTCCAGTGGATTACTTGCTGAATATGGAAAGTGTTTATTCTGAGGGTGTTTCAGGACCCGACAGTTCATGTCAGTGGGAGTCGGTAGAGACACAGAACAAGTCAGTGGTAGACATGGCCATGATTGGTGTGTTAGAGCTCGGGGGAGCTTCAACGGGCCTTCAGGTTAACTGATGATAAGGCTGCTCTAACCAGAAAAATGAGGAAGATTACAAGAGGTACAAGTTCACAGCGGATGGTAGTTTGAAGATTATCAAGCCTCCAAGTGGGAGATTATTGGGTTTTATGGAGCCTTGATTTGGGCTCGAATTAGAAGACAATTAAGTGGCAGACTAATTAAATTGATGACTTGGCCCGTTTTATTTAATTAGCCCATTATTAGTTTACTTGGGAATTAAGTAGTAAACCCTAATCTATAATTATAAACAGACATCTTGTACTTGTAATTCCTCATCACGAGTGAGGCAGAAAGCAATAATAAAATATCTTGGTTGCAGCCCGTGGACGTAGGTCAGCCGACCGAACCACTTAATCTCGCGTGTTCATCTTCGTTTATATTTTTTCTCTTGCAGTATTGTTTGTGTTTGGTGTGTTGATTGAGAGAACGGTTTTTAACAGATTCCCACAAGGGGGTTTTTCCTATATTTATTGGGTAACCTCCTGAATTGGTGTATTGGCATTATTGCCTAGTGGAGATGGATACGATCGGGTGTGTGGTTCTGCTGGTGGCACGATGATACTCTAGTGGTCTGTCAGTGATCCCAAATTGCCATTCAGAAAAATAAATGTATATAAAACGTGAATGTTGAGTGACCTAATTGAGACAAAAAAAAATTGAGTGACCTAATTGAAACACTTTAAAAAGTTGGCTACTATTCTACAAGTTACTAAATTTGGTGATTTAAGGTGTGATTGTATGATGAGTAAAATAAATTAAAGAAACTAAGATTCATGTGTGATCTAACAACCTAACGGGTGATAATCTATTAGGCAAAAGAGAGGAGGCTTCAGGAAGCCAAGTAGTTAAGGATTCAAGTCAAAAGGGCCAGATTTAACTTAAGTCATTGCAATTAGTAGATTGTTAACTTAGATGTACTGGTTGAAATTTAGAAATTTGTATTACTCGTAAATTTGGGAAAAGCCGTGAAGACCGGGCATGTAAAACCGAAGCATAATTGGCTCGTGGTGTATAGAAGCGGATGTGTTGCTAAAACGATTAAATGGGTATGATAATGGGAATGGAAAATAGAGATTGAGAATTGATGAAAAACACCCCTCAAAGGGCTGTAGAGTCTTAATAGTGAAAAGAATGGGTAAAGAATTAGTCGTGAGCTTAGGGATCACGAAATGTAGAACCCGGGCATGTAAAACCGATGCATAAGTGACCCGTAGGGTCATAGAAGCCGAGGTGTTGCCATAACAAGCCTCAACTTAATAGAGGATGTGGATTGGATAAGAATTGGATGAGAAGTTAGAGTAGAAAGATTGGCAAATGAATGCCATTTCCTAACGGGTTGGTTTGATCCGAAAAGGGGATAAAAAGATTAAAGGAAAAAGGGAAAGATGGTAATAACTTGATTGATCATGAATCATGTAAATATGGGTTTAATAAACAAGGGTAAAAGTCTCATAGGACCAAAACATAAGGGTGGAATTGGGGGTAAATTTGCGGCCAAAGGTTGCCAAATTTTGGCTAAGTAATGGAATGAAAGATATGGAAATTTGGCTAAGTGTCGAAAGGACAACTTT